>SCLG01000161.1:262137-310265 GCA_004367875.1 Oikopleura albicans | reverse complement strand
AAGACGGCATTTCGTAGCATTTTAAAGAAGAAAAATGATCGGGATGAGCAGGAGCGTACAAACACATAATCTAAAATAACAATAAATTGCTCTAGAATTAAAATATGTTTGCTTATTTACAATGGCGTTATCCTCCAATAATAACGTAACGCCTATTTTCAGTTATCTTTCATTTCGTAGAAAAAAAAACACGTATTTCGCAATACTTTCGGGTTACGTAATGCCTATTTTCAGTTAACCGGCAGATCTCGATTTTTCCGCGATATCGCCTACGCAAGTACCAGTTAACCGGCAATTTGCAGTTAACCGGCAGGTTTTCAAAAAATTTTGCCTGCCGGTTAACTGGGTATCCTGTGTAGTTAAAAAAACGCGAAAGTTTTTTCGGAAAAATATGGTTAAAATTTGCAAAGTTAAAAATACAAATTGTTTCAAGCGTTAAATTGTAAATAATCAAAATAAAAATACAGACTTGTAAATTGTGCATCGACCGAAAATGCTAATTTGCTTCATTGTACGTTTAGCTATATCAAGTTTAGACTTATATGAAAGGGTTTTCCGAGTTAAATCCGAATATAAAAAGTAAAAAGTTGTCTGACGACGGAGTTAAACAAAAAACGTAAAAAAGTTTGAGTTAATATGTGTACCATGATGAGCGACTGCCAAATTGTGCACGACTGCTAAATTGTGCACGACTGTCAATTTGTGCACGTTTTTCCGAAACGCAAATTGCACAATTTGAAGTTCGGGACTGTAAATTGGAATATATCATAATAATTCCTCTAAAAATATTTTTGTCTACAAATCCAGTGAAAAGTTACAAGCAAAAACGATTATTAGGGAGTAACGATGTGATATCACAGAGATATAAAATTAAAAATCATTTTTCGTTTATTTGAAAAAACCCTTTTTTAATAATTTCTGATATAAGTAAAACTTTTTAGAAAAAATTATTTAATAAAGTGTGATAAAAAACACTTATTGGTGCAAGTTTACACATAATTTAACATATTCCTTCGTTACCTTTTTGACTCGTCCATTCCAGTTTCATCCATCAAATATTTTTTTTCATGTGTCAAGATCAGCCACGGTAGTAGCCGCAACTCATTTTTGTCTTATGCCATTCTAGAGGCTTTTTAAAGTTCCAAGTATGTTTTCCTTCTAAATTTTGACTCTCTAAATCAGCAACGAAAAAGAATGGGGAAAGTATTTCTCAGCAGGAAAGAAAACAAAATGCTGAAATATAAATATTTAATGGATCATATTTAGGATACGATTAACCCATGCAACCGTGTGGCTCAGCCGGCAAATATGCCGCGGGCCCTTTCAACGTAAAAGAAAAAAAAATATTCGTAAATAATATTGAAATCTAATTCATGATGAGATATGGCGGAGGCAGCATCGGAGTAAGAATTTCGGATTAAGCACAGAATCCGACAAGAATGGGCAAAAACATATTAAAAAGTTAGCTGTTGGAAACGCAGAATTAATATGTAACCCTAAATTAAAAAAAAAACTTGAATGTTGTAACTGAGAAATGAACCTTTGATGGCGCGCCACTCTGATTACTCATTTCAGTCGCAAATGACAGAATTGACGAACACTTATTTGCTTTTCTAATCGTTTTAAAAACTTTTTCGAAATGTTTTTTTTCTTCAGAATCTTGTTTTTAATTTCGTGAAACTTGTTTGTAAGAGTTTTGCAACTTCTTTTGAAGCTTTTGAAAAAACAAATTGAAGCTGTAATACACTTTCGAACTGTACAAAAGCGAGGTGCACGATAAAATGCCCAATACTGTAGCTTGGCTTTCATTTGGCAAACCCAGCCAAGCTTATTGATTCTAAAAAACCTCAAGGCCACCAATTTTAGATATCCGAAAAGTCAAGGCACATAAGCGATCATCTGCAATTTGCTCAACTACCCAAATACACAGGATGCGCCGTTATGTTTCACCCGGTTGTGTTTCATTTTTTTTTTTGGGAAAATATTTTCACCTAATACATATTTTTGTATGTTAAGCCCTACGCTGTTATGTTTCGCTTTTTTCTCGCTCAGGCCATTATGTGTCAAAAATTTTTCCAATTTTTTTNTTTTTTTGTCATACATAACGGCGCACCCAGTGCATATGATTTTAGGACCGAAACACCGAAAATTGCAAGACTACGAAAATCTCAACGTTTCCCAAAACGTGAAAGCTTTTTTATTGTCTGAATAGAAAATAATAAAAAAATTAAATGGTTGAAAATTGGACAGCTCAAATGGTGGGTGATAAATTTATATTTACTCATTGAAAAAGACTAATTACTCGATTATTAATTTCTCCTAGGTAATAGGCCATTTTGTACTGAAATGAGTTTCAGTATGAGCATACAGATTTAGAGATGAACGAAATTATTTCACATGTTTACACCAAAACAAGGTTTGTTCAGGACATAAATTTACACTTTTTGCGATGTTGATACATTCCTTGGTAAAATCAGGGGAAAAATGTTCAATTTGCAAAGACAATTATGTTTCGTGATGCTTATTTTCCATCTGAATCATTGTAGCTATGGTATATAAGTAGTATATGAAACAGCGGCCACAGCTCCCTGTGGGCGGTGTTTTGCTTTTAAGTTTTGTTTTGGGTTGCCAGGTACACACGTTTAAACTTGGTAAACTTGAGTACCTGACAACTCAAACACTACACTACACCTACGCACGACCTACCACACCCAATCCCTAGACTGTATAATGAAAACGATTAAATAAAATCATTTACTCGTGGCTTTATTTATATTTTAACTAGCTTTTAAGTACCGAAAATAAACCGGAAATGTTGCAAAAAATCTATGTCAACATGATAACGTTTTCGGAGAATGCATCAATTGATCAAAGACATTATATGTATTCAGCTACTCGCTCAGCTGAAAAACAGGACTGGAAGCACACCGAAAATATGCATGAAAATGTTTTTTCTTTCACAGTTTGATAAATTTCTTATAATTTTTGTGTTATTTTAACTAATGATACAAATGACGTCAAAATGCATCGTTCATTACATGCGCTTTATAAACGTTCGATGAATAATTTATTTGATTTTGATCTCATTTAATTCATTTTTCATAAGACATAATGAAACAAAAATGAAGCTGAAATATTCTTGAACTAAATTTGGAAAAAAATGCCTGGTCTAAATGCCTGGAACTTAACAGTTTTAAATGCTTATGCGGACAATTGTCCGCAAAATGTCTTTGAAGGTTANACCCCTTCTGACGATGTTGATTGGGTTCCAAAACTCCTTCGTCATCATCAGAAGTGATGACAAAGACCTCCTCTGATCCAGAAGAAAACATTTTGGAGGTTTTTTGGGTTTTCACCAAAATGTTTTCCTCCCGATCAGGGAGGTCCCCCAAGAATGGCCCCCAGATGCGGGCCATGGTTGGTTTGGTTTGTTTGGTGTCAACGGGGACCGCATCTGGGCGGCCCAGTTGTATGGCCCGCTCGCCCCCTTATCAGCATTGTTATCAAAAATATGCTCGGTGCGCATATAGTTGGAGGGCGAGTGGGCCATGGGTTCGGCAGATGGGATGGGTACGTGCGATGGGGTGGGTTCGACCGCTGTGGTGGGTTCGGCTGTGAGGGACGATTTGAGTTTTGTTTTCATTTCTTTTATTTTGGTTTAACCCAAAGGGTGTAGAACTCGTCCCTCACGGCCGAGTCCACCACATCATACTGTGGCGGGAGGACCGGCGCCTTAAGCGCCGTAGTTTGTTCTTGGGCGCCATATTTTTTGGCACAGGGCTTTTTTGGGCTATTTAAGTTACTTAAGCCCTTAATATAACGTTCTTACCCTGGCTTGGTATTGGGACATCCGGCTAATATGGCCAGTTCTAAAAAAACGAACTTAAACTTTTTAAAATAAATTTTAAAATATTCACGAGTATCCGCATAAATTGAAGTTTTTGCAGGGGCGGCTCTCTCGTAGTTTGGTTAATTTATTTTTATAAAACATTTCTATAAATCTAAAAAAAATAATAAATAAGAGTGAAAAATAAAATAATAATACTAATAAGTTCAGAATCTCTCAATGAAAAAAATATTTGAAAAATGGCAGAAATGTGGTTGGAGGTAAGAATCACCGTTCAACAACAAAACTGTTTTTTACACTACACCACATGTGCACTTATATGGACAGCACTTATTCGGACAAAATTCCCGATGGTTCAGTTATTTTGGAGACTTTTTTTGGTTCAAAATTTTCCCAAGAAAACGCCTTTTGCGTTTTGCCTAAAATGGACTGAAAATCATAGTAAACCGGCCTTAATCGAAAAACGCTGAAACACGGGTCTAGTTAAAATTTCATAAGAAAAAATATAAAACGGAACTGATATTTTTTTCGTCTTAACATTTTCGTTTACATGGTCACAAAGGCTTTTAGTCCAAAGTTGGACTACGGATTATATCACACTTGTGACCCTTGACTCAAGGGCCTTGAGAGTTAAACGATCCTCATATGGCACTACACGCCCTAATTAAGCTAAACGACCCTTATTTTTAGGGAGATAGTGCCATATTGCACTATGGAGGCCGCAACGATAACTTTGAAACGCGGGCAAATAAGTCAAGATATGTTTAAAATATAATTCTGGACAATATTTTTTATTAAATTTAAGATCAAGTCGAATATTGGAACTTTATTTGGCGTTTTTAATTAGTGTTTTTACAGCAGCAAATGTTATGCTTGTCAATGTTTATGCTTACAACAATGGAGCAGTAATTTAGTCATCTTTTCAAAAATTGAAGTTGTCGTGTTAATTCTGGTTATAACTATTTTGTTCAGCTAAATGAAATCCATTTTACTCATCAGAATTCTATGATAAACATTCACATATGAAGTATTTGGTCTGATTTTAGTTGCAATGTTACGTTAACATAGTCTGTAAACTAATCATAAAATTAGTTCATTACAGTCCTTACTCTCAATACGGACAAGATCTTCCTATATGGACGAACTCAATACGGACCATTTTCTTCTTATGTGGTCCATATAATATGGACGTTTTTTAGTGGAAAAATGGACACTTATCACAATTAACCCCAACCTGAACGCTGTTTTTGATAATCAAAAAAGTCCGTATTGGAAGTAAGGACAGTCTGTATAAGGTTCCGAACAAAGTGTTGGTTAATGCAATAGTAATATCTACAATATGAAAAGTATATGGAAAGAATAACCAAACAAAAATCTTAAGTTTTCAAAATGTGTTAGACAGATTTGGAAATCGTTATTTTGCGTAGGCTACCACTTTCAAATTGCTCTGTAGCGGCTCTGCAGCTCTACAATTTGGTCATCACAGTGTTTTTTTGAAACATTTTCGATTTCTCCACTTTACCAAATATGTCTCAACTCTTTTGGGCCTTTCAACGGCTATTATGGGGGTCAAGAACTTTCAGTGAAACGGTATTGGTGAAACTTGACAGTAATCTTTACTATGATGTGACGTTATTCAAACAATTAACAAATTCAAGGCACTTGCAACTTGTAAATGAAATAGCAAATAATGGTTAATACATCAGCCAATATTCTACTTCGCATCGATTAGCTAATCTAAGGTCTTATAATCCACAATAATTTCCTTGAAGCCTAACGATGATCGTGATTTAACATATTTTTTTATCATTTCTAAAAGAAATAGCGTTTTAATAATAAAATAGAATTTATAAAAAAAAATGTAATCAGCTAAATGTACGTAAGAGGTTTAATTGTAGCGACTAAAGCCAGAGACGACATAAAGCTAAAAAAAACCGGTACAATTAACTATCAAATAATTGTTTTTTGTACAGTTTTTCCTCGTACATGTGGGACAAAACTATGGGGCCGATTTTCCGCTTGGTGGTTTATTCGGACCACTGTTTAAATTATGCCTCCTGGTTCGCCCACGCACTTTTTGAAATACCGGCTGAACTTCTTACAGGGTATCTGTTTTTCGATTCGATTTATTCGTGTGCTTTGAGTTTTTGCCATACCCATGATAAACATTTTTTTAATCAATCTTTTGAGTCATATATGTTTTCAAAAGCTTGTTGAGTTCGGAACATTTTTATTTTTTATTTTTTTTCTCTAAAATGATGATCAAAATAAAAACGTGTCAAAAAAGATGTGAGAAATGTTGTCAAAATAATTGTCAAACAACGAAAAAAAATGCCCAAGAGACGTCTTTTGAATAATAATTTCAAAAAGTTCTCAGTGCAATTTATCGACTTTTTTACGCTTTTATTTTTCGTTAAAGGAATCGTTTTATATTTGGCTATCACTAAGAAAAATTTTAAAGTAGTAGTACGCCCTTTAAGGACGGGTCTTTTTAGTTGGTACTGTTATTTGGATGTTTTTTCTTACATTGTATTTGCAAGATAACGACGCAAGTGGTTACTAACTAATATACTGTATCTTCGTTAGTCAAAAGTCTTTGCCGAGGTTTGTTTTATTTGCTTGACAATGTTAACTCGACATGATTCGATAATTTGTAGGCTACAATTTTTGCTTAGAAATGTCGTGTCTGATCATCACACACAATTCGGAGTTTCTAGATTTTTTTTGCAAAACAACGCGTAAGGCAATGGACAATTCGAATTTACTAAATGTCATTTAGCGAAGAAAACAGTTTATTATGCATTTTTTAGATTTTTCAGAGAATATTAGAAAGGCTCCACAAATGAGAACTTTCGCTACGCTCGAGCGCGTTCCTTGATAATCAATTTGTGGAAAGTACGGCGCAAAAGGTAAAACATGACAGACTTGAATACTAATATCCTTCAAATTTATGTTTTAACCTTCAAAGACTTATTGCGGAATTTTGTCCGCATGTGCATATAAAACGCGTTTTTCGTGTTTTATTTCATTATATAAGGACCAATCTCTTTAAGGAATGGTCAATACAGTTGTTCATTTATAAAAAAAAACTAAAAAAAATTAAAGTGGATTTGAGCCATATTTTTTATATATTTTATTTATTGGTTTAGGTCTTACTGCAATACCGAAGTAAAAACAAGTTTTTTTGTTGAAATTATCAGAAAAAAATTAGCGTTCGAAATATATGCTTAAATACCAGATTGAAATAAGGTTCGAAGTGAAAGTTGTTGACGTTCACTTACTAAATAATATATCAGTCACGAAGCACTGCACGTTTTGTTACACAAATTTCTCCCTTTTCGATATGACTTTGGGAAACAAATGCTATGTTCTTCTACAGTTTTCCCGGAATTGATGTGTTTTTAAAGTTAGGTAAGCGTCTGGCGGTTGACCTCAATAAAATAGAGTTTTTTCGAAATTTTTTGCGATCACTCATTTTTTAGGTCAAGAATAGCTGCTTTTTTCGATTTATCAATATTGATCGAGTTCTGGACCTGTTATAAAAAAACTCTCTATTTTATTGTTAGCATTTATTATCAAAGCATTTTGCCAAAAAAAAAACGATATCAATCGGGTGAAAACTGTTGGAGATAGAAATTGAAAAATTAACGTTCTGCACGAAGTTCACGGCTTCGTGGGGTTCCAACGGAAATAATTATGGTGCACCAGATTAAAAATATAAAGAAACATTAACCGAGTTGATGTGGTGGAATATCTTTTTATATCGTTATTCGGTGATGTGTAACTAAAGTGAAAATCAACATAAACAAACAGTTTTGTCAAAAATGACAACTGTCAAAATTGTCTCGAATTAGCAGTTTATGTAACTCGATGGAACCACCAAGTTAGGAACTACAGTACCTGAAAAAAAAATCGAACGCTTTTGTGTAGTCTAAGTTACGATAAATACGTCTTAACTAATGAAAAAGACCCAATAAATAGTTTGTGGGCAGCCTAGTATAGAGGCATTTCAAAGATTTCCGTTTCTGTTTGTACACAACTCCTATATCCCCTCCTTAACTCCCAGGGGAAGTGTGTGTATATATACACACAACTTGTTTTTTCGTCGATTTACGGCATATGGAGGCTCCGTAGGGCAAAACGGGTATTGGTGACCCCCCCTCAACTTTTCGAGAAAATTCGATTGGCGGTGTTTTTTTTTTTGAATTATTGTGATTTTTTCAAGTGTGTGTATATATACACACATTTTCCCCTACGGGTTCCCAAAAACTCCTTCCCCTGAGAGTTAAATAAGGTTGTTTGGCACGTGACATTAATATAAAATGTTGAATGACCCTATAGGTTAAGTCGTTTTTGTTAACTGTTAAAAACTGGATAAGCGAGTAATTTTGCCCAGGGGTCAATAGACAATGGTTAAATAGCAGTGAGAATGGATGATCCCGCAGCAGGAACGCTCAAATTTAATCATTTTTCAAACGTGCCATTCACCACAGCTTCGCTCTTCACGGGTCTTAGGAGCTTTAACTAATGGGCAACTCTTTTAGTAGGAATAATAATAGCTGAAATAATATATCATTTATTTTGAATCTTTCAAAGGAGAAATATTTCGTCAACCCAATTTGTGAAATAAGCAAGTAAGTAATATGTTGACACCTTAATTCACAATAAGAAATCTAACTCTCAGAGGAAATTAACTCTCAGGGGGAATTTTGTGCAAATTTGCCCAAATCGCTCGAAAAAGCCAAAAAAAATATAGGAAAACGAAGAAATATTCAAAATCGCCGATAGACGGGTCTCACCAAATGTTATGAAATTTTTTTTTGAAAATTGAATCGGGGATTAATTTTTTTTCAAAAATCACACATTCAGGGTTTTTTCATAGGTGATCAATTTTTTTATTTTTCATTATTTATTTGCACGCGAAAATAAACAAATATCAAAAATCCCTGAAAGAGGAAAAATCGCTACAGGAGGATATCTCTCCAAGAGAAAAAAAAATATGACCTAAATAAGCTTAGTTTTGTGTGATAGTATAATGTCCTACAAAGAGCACTAAATTCTGAAATAATCATACCATACCAATGCTATGATACCATAATTTATGGTCCATAATGATAGGTAAATAACAACTTCCGTTTAGAAATGACAAATTAAACGAAAAATCAGAGAGGAAACTATCTGAAACTCGTAATCGCTTATAAAATGAGTAAATGTGGGTTAAATTGGATGTTCATGTCCATTTAGAGCAGTCAAAATATTATAGGTCTATTGCTGAATTATTAAAAATCCGTTTTCAATAATTATAGGCCACTAATTATCATTCTCGTTTTGTTCACCAAGATGAGGGTTTGCNTCCGGAGTAATGGAAATGTTAGAAGTATGTTAAAGTCAGGTCGATCCTGTTCGACTTTAATTGGAATGATATTTCGGCTCACAGAACCGTTTAACTCAGGTGCTGTACACACCTAAAAACATGCATAATAATACGGATGAGGCAAGGAGATCATTTCTCATAGTCAGTTTATCACTTACAGACCGAATGAAAAAGACGTGTTGGCCTTTTTCGAAACTTTGTACAAGGTCAGTTTTTCATCAAATCGAACGATATTCTGAATTGTTATTAAGGACGGGTAGGTAGCGTTGTTTACAAATAAAACCCGAAAATACGAAAATGGACTTATAACGGTTTCCCGGAAAGTGACGTTTGTAAACAACGCTACCTACCCGTCCTTAATATTATCTAATTCTATTTCTGATTGTTAAGTTATATCCGTGTCCATTTAAAAAATCTGGATGCAAAATAATCAATTTTCCGCCATGGAGCTCCAACACTATGTGTACCGCTATGTGTTTTTACAGCTATGTGTAGCTTTTGTATTGTTTTGAAAATTCATTTTTTCAATTTTGAGTAAACCCCACTTTGTAGGCAGGGCTCGGCATAATTGGATATTTTTATGGCTCGGCTCGACTTTTGGTCGAACAATTTTTGTTTTTGGCTCGGCTTGGGTCGGCCCCGGCTCGGCCGTTTCAGATTTCGAAGACATAGAATAATAAGTAAAAATATTTAAAAAGGGAAAATTGAGATTTTTAGACAATATGTTAATGACCATGTCTTACTATTTGAATGTGTCATAAATTTTACATCAACTAAAAAATTTCACAAAGGTATAAATGATTTCCCTAATCATTTGTAATATTTTCGTTTTGCGTAATTAATTTTGTGCGTGCACTCTCTAAGAATGATGTCACGTGTAACTAAAAGTCAGCTCTGATTGGGTTGCTTCCTTGTTTCCTATGACGCGCAGCGCGTTGATCTTAGGGAGTCTACTCAAAAATGTGAATTTTCACATTTTCTTCATTTTCGATCCATACATATTTTAGTTTGTAAATATGAATTTTAAAATATATAATACACCACCTAACCATTTGACTTAACACCATTTGGCTTAACAGTTTGCATTCGACTTAACAGTTTGCAGTTGAATTAACACTTTTTTTGTCCTTTTTTTGTCTTTTTTCCGGCATTTCCGCCTACGCCCTTGGGGTTTATCACGCCGCCTGAGGGTTTATCAGGCCGGTTTTGGAAGGAGAATGTGGCCTGATAAACCCTCAGGCGGTGTATAACAATTTTCTGGATTTTTTCGTTTATTATATTGTTTTATATCATTCTTTTTATTTTCAAGTTTTCCAGGGTTTCAGCCTACACACTACCCATGTGGCTTAACAGTTTGCATTTGACTTAACAATTTGCATTTGAATTAACACCTTTTTTCAGACAAAAATGTGTTAAGCCAAATGGTTAGGTGGTATATATGTTTAATACGTTTGTCTATTTATTTGATTCAGACTGAATAAAAAATCCCCCGATGTTGAACTTGAACTTGCTGTTCGTAGTAAGGACATTGAGAAAGGTTCGGGTAAAATTCAGTTATAATTTTTCTCGGATTCTATCTTTAAAACAAGCCTGTTAATAAGGGTTGGGCGCATTTTACGTTATCCCCCATTCATTAAGAAGGCACGTCACAAATCCCTGGAAGTCGCTTAGAGTTGAAAAAAACATATTCAACTTGGAGGCACTTCTTGACCCTCAACGAAGTTAAATTAAACGGTAGATTGACGATGACGCGATACAAAAATAAACATTTGGCCAATTTTGAATTTTCCCGTGGCGTTTTTTTTTCTGTACAGTTCCGATTCACCAGTGAGTGGAAAGAGGCGTCATTGATGGGATTACTCACTCAGATGTCTTAATTTTTAGATACCAGTTAAATTTGTGTAAATAAAGATTCGGCTATGATCATATTTAGATTTTTTCTCTCTTTCGCAGCAAAACCACGTACCAATTGGATCATCAATTTCAAGGTCAAATTCATTTTTTCTTTTGTTGGCCTTAGTCAAAATGCATTTTAAGGGCTGGATCTATGACTTATTTCATGATGTATTTTACAATTTATTCTATGACTTATTTGATGGTTTTGTATGACTTATTTTATAAATTATTTTATTACACCATATAACCATGTGAGATAACACCATTTGGGATAACAGTTTGCATTTAAGATAACAGTTTGTAGTTGAAATAACACTTTTTTTCGTCATTTTTTGCTCTTATTTTTCCAGCATTTCCGCCTACGCACTACTTATGTGAAATAACAGTTTGCAATTGAGATAACACTTTTTTTGAATATTTATTACACTTTTTATCAGTTCTGAAAACAAATTAACTCCCAAAGGACATTGCAGCTTGCATATTAATGTTAAATGTTCGGCTAAATGGTTAAAATGTTTGACGTGCGCTCAAAGTCTTGAAAAAAAAAATCTAAAAAAAAAAATCACACCAGGTCCGCCGCTATTTGCACCCCGTTATTTTTCAAAAATTGAGCTTGATAACATAAAAAGTACAACAAACTATTTTTGTCAAAATAATCAACAGCAACTTCTTCCAATTTTTATCGACTCTCTTTTAACATCATTTGAAAAATAACAATTTTTTTTGATTTTTTTTTCGTTCATTATATTATTTTATATCATGATTCATGATACTTGTACAAAATGAAACACTTGATCATTTTATCTGTCAATGTGGAATTTAAATCTAGAGAAAAAGCCTATTTGCATTTGAGATAACACTTTTGTTTTGTTCAAGTTTTCCAGGGTTTTAACCTACGCACTACCCATGTGGGATAACACTTTGCATTTGAGATTACAATTTGCATATGAAATAACACCTATTTTCGGAAAAAAATGTGTTATCTCACATGGTTATATCATATAACTTATATGGTGTATTTATTTCATTATTTTATTAATTATTTATTGTATAACTTATTATCTGATAAACGGGTCTATTTGCCATTAACGGTTAGGTTTAAAAAAAGTGTTTTCCTACCCGTTAACGGCGTACCCTGTGAATTTTGTAATTTATTTCGGAATTTTCAACAAGTAATAGCTGTTTTTGGAATCAAAATTAATGTAACTTTCTCATTGAGTAATCGTTTACTTGCTCCACGGATTTTGATTTGGAATTTAAGTAAGCTGCTTGGAATTAATTGATAAGATAATTGTTTGACTATTCTATGAGCCCGTTTGGACGATTTATTTTGGAGCATGTTTTTCATTTTAGAAACCACTTAGATCATAATTATATAATTTTAAATAAAATATTTATACCATTTGAAATAATAATAATTAAACCAAAATCTTACTTCGGCTTCTTCAACGTGGCCACTTTCATCATCAGTTTCAAGGTCAGGTTCATATTTTTCATATTTTTTCGGCACCCGTCAGAGCAAATTTACCACTTGTCCGATTCTCGAAAAAAAGACTTAGAACGTAATTTTCTTGACCCTCTTGATTTTATTTATGCTTTTGGACACTTGTCGGAGTGTGACGGTTAAGGAGCTCATTTTCTTTTCACAGAATATAATTTGTCACAGTGGAGACATATTTTTTGACGAAAATGTAATTTTATCCATAAAAGCCTTACACAAATGTCTTTCCGTTTTCAAAAAGTCTGAATACGGAGAACATTCGAAAAAATCTTTGTGTGTGTAAAAATGAATTAATAATATGTAAATAATATAAAATTTTCTCCGTTTTCCGACTACACCCGGAAAAAGGGAGAAAACTAGAAATGTAAAATTCCTAAAACCGAGAAACCTACAAACGGAAAAAAAATTCTCTGTTTTCTTAGTTCTCCATTTTCAAGTTGTGCTCTTTATTATACCCTATTTCAAAATATGTTTTACAATTTAATTTTGTGTGATAAGTCTTAAACTTTTAACCTGTACCGTCTGAAGACTTTGGGGACATGATAACGGTTCATAACGGTATATTTTTCAGCACCTTAATATTTTTCAGCACCATGATTTACCTATACTAGGTAAAAATTTTAGCACCAATTTTTATCTTGCAGTTTTTAATGCCCATCTTTTTAATGTTATTTTACATGGCCCATGTAACATGGGTAATTTTCCCGTTTTACATGTAAACTCCTGAAAACAGTATTTTAACTCTCAGGGCGAAGGAGTTTTCGGGAACCCGTAGGGGGAAATGCACTTAAAAATTCACAATAATTCGCAATAATTCAAAAAAAACTGGTAAAACCAAGTTGTAGAGCTCGTCAAATTAAGTCGATCTGACTATTCAGAAATTAATTTGGGCCAGCAGGACCCACTAGAGAGCTATTTGAAATCTTCAACCTACGCAAAAAATAACACCGTCAATCAAATTTTCTCGAAAAGTTGAGGGGGGGTCACCAATACCCGTTTTGCCCTACGGGGCCTCCATATGACTTAAATCGACGAAAAACCCCAGTTGCGTGTCTATTTACACGCACTTCCCCTTGTGAGTTAAGAAAAAAATCATGTTAAAAAGCTCTTCTTTTGGATATACAATAATTTGTCGTTAACCGCTCTTTTTAGCCGAACAACCTAGTTTTGAGGCATTTAAAAGCAAGCGCACTAAGAACTGTCCATCTGGTTGTTAGTTTTATTATCTTTTCTAAACAATTTGGAAACTACTATTTTGTTTTGCATTAAGTTGTAATAAAACATGTTTTACTTGAGAACGGAAAGAAAACCTCGAGAAATGTTATTGCTATTTGAAAACGTTTATTTTGGCTTCGCCAGTTATCGGCGAATTATGTTTTTTGGAGTAAGAAAACGAAACTTTATCAACCACTATCATCGATTACGCTTTTTTTAAAACTAGATCGTGACCAAGCAAGTTCGAATTAACTGAAGTCCAATTCAAAATAGATTCCCAAGGGCTATTCGAATTAATCACCACTTTTGCGTGACCTCACAATGCGTTTTCAAACTCAAAACATTTTCATAAAAAAATGGTGGTGCTCAACTCCTGGACCGTCTAACTCCTGAACCCTCGTTTTAAATCTCTTCTGGTGGCCCCACAGTGCCAAATGGCACATTATTTCTAATAATTTACTGGAAATGACCAATGAATATACCCGCCTAAATTCAAGAATCGTCATGTGAAAATTAGTTTTTGGAATCTAAGTCACTCTCAAAAAACTCATTTTTAACTCTTAGGAGTCTAACAGTGCCAAATTTATAATTGATTCCTGTGGGTGAATCAGCATGACGAATGAGCGCCCATTGAGAAATGCAAATTAAGCGCAAACGATATAATCGAAATTTACCATACAAATTGCTCATTTTCTAATTATTCACCAATTGGCACACCCTAAATGCAAAATCTCAAACGAAATTGTACAAACTAGAATTTTGAGAAATTAGTAATTAAAAGAAAACCTAATAAATCATTCAATCTTCAATTCCATATTATGAAAAATCTCTAAAAACAATGACTGGATATAATTCCAGTCAACGATTTTTGATATTTCTAACTGTGTTTTAATCGATATTGGTGAATCGAATAATATTTTTCAATTTTTGTAATTATGATCAACTTAATTCTTATGCAGTTTCCAGAATTGTAAAATTGGAAATTTATTTTGCTGTTGTTTTTCAACACCATGAAAAATATGTGGCCCTAATTCTGTTTTTTTTTTTTGTAGATTTTTTTAGACCGTGTTTCAAAAATAGGAAAGGACACGTATTTAGGGTTCATTTACACCCCCTGCGCCGTTATGTTTCCGGCCGTTATGTTTCCGCTCAGCCCCGTCGGTGCCATTATGTTTCCGCTTTTTCGAGAATTTTTTTCCAGTTTATACGCCTACGCACTGCGCTGTTATGTTTCCGCCCGACATATTTTCGGCCCTTATATATTGTTCATTAAAATTATTTACATATTTTTCTTTTCATTTCTGGTTCTAGACTAGAACTTCTAGTGGCGAAAACTTAATAGCTTTTGTTTTAATTATCATTCGAATCCCATTTATCGATATACCGTACGATAATACAGTACGTGAGGTATCGTACTTGACAGTTTCTGACCGGAAAATCGAAAGTCTCACCGAAAATGTCAACTCGTTACCTCACCGACTGTATTATAATTTAGAATAAAAACGTGTCTGTTTTTGGCCCAGCTTGATTGGGGGTTAACGAGATCTAACACGGTCAATATAAAAAGACATGGTAACTTATTAAGGTTACGTAGCCACCGATAAACTACATGAAAATTTATTTTTTTCTGGTATTTTATCTTTTATTTCTGTTTGGCAGTTCATTCGCGCATTTTTGTGATTGGAAATTCAAAACATACTAAAACGGCCCCGTAGGAGCCGTTATGTTTCCGCACATACTATAATTTCCGACAAATCGCCTACACATTGCGCCGTTATGTTCCCGACGGTGCCGTTATGTTTCCGGTTTCTGGGAAGATTTGGTGGAAACATAACGGCGCAGGTGGTGTACAACATTTAATTTTTGTAAACTTCAAGGTCCGGGAACGGTTTGTCACACAAATTATCGGTCAACAAATGTTAGTATGTTTTATACGAGTTATTTCTTTGTAAGTTTAAATTCAATGTAAATAAAACCCGCTGTAAAATTATGAAACAGTACACACAAAAGTACTTTTATTTCATTTTTGACCACTTTTTGACTTAGAAAGTTTTAAGCACATGTAGCCCTTTTTAGCCACTAGACACTTTTTTTTAATGCATTCGTCTTTATAGAAGATTTGCCCGCCCCGTTTTTGAGGGCACCGCCTAATAGGGGTCATAGGGTTTGGGCAAATCTTCTAATTAGACGGATGCATTAAAATTTCTGGAAAAAAAAATGTTTGGAAAGTGGCTAAATATGATGAAAACGTTTTCAGGTTACAAATCAGCAAAAAATTTTTTGTTTGACCTCAAATGATCTCAAATGACCTTCAATACTGTATAATTGATTAAATATTTAGAAAATACATATAATAACTAGAAAAAAAGCAAAGAATTTGAGGTGACCCTTTCAAAAAAGGGAAAAATTGAAAAAAATATCATTTTGTGGTCAAACCGACCACTTGGGTGGTCCAGGGTGGTGATAGAATATTTTTTGTGAGAAAACGTTCCCTGAAGTAAAAAAAGATCTTGGATGGTCATTTGGAAAAAAAAACACATTTTTTGGGTCATTTGTCCACGTAGGTGGACAGAAGTGGTTTTTTGACAAAATGAAAAAACGGGACAGGCAAATCTTCTGAAAAGACGAATGCACTAAAAATTAAAAAAAAAGTGTCCAGAAAGTGGCTAAATATGCTGAAAATTATGGTTTGAGTGCTACACCACATGGTGTTCAAAATCACCCTCGAAACCAGTGAGTTTGAAGCGTGCACATACGGTGTATCGTTATATTCGCAAATTTTGGTAAAAATGTATTTCATTCAAGTTCTCGTTACTTGTGGGGCACGGTGCACCATCATGGTGTTATTGTTTGTAAGTTTTTTTTTCTAGAATTAGCTTATGTTGCTGAACATTTTGTAAAATATGGCCAACTAGCCTCTGTGTGGTTACTTTGATAAAACAACTGACGGTCAGCGGTTGGAAACTATTTTTGGCATAAAGCGGGTTTTAGTCGTGTTCTAGGTTAAGTATTATTTTTATAATAATTATCTGGTCGAAATGTCGTATAAACTGAAACTCATAATATTATGAAGCAAGCCATTTATTCCAAAATAGGCAACTTGGTCTGGTTTTGGGGAGGGTGCATTCGGGTGACAGTACTTCGTAACCTCATTAGATAATGTACACGCACACATATACCGTAATTCTGCGTCCCGCTAGCGAAATAAATCACCAAGAAAACTATTTTAATTTGTCTTTTTGATATTTTTTCAATATTTTTCAAAATTTTTTAAGGTTTGTGTACGCATTAGCAGATCGTTAAAAATTACCGAAAAGTTGGTAGAAGATGTGGAAAAAAATAAGTTTCGGTAATGCCCGTAGCGAGTTCAAATCTTTGTTTTTTTCCGGACCGGTTATAGGAGTTGTTTACAAAGTCAACGGTGCGCTCTGGGAAACGTCCAGAAGTGTACGGATATGCAACTTTTGGTACCATAATTGTTATCGTTGAACTTGGAAAACGCCCTGAACTTGATGAAAGTGAAAATTTTCGGTATAAATCATTTGAGTTCTGTTAATGTTATTAGTTTTTTTTCGGAGAATAAAGCTGATTTTTTGAAGTTTTTTTGTTTTAGTGGTCCAAAAATATTTTTATACACTTTTGTGGAAATTCTGGCCGCCAGTTTGTAACCCTCCGACAAAACGATATACAAATTTTTATCGTTTCGGCAACGAAAATTTGCGTCACCATCATATTTTCTAGTTTCTTCCTTTTTTACGATTTTTTCCATAAATCCCATTAATGCTTATTACATATTTGGTACGACCAAGCTGCGTCAATTTGCTCGGATTAATAATTCTTGTTGACTTTCGGCGTCTGTTTTTTTAAATAGTATTTATGACACCCGCGTCATCCGACTTTATACTTTAATTTGGGAGAATTTGTTCGAACTGAAAAAAAATGTAAACTGTGTATAGGAAAACATGTACGTTAAACCGTAATCCATGCACAATTCGAAACCGGTGAATAGTAACAAATTTAATAACTAGCATGTTACACAACCTTGCCTTACAAGAAATTAATTTTGTCAAGTCGAAATAGAAAAAAAGGTACAAGCGATTAATTTTTGTCCTATTGCATCAAGCCCTCGACGGGTTGTAGTCAATGTTTTGGTACTTCAATGATCTCGTTTTGTAATTATGTGATTATCGAGGCGGGTATTATTGGTATGGTANNNAGGTTTCACGAGGTAATTCCGATGAGGAAAATGATGTGTAAAGCTTACCGCATAGCGTTCGAGACTCTCGAACTTCGAGAGTTTAAAACTATGCTCACCTTTTTGGACAAGCGCTCACCTTTCGTAAAAATTCTCATTTTTTTAAACGATACTGTGCAAAAAATTCTAATCATCTCTGAAGATGCTTTTCTTGGAAAACTAATATTTATACATCACTTTTTTTAACATATGCTCACTTTTTTTGTTATTAAACCATCGCGTTTCGTAAAAATGCAATAATGTGTGCCGAGAAAGCGTTGTTAAAATCAACATAGATGTTCAGATGTGTTAAAGACTTAAAGTGCTCAATTGTAGAACTAGTCTTACATTTTTTGAAAAAGTGTTTATCGTCCGTGAAAAATTCTCACCTACATTCTCACCTACTGTATTTCATTTTATTCTAACATCATTTTTGTTTTGGTAGGGTTAAACTATTAGTTTAAAACTTAAATATTTAAAAATATTTATTTAAAATAAGTACAAAGTATATTTATCAAAACTTTGCATACAACTGATTCATGGGATATTTTCAAGTGTATTATGGAGTTTTTATAATCGCATTTCGTGATGATGTGATTACCAAAGCCGGAATATCTTTTCTCGACAGGTTTTAAAGGGCGGTAACAGCTCGGCCAATCGTGAGAAAATTACTAATAATTTATAATATGTTCTATGCGGTGTATCTATTTTGAAGTTTCACTCAAAATCATACTTTTGGGCACGCCTTAGTGTTATCGGTTTACCAAATTCAGTAGCAAAACAGTTTTGGCATGTGGTATATAGACGGATTACTCAAAACCTGCGGTTTCATCAAATTTCATCAACCCTATTCAAAAAACATTGGAATGTAGGTCTCAAGGGGTTAGAACATTAGTTCAACCAATTAGCCTCGATAAGACTCATTTTCAGAATTTTTTTATATAGTGTTGGCATCATGAAAGCGAATCGGCCCACTATTGGTCACTGTCATAACTAAAATTGTAGTAAAAGTTATATTTTTATTATCTTAATAATATTATTAATATTATTTTTATTCTTTTTTAATATTATCTCAATATTATCATTATCTAAATATTTGAAATGTACATGATGTATTACACCACTTGCGCAGTTATGTTACCGAAGTATTTTCAAAAAACGGTAACATAACTGCGCAGGGCGTAGTCGGAAAGTAAAATTATGAAAAAAATTGCGCAATAATTGCGCAATTCATTGCGTAGGCGTGCGCAAAATTCATGAAATTCGCAAAATGAGTCATTTTTGTCACAAATAGTCTTTTTAGCATTTAAAAATCTATTATTAGCTTAAAGTATCGCTTCTCTAAAGTTTNCAAGAAATTAATTTTGTCAAGTCGAAATAGAAAAAAAGGTACAAGCGATTAATTTTTGTCCTATTGCATCAAGCCCTCGACGGGTTGTAGTCAATGTTTTGGTACTTCAATGATCTCGTTTTGTAATTATGTGATTATCGAGGCGGGTATTATTGGTATGGTATAGGTTTCACGAGGTAATTCCGATGAGGAAAATGATGTGTAAAGCTAACCGCATAGCGTTCGAGACTCTCGAACTTCGAGAGTTTAAAACTATGGTCACCTTTTTGGACAAGCGCTCACCTTTCGTAAAAATTCTCATTTTTTAACGATACTGTGCAAAAAATTCTAATCATCTCTGAAGATGCTTTTCCTGGAAAACTACTATTGGACACAGGGCTCGGCACAATAGGCTCGCTAAGCCAAAGCCAAGGCTAGCCGAGCGAAAGAATTTTTGAGTTAGAACGAGCCGAGCCGAGCCAAGCCAGAAAATTTTTTAGCTTGAGCGAGCCGAGCCGAGCCAAGCCAGAGAATTTTTGAGCTAGAACGAGCCAAGCCGAGCCGAGCCAAAAAAATTTCTTCGCTCAAAACCCGAGCCGAGCCGAGCCAAAAAAGTAGCCAGTTGTGCCGAGCCCTGATTGGACAACACTTTTTTAACATATGCTCACCTTTTTTGTTATTAAACCATCGCGTTTCGTAAAAATGCAATAATGTGTGCCGAGAAAGCGTTGTTAAAATCAACATAAATGTTCAGATGTGTTAAAGACTTGAAGTGCTCAATTGTGGAACTAGTCTTACATTTTTTGAAAAAGTGATTATCGTCCGTGAAAAATGCTCACCTATTTCATTTTATTCTAACATCATTTTGTTTTGGTACGGTTAAACTTTTAAGAACAATGCTTAAATAAATAAGTACAAAGTATATTTATTAAAACCTTGAATAAAACTGATTCATGGGATATTTTCAAGTGTATTATGGAGTTTTTATAATCGCATTTCGTGATGATGTGATTACCAAAGCCTGAATATCTTTTCTCGACAGGTTTTGAAGGGCGGTAACAGCTCGGCCAATCGTGAGAAAATTACTAATAATTTATAATATGTTCTATGCGGTGTATCTATTTTGAAGTTTCACTCAAAATCATACTTTTGGGCACGCCTTGGTGTTATCGGTTTACCAAATTCAGTAGCAAAAAAGTTTTGGCATGTGATATATAGACGGATTACTCAAAATCCTGCGGTTTCATCAAATGAGACCGCCGCGGCATATTAAATACCGTATTCAAAAAACATTGGAATGTAGGTATCAAGGGGTTAGAACATTTGTTCAACCCATTGGCCTCGATAAGACTCATTTTTCAGAATTTTTTTTATATAGTGTTGGCATCATGAAAGCGAAGCGGCCCACTATTGGTCACTGTCATAACTAAAATTGTAGTAGTAGTTATATTATTAGTATCTTAATAATATTATTAATATTATTTTTATTTTATTTTAATATTATCTCAATATTATCATTATCTAAATATTTGACATATACATGATGTATTCCAGTCATGATAGTGGCCAATAGTCGGCCGCTTTGATTTCATGATACCCACACTATATAAACTTGAAAACAGCTCAAGAAATAAAATAAAATAAGAAAACAAAATATTGCCTATGTTAGCTGCATTTTTTACGATGCGCTTCATTTATTTCTGTTTCCGGGACGAGATCAGGATGCGGATACTAGGGAAATTACTCTCAACATGATATTCTAAGGTATGATTCTACGAGTTAATCCCGGTAGCCAAATGTTATTTAATTCCGTGTTTTGAGGTCGAAAACGCCGGCTAAACCATATCCTTGACAACCGGTGTCTTATCCACAATCTAAACAAGAATCTCATCCAAAAGAAAATAAAATTCTAGGATGACCTCTTTATCGCAAATTGCCTTCTAAAAATCCCGACTGGGCCGTGAATTTTTTATCTATAGGCGCAAATATGCTAATGCGACATTCGAAAAAATAATCCAAACAATCAAAATTGCTATAAAAACACCAAAACGTCTTTGTTTTTTCCGGACACGTCTAAGCAGGGGGTACCAGGGGGGTTATGTTGGAAATATATAAATTACCGTATTATGCGGTTTAATATTACNACTTAAAAGAGAAATTATAGAAATCTCTAATGAAACGACTGGCCTTTCAGGTCGCCAGCTGGCCGTATTCATATCGTTGTTAACATAACGTGTTAGGGCGTGGGTGGAAACCAAGGTTTATCAAATATAAAAAATGGTCACATACAACGTGACTGTTAGCATAATGTTACTTTGTTAACATAATGAGTTTAGACGTAGGCGATTGTTAACATAACGTGTTAGAGCGTGGGCGGAAAACGAGGTTCATTAAATCCAAAAAAGTGTTAACATAATGTAACTTTGTTAACATAACGTGTGTTAACATAACGTGTTAGGTGGTGTACGTTACAAAGTTTTGTATAATTACCTTTTTATTTAAAACGTAGTATTTCACCGCATAATACGGTAATATATACACAGGTACTTAACCGTCCACTAAATTTTTATCAAAACTGGACCGTTAAGCCGGTTCCGGACGGTTAAGTCGGTAGTGTGTAGGCAATTTTTTTGTGGAAATTTGAAAAAACGAAGTGGACGGTTAAGCAAAAATAGGGCGGACGGTTAAGCAAAAATAGCCATTTTTATATAAGAACTTGATCTCGTATAACACGTGACTCTTTTCTATGACTGTTACTTCTTACTATTTTATACTTTTTTACTCAATTAACCATTGAAAAAGTTTTATGACATTTATTTTTGAGAAACAAAGAAAAAAATTTCAAAAAAATTTAATAAATATCGGACGGTTAAGCCAAACTGGACGGTTAAGGGCATAGGGCGTGGGCGTTAGCTCCGGAAAAAATAGCTAAAAAGTGGACGGTTAAGCCGGTTCCGGACGGTTAAGTACTTAACCTGTGTACTTTATTTCCATTTTTTGGATACTTTTAGCAAAAAGGCAAGTTTTATTGGAGAACATATTTGAAGACTTTGATTTTCAAAATAAATTGTTCAATTCCAAAATTTAAATAAAAAATTTCGTATAGCCTATACGGGATTGACTATACTGTACAGACTGTACGGTACCCTTACGGTGTACGAACCCAAAACTGCAAGGGCAGTGTTAAACACTAATTGCTTTCTAAAAATTCGACTAGGCCGTTTTATTTTTTTTTATCTAGATGCGTAGATATCCTAAACATGTATATAATAGGGCATATATTCGATTTACGGCATTAGAATAACGAACGTCGACCAGTTTAACGTTATCAAGGCGTTGAGAGGCTAAAAACGCAAGATTAAAATAGCGACGACGATTATGCGCTTGATCTCTACAATCACACCGGATTTAAAAATATGAAGATTTTTCTTTTGCGCCCATTATGAAACATGAAGAAACTAAATGTAAAATTTTGAAAAAAAAAAGATAAATCATTAAACGTGGCGTGACGTACCTTTGTTACATTACGTTATTTTGCGGTCGCTAGTAATGTTAAATAGAGTCGATAACTTTTCAGATATAACATATTCTGTGAATTACTTAAATTATAAAATAGTACAAGATAAGGGTTAACTCACTGTTGGACTTCTTCATTTCGGACAGCAGGTCACGAGTTCAATCCCTAGATTTGTTTTGTTTTTTTCTCGAGGTCTTACCTAGAAACCTAGTCCAGTCTAACTTTAAGTGTTGTTAAGTGCTAAACACGTTTTGGTATACCTAGCTCGAACGTCCATTACACCTCTCGAGGATTAATTCTTCAAAAATGACAAAGTTTTTGTTAATTTATGACATTGCCTAGCTAAGTTCACCTTAGCTTGAGTTTAACAGTTAACCTTCAAAGACATATTTAACAAGTTCCTTGAACACAGATGCGAAAGATTGTCCGCATCATCACGCTTTGTGTTTTTACCTACGTTATTTTTCACTATAAGCAAATCGATGATCCTGAAGTGAATAAGCATACTCTCGAATGCTTTCCGGCCACGCTTTGGCACTTTTTGGTCGATTTGACCACAAAAACACAAATTCACAAACGGTTAACCGGGTCACGTACGGAGTTCATTTTTTTGCAGGCTAGTGGGCCGTTGACTACTTCACAGTTTTTGAAAAAAAATTACTAAGAAAAAATATGTGTGAAAACTTTTAATTACGAATAACCTCTTTTTTGAGATTTCCTAGCTCCAATAAATGACTAAATAATATTCATTACGGAAATATTTTTTTTATTTTTATTTGCTCTCCGATTTTGTAATCGATTACTCTATGTTGGTTTTCACTGCCGTTAGATTTAATAAAACAGAACATCAAAAAAAAACGTGTTTTATATGCCAATGCGCACAATCTTCCGCAATATGTGTTTGAAGGTTAATAGCTAAACCCTGAATTTTGGTGAATTTCGAATACAGTTAAATCGCCGATATATCGCCCATATTCTGAGACAAGTCCCATGATGTATTTTCGGATGGAGAATCTGATTTTTTTAACAGTTTTTAGGCAAACCGGTTTTACCGGTATTTATCGGTTATGGGCAATCTAGTAATGAAAAATACCGGTTTTAACATGATGTTAGAACTATGCCCTGATTATTCATTTTCGACCACCAGTTATAGTCTATAAAGCGGCATGAAGATTTTTTTCTGGCGCATTATTAAAAAAGCTAGGTAATAATGTCACACTTAGGAGAAAATAAATGATTAGAGGTGGCATGACGCAAGTTCTATTGTATATTCTCACTCTGATTACTTTTGCCCTTTAAAATCATTAGAGGCCGATTGGTTTTTTAAACGGGTCGTGCATTTTGGCCCATCGTCATTCAATACGGATTGATTTCGGCCCGTAATGAATGCGATGGTCGGATTATTTTTCAATGGAACCCAAATCGTTTCATTTCATTACTTTGTTGAAAGTTTTTGCACAAACTATTATTTGACGTGTTCCTAAAAAAACTACGTTTAAGCAAAATGTGTCCCATGTTCCTCCCAATAAGGTATCTCTCACCCAACCAAACTAACAAAAATGATAACCAAATAAGGACACATTTTCCTGAAAAACGAAAAATAAACCGCCAGAATCAAAGTTATAATAAAATTGTTTTCATTTCGAAGAAAAAATGATAGTTTTGAAGATTATACCAATCTTTAAGAGCTTTTAGAGCTTAAAGAGCTTTTAGATATTTTGGAAGAAATTAGAGAAAAAATTGGGACAAATTTTGGAACAAATTTGGAAACAAATTTTAGAACAAATTTTGAAACAAATTTGGGAACAAATTTTGGAACAAACTTTGGAACAAACTTTGGAACAAACTTTAGAACAAACTTTGGAACAAACTTTGGAAAAAATTGTTGAATAAATTTTCAAAAAAATATTCGTGAAAATAGAAAGGGTTTTTAATACCCCATGTTCACCAGCTGAATCAAATATTTTCCTATAACTTATAAGTCATGAAAAGGTTATTGCAGCTCCCATAAATTATGGGTCATAGTAAACAGTTTTCCGGGTAACAAAAAGGCGTCGGCGACGCCGCGTCGCTTTTGAGTATTGTAGTGACTGAAACTGAGCAAAAGAAATATCAAGAATTTTCGTGACACTGAACACAAATTAAATCATTCTCGTGCATTTGGTCGTTCGCCATTCAAAACGAATTGTTTTCGCATTTAAAATGAATGCGACGGTCAGATTATATGTCAATGGAGCCTGATTTTTTTTTATTTCGTTCAACCAATTATTAATTAAAATTGTTATTTCTGAGTGGCCCATAAATCAACCTGCCAAGATCAGTTAAATTCCCATCAAATCGTGCATTGAACTTTTTTCTGACAATATGCTGTATAGAAGGTACTAGAAGCTTAAAGCGACGTGTCGCGACGCCTCCCACGCAAAATTATGCATCTTCAAAGATAGATACAGTAATAACGGAGTGGGGCACTTTAGCGGCCATTTGTGGTCGCGAAAAAAACCCGTTTATGAGTACTTTCGCGACCACGCCATTTGGTCGCGAATCGTTGTTCAAAAGATGGTTTCGCGACCACATGGTCGCGAAACGTCGTTTTGGGTGAGGTTTCGCGACCAAATGGTGTGGTCGCGAAAGTACTCAAAAAAGGGGTTTTTCGCGACCACAAATGGTCGCGAAACTACCCTTCACCGTAATAACTTATTACTAATTGCGCAATGACATAATTATTTGCATAGGAGGCGTCGCTTCTGATCACATTATATAGCAACGTCCAAAAGTAGCAAGTTTTATTCAAAAAAACCCAAAAATAAAATAAACTATCTCAATGAATGAGGACGAAACAAAAATATAAAATAGCAATATCAACACAAGAAAGTAAGAATAAGGTGTCGGTTTTACCCTCACTATTTATATTCTAGAAATAAAAGTTGCATTTTTGGGTGAAGGGTAGTTTCGCGACCACAAACCCCCGTTTATAAGTACTTTCGCGACCAAATGGTGTGGTCGCGAAAGTACTCATAAACGACTTTTTTCGCGACCATAAATGGTCGCGAAAGTACCCCACTCCCATTTTTGGACATTGTCATATAGGTTGTTCGCGATAGAAATGTCACAGATTATTATTCTAGAATTTTTGTATCATATGTTATTGAGTTTACATTTTTCAAGTTCACGAACTATTCATTCAAGTTACACGAATAAACGCACGTTAGTTAAATTCCGAATAAAGTTGTCATTTGCGTCGAGTCGACTATCAATGAGCCAGACTTTATCGTCGCTGGCAGATTTGGATCATGAATTTCGATCCAGGGCGCGGCTAATGTTGAATATGGAGCAGCGGGAGCAATTTAACACACAAATGGATCACATTGTTGAAATGTTTCATGCACATGACAAGGACACCACAATCGAATGTTATAATAATGGCGCACACATAGAAAAAAACGAAATGGAATCAAAAGGAACCCGTCTTAAACATATTTTAGATAAAAAAAACGGAGCATAAATCGGAGCATAAAACGGAGCATAAATTAAAGTGATAAATTTCCTTTAGCATGAAAATGGACTACCTAGTAAGTATTGCCTACGCATTAGCTGCTGCAAAACAAAATTTAGTGTTTTAATAAGGAGCTCCAGGAGCACTCCACGTCCCTAAATACATGGAAAAAAGTACGTGAAAAATTCGTCAAAAATATTCCACGGAATGAAATCATATTACTACACATTCCTAGACTTAATCGAAATAAAAAAACAGGCATTTTGTTTTGCATATTCGCAAAGACCGTAAAAAATATTCGTGAATGCATGTATAAATATGTATAGTCGGGGCGTCTCCAGTGCTGAAAAAACATTGGTCAAGTCGTGTAAAAAGCATATACGTCTTTATTAGTATTCATGAATTCAAAGTATCTTGTTTTGCACTTGATTTAAAATCAGGAAGTCACCGTGTATGTTCTAATCATTAACTTGTCATATACTTACCTATCGTGGACATGTGGGTTAAAGCCGATCAAATAGGTAATATTTTCCCTGTTTTATTTCATTCATAAGATGTTAACTCTGAGACGGTATGAACTGTCCGGTTTTTGTTCATTTTTGGGGGTTTGATAAAGGTCATAAATTATGACTCATAATAATAAAGGGCACAATTTGTGTAACTGTGAAAATATATCCACTAGAATCAGCGACCCTTATTTGGAGTGATATTATTTTTCTCCAAAAAAAACGACTTTTATTTGACCCAATCAACCCTTATTTAGCGGACGGAACCTTTATTTGACGGGCCTTCATTTGGTGACTCCATGTAACCTCAATGATATGGATTTAAAAAAATGGCCTAAAAATAAGACTTTTTAATTTTTTGATCTTAATAACTGAACCTGAATATCACATTATAAATATTATTTAAAAATAGTTCTAGGAAAACTCTTATTAGTTATCTCAATTGACAAAATTAGCATTTCTGAATGTCAAGTACTTTGTTGTGCATGTAACTTCGAAAGCAGAAAGTTGTCTCGTATGTTCTAATCATTCACCTGTTAAATCCCTACCTATCGTACACTAAAAACTTAACTTACTACGAACATAAAAAAAACAGCTGTATTTAGTCGGGCTGCTGGAATTCTTATCATGCGGTGAATATGATGTGTCACGTTTACACTTTTTTATTTTATTTTTTCGTTCCTGCCACGTCGTTCGACGTAATGTTTTAAAACTACCGGTTCAATACGAGATTACAGCCTTTTTATACGTCTTCCAGTTTAATTTTTGTCAAACAGGGGGTGATATTCTTGAACTTGAATCGTTTTTGAACATTAAGTCTATCCGAGTTGAAACTAATATGTAGGTGCAAGCCGTAGGCTACTGAAAAAAAATGGTCCGAATGAAAAAAGGTTTTAGACTGTAACAGTTCGGATTCCAATAATTTAGTCTCAATCCGGCCATTTCTCCGGTTCACTAATTTTCCCTAGAAAAATTCGACAGTATGTCTGTCATAAGAATGGGTTAAAGTCAAGGCACAAATCATATCCCAAAGTTGCATTTACAACTCTAATGGTTATAATATAATTTATATTTATGGAAATATGAAAAAAAACGTTAAAATTGAAAAACCGGTTAAATTCCAACCGGTTAGCTAAAAAAATCAAGTCGCTCAGACCACTAATTCGTATACCTCGTATCCCAGGCGGCCACATAGACCAATTAGAGCAAAAAACAAACTTATGATCTTTATCTTAAAATACACTGGGTGCGCCATTATGTTTCACTTTTTCCTGCCCGTGATGTTATGTTTCTCTTTTTCGAAAAAATATTTTTTCCCTTATACATATCTTTATATGGTCAGCCCTACGCGCCGTTATGTTTCACTTTTTGCCGCAGCCTACATATTGTCCTCATTTTTGTATTTTGCCTAAGTTTACTAAAAATCTACAAAAATCTAGTTCGGCGTAGTCGAAGTACTCTGCATCCATGTTTCACTGTTTTTCGAATTCTTTTGTGAAAGATAATGGCGGACCCTGCGTATTTTATTCATAAACTCCATTATTCATATTATATTCAGTCAGATACACGTTTTTTATAACAGTATTAATGTATTGAGGAGTTGAATAATTGAGCATAGAACCAGGCCGCCGTATTTTTATTGTTAACGAACCGTATGTTACATACGTTATGGATAACGGGCCAACTTTAAAATGTCCAAAACACTCGTAATAGATTGGTTGATTGCAATTAAAGGACGTCTTTAAAAGTGGTTGAGTTTTTTTTTTGCCATTTCTATTCGAGCGTTACTTGAGTAGACAGTCTTGTTGTTTACAAGTCTAGGTAGATTACCGCTAACTTCCGGATTGTGACAAGCAAACAAGTACCCGCGAATAATAATCGTACACATAAAAATAATAATAGACGTATGGTCAGTTTTGGTCCAATTTAACGTGAATTCCTTATAAATAACAGACCTTACATTTTGTGTGATTTCAAATTTTGTGTGACCTTCCAATGGCCTGTTTCAAATCAAAAAAGGGTTAAAACGAAAAACTGTTTTTGCCAAAGTGTTTTCAGCATCGATTTACCCTATATTGACGTTTTCAGCCAAAAAAAAAATTTCGAGATTTTTTTAATCTGAAACAGGCCAATGTATACTTGCAGTGTTGGAAACGTTGGGCGTTGGAGAAATTTTCTTCCCATGTCGGAAAAATTCAAGCGTTGGCCAACGCTGGCGTTGGGCGTTGGGAAAAATCCGAACGTTGGCCAACGCTTGCGTTGGGGAAATTTGGAGCGTTGGCCAACTTTTCCAACACTGATACTTGCACGATGTAACAAGCAGGTTTTCTTATTTTTCGATAAGCATTAGGGCCGAGTTTAATTTTTTATGACTAATGGAAAAATTTGGAATGGACAAATCATAAAAAAATCAAAGAGGACGAGGGCAAACGGGTTAATAGTCCGTTTAATAGTCCCTAACGGTTAGGGCCTAATAGTTTTTTTTTAGTTTTTGCAAAATTTTGACCGCAAGTTTGTAGCCCTCTGTCGAAAATTATTTTGTAAAACTATGTCTGTTCCAACAAAATTTCTTTAAAATCATGCATTTTTCACTTATATTTTAATTTTTTATAGACTATAAATTATAGTTCAACATTTTTTCGTTAGTTATAAGGTCTTTGTGTTTTCAAGATAAATTTAAGGTTTAATGTTTTTTTTAACCAAAGAACTTTCAACCCTTCCCTGGTTTCAAGGTCCTCGTATTCTTTGTTTTTCGCTTTTTGGACATTGAAGCGCTTATAATTGTATAAATACTGTTTTTGGTCATTTGTGATGAAAAGCTACTAATTTCCATGTATGATATAATTTGAAATTATTGCTTGCAACATAAATATATGTTTCACGTTATGAGCATTTGTTGTATTTGGTAGCACAGTGTCGTCATAGCAATCTTAAAGTTGTAGCTAAAACCCCTAACCGTACGGAAGCCGATTATAAATTGACTTTTCTTGTTTATGTTTGTGTGGTGTGATTCCCTCAAAATGTAATGCAATTATGTGCTCTTGTTAGGGTGTCTGCGGAAAACAATAAAACACAAACATATGCATAACAAATATTTGACGGGGGAATATTTTTAACACAAAATTTTTTCTGGGGAAAGTTTTTTACCGGATTTATTATTAGTATTCAAATATTTGGTGTTCAAAACAATATAATGTCGAAAGATGTGCGGATTAAAAAAGTTTTGGTGGTCTTGGAGAAGGTGGTCTTTTTTTCGTNGCGCTTATAATTGTATAAATACTGTTTTTGGTCATTTGTGATGAAAAGCTACTAATTTCCATGTATGATATAATTTGAAATTATTGCTTGCAACATAAATATATGTTTCACGTTATGAGCATTTGTTGTATTTGGTAGCACAGTGTCGTCATAGCAATCTTAAAGTTGTAGCTAAAACCCCTAACCGTACGGAAGCCGATTATAAATTGACTTTTCTTGTTTATGTTTGTGTGGTGTGATTCCCTCGAAATGTAATGAAATTATGTGCTCTTGTTAGGGTGTCTGCGGAAAACAATAAAACACAAACATATGCATAACAAATATTTGACGGGGGAATATTTTTAACACAAAGTTTTTTCTGGGGAAAGTTTTTTTTAACGGATTCGGTATTATTAGTATTCAAATATTTGGTGTTAAAAAAGTTTTGGTGGTCTTGGAGAAATATAGAGTTCTTATCGATTTTTGGTGTCGTGCTTAAAAGTGGTTTACCGTAGGCCTCATTTGCATGGTTTATTTCTTACTAATAATTCTAATTTTTTTTTGTTGTTGTAACTAAAGGACTCCAGACAAAGCTACCACATCGTGTTGGTGCTTAATAATATCCTTACCGGTAACTTAAAGCTTCTTAAATCAAGAAAAAAATCTAACTAATATGTTTCAAAGGTTCGCAGACACCCTTACTGAGAAAATTTTGACCAGTATGCAAAAAAACTAGTCATTTCATCAATGCAAGCGCAGAACTGTTATTTTGGTCACAAAACTCGCCTTTGAGTTCAAAATAATAACACAAATTATTTCATTATTTTGTGTGTTCAAAATGAAAGAAAAAGGAGTGTTAATGTTCCGTAATTTAGTCAACAACCACCAAAAACCAAATATTAAAACTTTTTGTGGACGTTCTGAATGTCATAATTCCTTATTTACGAAAACCGACCTCTTTAATTACAGAGAACGGTTAATGTAATTAAAAAACTCTGTGTTTGTTAGTAAACTTAAAGCGAATAATAACGAAAATATTGGGCACTAGTCAATTCATTGCACTACATTATGCCTTAATTTGTTGGTTCCGAGGACCCTATTAAGTGCCACCCACGTTTCAGGTGGAAGCGACCGTTGATTGGTTTACCTCCTTTTCTGGCATCCTTTTCAGTAGATTCACGTGATGCTAATAATAGGGAGTATGCGTAGTTTGGTTTACTTTGACTTTTTTTTGATTTGTCTCTTTTTTTCTATGAACGTGATGTTTTTATTTTTATTTTCTCAAATAAGTTTATAGTTCAAAAACATGATGATTATGATGTCTTCCGGCTGTCAAATGTGTATTTAGGGTCGTATGGCGTTCTAAAATTTGGACCTTATAAGCACCACTCTATGTAAACTAAATATTAAATTGACTTTCAGACAAATTTGTTAGCATTTGTATTGCAAGATTCAACATATGCAATGTAAAATTTATCCCGACTAGAAAGAGTCTCGTTTTTGCTTCTAAAAGAAAGATTACTTGCATATCAGCATTTATCCCGGCCGTCCCTTTTTTGGAATATTTTTTTGTACAACTATTTTGTAAATGCTCCTGAAACGCAAGATTGACGTTTTGGCCGATATCTTGGCTAAATAATTGCTGCATAAGTGCGCGTGTCGTGCAAAAATATAGTAAGTGGTGTGAGACCGCCGAGTTGTGATAAAAACAGAGAAGAAAACAGTATGTGTCACGGTATTAGCGCATCCCTGTGCCACTGGCTGTGTCGAATTTGCTCGAAATACGCATCTGCCAATGTGTAAACAAGGCGTTATCATTTCACGCTCGTGAACATTACAACGTACACATATTACTTCTTCTTATTCAAAAAGAAGCTTGGATTACTTGTTCCTTATTTTAACTCTCATATGAAAACGTCGTTCATAAAATATACAGCATGGAACGAGCATTATGTAAAAGTGAATGTGTGCACATGCGCAAACAGTTACCCCCAACGTGTTACCATTTTTCACTTTTCACTGAGACTTACAATACTTAACCAGTTTTATTAAGATAATATATAAACTACCCCCTTTTCGAGAAAAAAAAAGATTAAAGCCGTACATCTTGTGGTTTTGTACAGCTAATGACGAGTGATATACGGTCAAGGTCGCCCGTTAGACCGGATATTTATGAGTTTAATTTCCTAATTGACCTAAAAGTTATCAGTCAACTTGCACGCGACCTTCGTGGTTCGGACGATACTGAAGATCGCTATTTATATGACCTCAACATTCCGAAACACGTTGCTTTACTTGGCACATGTTAAAGAATTGTTCAAAAACGCACCGGCTAAGGAAACACTCCGCCATTGGTGTTTGACGAACGTTTTTTGTCATTCAGTAACCGCCACGTTCTCGCAATATCGTCAAGTTTTGGCACAATCGTCACGTTCTCGCACGATCAAGTATTATCCGTTTTGATAATAAATAATTGCGTCAGGAACTCTTGTCAGAAAAATTCGTTAAACAATAAATAGCTTTGGGGAAATGACAAATACAGTCTCGACCCCCTTAAGTGACGCCGGGACTGTAAACAATTTTTGTGACAAAAATTGTGTTTTCCAAACTCCAAATAATATCTTACCAGACTTAGTTGAAAGTCAGTAGTCTACTCTGAGTAGTTAGGTAATTTGAATTTTAAAAAATTTTCAAACGACGCGTATAATGACGTGATTTTCTAAAAGCGTTACATTTTTGGTACTTTTGTAATCATATAAAATATCGTTTTTTTCAATTGTCAATAGATGTGTCTTAATTTCGCAAAAAAAATTCTCAAATGGTAAAATTGCGTATTATCCTATTATATCCTTGGTTCCTTTTTGCTCGTTTTCCCACGTTTCTAAACTGATTTACAAGCCAGACTAGCACTAACGAGAGCTAATGCCTGGCTACACGTGCACTTACAAATTTCGTCATTATTTTCTTTTTCGGCAATCACGCAAGAAAAGTGCAGTTTGTTATCGCCTAACCTAACATACTAATTCCCGATCAAGGAATGGATTAAACGTGTTTCAGATTGCGTGACGATTTGCGTCTGATTTCACAGATGTCAAAAGATCTGCAAAAATTAATACCGGATTTTTCACGATGAGCTAAATGTCTTGGATTACGTTTTTGATTTAGTTGTTTGATGCAAGGTACACCAGGGATTGAAAAACGTGCACATTTTGCGCGGAATTTATTACTTTTTTTCACTTTATGTAATTTCTAAGGTAACGAGTCTACGTAGTCATGACACAGAGCAGAAATGTAACAGTTCTGTTCTCATTTTCCGAACAGAACTAAACAGAACGCTTGTTTTTTTTTGATGGTTCAAATAGAATGAAAATATCTAAATGACCTTTCTGGTCTGTCTCGTGATGAAAATATGGCCCAGAACGGTGTTCTTGCGTTTTTTTCCTATTGGCTTTCTCGTTCTGAAGTTCTAAAGTTCTACGAAAAACAGATCTTTCACATCTCTGGTATAAACTAGAACGCCCATTGACATTTTTGTTCGAAAAGTTCGAAAAGTTCGATAATCACAGTCACGGAATAAATGTTTTTTGAGTTAGTTGAAAATGTGGCGCATTTCAGTCAAACTATTTTGCATTTACTGTTCAATGCCGGATACATGCTGTTGTCGCGATTACACTAGTTTTTCACTAAACAGATAATGTCCATTTTTTCACTCAGAAAAAGACAACAACAATTATTGTTTGTAACATAAGTGTGTTTGATTATAATAAATTATAATTTACCATTCTGAACAAAACCAGTTTTTGCTTAAGTCTCGACCCTAATGTGCTATGCAGATTGGACAAACCAGTATCAAAAACGGTACGGTTAGGTTTGGTAGTAACGGACTAATCGGAAATTTCCGAAAAAACTGGCACAGTCAAGTTGTATAGCCAAACTATGCTGAAAGTTTGACTGTCAAACTAAGTTGATCCGATTATTCATTAGTTTTCTTGGACCACTAGGGCCCGCTAAAGAGCCATTTGAAACTCGGTCTGTTTCAACCGAAAATTAAGAGACAGCATAGTGTATCATTTTTTTGTCTAAAGTTGTGGACACGAGAACGTGATACTATCACTTGCCAAAAACTGTCACGTTCTCGTGATTTTTTTCTGGAAAAAACAATAAAAAAAGTTTTGCGAACTGAAATTACCCCGTCAGTTTGTGGTTAGTTTTACCAATGGGGTGAAGTGATTACTACACTTTCGGTTTAACCCTTGACCGCACAGTGTTTGCACATCTGCAGGCACTTTTTTCATATTGAAAGCCAAAACAGGGTAACATTATTTAATTATTAAATTGAAATGCGGTTTTTATTGACCATGCTATAATCGCTATTTCTAGTTAAAATCCAAATCTAGTTATAAAACATTCCATGATTAAATTTACAGTTCAAAGATCACACAAGTGGTACATTATTAATTATCAGCTATATAACAAATTTATAGGAAGTACTTTTTGAGCTATTTCAATACGCTTATTAATGACAAAATTTAAAAAATATACAATGACGGTCAAAATTCGCGGGCCAATCCGGTACCCTAATAGGGTAATTTCATCCTATGTAGCCCCGCTTCGCGGGCCCATCTTGTACCTTTGTTCTGAAAAAGTAGTCTATTGCTTGTACCGTACAGTTGATGCGCCCAGAATGGACATGTTTTGAACAATTGAAAGTGTGACCTTTAGAATTAGTTTTAGCAGAAGTTTTAGGACCAGTTTTAAGACCACTTTTAGGACCACTTTTCCGACTAGTTTTAGGACCACTTTTTGGACCAGTTTCACGACCAGTGAAAGGGTCAATTTTAGGATCTAATTTTAGAACTAGTTATCGTATCACGATGGGTACCCACCGACACTGGCCGGTGCTGTATTGTAAATTGCTTGCTTAGCATTTTAAAAAATATTCATTTAATATATTTTGAGTGACGCGCCTCCATGAAGTGACGGCGTTTGAACGTGTTTATGCGTTTACTCTTGAGTGCCCAACTCATATTTTAAAATTTAATATCACGTATCATTATTATTATGCGTTTTTTTTTACTTCTTCGCCAAAAATGTTGAATTTCACCTTGTTGCCGTATATTGTTGATTTGTCCAATATATCGAAAGCGTTACACGATTTTTGAACATAATTTTGCATTTTGATTTAACTGCTCAGCAACATAGTGTGCACATGTCACGCCAGGTGTGTCAGATAATGGAGTCCACGCAGTTTTTTTTCGTACTCAAGGGTTTTGTATAATTTAAGAAAGGAATTGTAAAAGACTACGTCAGAAAAATATCTTCATTGAACTACGCATGATCTTTGTTACAGAAACGTGAAAGATGTTCAAACATTAGAAAACGAGCGCGAGCTGTACGATACTTTCTTGTATAATCCTTTGATACCAAATGTACCAGTAGCAAATAGAGTACATCACTTTTAGCTCATAGTGATGTACAGAGGGTAGGCCAATTCCGGAACGCTTTGCGATTTTGAGCCAAAGTCCCCTTTTGTTCAAGAATTGGACTTTTAGCCCAAAAACCGTTCCGGAATTAGACTTTTTCGTTCCGGATTGGGACTTCAAATCTTTTTTGAAATAAAAAGCGTTCCGGAATTGGAGTTTTTTCCGGTAACTGTTCCGGAATGGGGTGTTCCGGAATTGGCCTACCCTCTGTACTCCATTTGCTAATACCCTATCGTAGTGATATGAAATAGGAAAAAAGTAAATAATGTTGCCAATTTTTGGTAACGTTGTTTGGTAGTGCGTCTGAGGCCTATGTGGTCTGCGATTGGTCCCTTTTTTCCAGATTTTGCTATTTTAAGAGAACATCAAAACTGAAAAGTTATTACATTCTTTGTTCCTAAAAGGGACGCCTTCTTTCCGTGCAGTGGAGAAACGAAAATAGGAGAAAAAGCATTTCCACTAATTATTTTTTCCTCTTTTTATATCAGGACGGTATTAGCAAAAAAACACTATATTGTACCCTGAACTGTACTGATATTAATTCGAACAATTTGCGATTAATCCACCTTTGTTCAAGTCATTTAGTAATAATAATTCAACTAATTCAAACAGAAATTTTCATTCAAAACATAGCTTTTAATTTTAATTTAACCCAGTCAAACAATACGCACATATTAACCCAAATGGACCATCCAGGTGTGCCAAAACTTATTGCGCACAGTTTTTTGCCCTTTTTCTACATTTCCAAATCGTTTTCAAATCTTATCATTTTAAGCTGATTCGCGTGAATCGAACAGAAAAACTGAAAATCATTTAGTAGTCAACAATGAAAAAGGTTGATGCATTACCGGATTTATAATTTTAGGCCTTGATAGAGATCCATATCTCCCAAGAGCTGATTAAGTTACTTCGAAACCCAGTGAGAAATTCCCCCTTCGCCACAAAAAGTGATCTTCGAGACTTAATGTGTTTTGCGGTCGTGATAAGGATAAGGTCACATTAGCTTTATCTTTTTAGTGCACATTTTCGTTTTCACTTTAAAATTCGTCTTTTTTTTTGCAAAAAAAAGCTTGAAAAAAGCTTATTCGAGTTATTGTCATTGGAAGTCGTATCAATGTCTCCGTGAACTCGTTAAGAACCTGGAAACCAGTAGTTATCTAATTAGCAAGCCGATTATTTGAGCTTTGGAAAATTAATCCGCAATTTTTATTTTTGTTCTGTGCACATTATTCTATCATTTTGCTAGAAAAAATGTGACGGAATTTTTAGTAGGACTTAGAATCAAATATAATTTTATTTTAAGCCGTTTATGCAATTTCTGGTGTGATTTGTCCGAAATTGCACAAACTTTCCACTTTGGAGTTAAGGCAAAAAATGAACTGAATAATCATTTGCTAAATGTATTATTTGAGCTTTCGTAAATAATCGTAAAGTCCCTATTTCTCACTTTTTTTGTAATTATGTTCGAAAAAAAATGCGATAGTGAAAATCAAACACGATTTAGCTGATAATTCTAAACCAGATACTATTAGAAATAGTATTAGAAATGCTATCAGTTACCGTCTCACTTTGACAGGCGGAAAATGGAAAATCTGAATGACGTTGTCATTTTTAGACATCTTATCAAAGATTCAAATAAAATTTCAAATCAAGAAAATTTCTAAATTCACCATGTTTTTCTATAAAATTCCCGATAAAATGTATACATTGCAACTTCATCATTTTATAATAATTTCTTTTTCCCAAAATTCCGAATAAAATTTCGGATATAATTTTTGGGACTCTCGAGAAAAATTATTTATTATTTTTTCCGTGACTTGTTCCAAGGCATTTTAACACATTCTAGTAAACATTCTAGTAAACTTTAAACATGTATGTATGAGTTAAACAATTAAGAAAGCAATTGAAGTAAATACCAAGTTAAATACAGCGGCGCCGTTTAGAAAAAGCATAAAAAAAACGACAAAACTGAAAATTAAAATTCATGAGAGATTATTGCGCGTAATTAGCCTTGTTACTTCAACTGAATTTAACAGTAGGAAAGTGCTCATGACCGTTCGTGTAAGTTCAAGAGTATTTCGAAACACACAAATTGAGTATATACACCACTTGCGCAGTTATGTTACCGGCAGTTATGTTACCGATTTGTAATATTTCGTCATATTTTCGTAATATTACGTCATTTTTTTGCGAAATTTGGTCATATACATTTTAGCAANTGGTTGAAAATTTTGACTAAAATCACAACGAATGACACACTTTTTGTCTCTCAATTTTTCATTTTTGAGTTTTCATTTTTAAGTTGAAGTCCTGATACGCGCTCGGTGCTAAGAACTCTGTACCAAAAATTACCATGAGATGCCGGAAGCGGTGTTGTATCAATACAGAGAGAAAATAATTCAATTGCTTCATTATAAAGTGCTAAACAAGCGTTTTTTCCAAACGTCAAGTTTGTAAACAACACGACGGACCCATCCTTAAGTTTTAAAACTTTAGAGAAGCGATACTTTAAGCTAATAATAGATTTTTAAATGCTAAAAAGACTATTTGTGACAAAAATGACTCATTTTGCGAATTTCATGAATTTTGCGCACGCCTACGCAATGAATTGCGCAATTATTGCGCAATTTTTTTCATAATTTTACTTTCCGCCTACGCCCTGCGCAGTTATGTTACCGTTTTTTGAAAATACTTCGGTAACATAACTGCGCAAGTGGTGTATTATAAGTTCCGTTTTAGTTGGTGTATAGTACAAATTGAATAACGTCTAATTCATACATTTAGAAATTTATCAATAATGATATATTAGTCGAATACTGGTCGCAACATACTTGCAACAAACTCGCAACAAACTCGCGACAAACTCACAAAAATGTAGATATTCCTACTTTTTGTGAGTTTGTCGCGAGTTTGTTGCGACAAATGTTTCACTAATATCTAATAGGTCTTTGCCCAATATCTAATAACATCTAAATTATCCGGAAACGTCAATGTATTGTACGATAAGCACGGACATTTCTTGAACTTGTGAAAACGATATTATAAATTATAAGTTATAATATGCTACCGGTTTAGTCTCATGAAAATCGGCTGAGCGTTTCTAGTATTCCGTGTCGGCATATTGGCCAATAGAAGCACCCCATTGCAAGAAAAAAGAAGAAAATTGCTCTATTCTAGAAACGCTCAGCCGATTTTCATGAGACTAAACCTGTAAATAAATTAACTTAGCTATCTAAAATTTGATTCTATTTACGCTGATTTCTAAAAAAAAAGTAACAACTTACGGTGAGCTTACGGGTTTAGTTTGCTAAGCAAAGAATGGGCTAAATAGACCATGCCGATAGTGCTCTGTATATGACAATTAAATGAGCGATGGATCCAAAAAAGAAATATGAAAACATGGGTCACTTTTTTTAGTTTAGAGAGCGAAATGAGAAAAAAGGCATATTTTAAATCTTCATCCCCAATTGTTACCCTCATTATCTCCGTTCCACATCTAAACGTTTTTTTAGACTTTAATTGAATACCATTCGACAAGCAGTGACAGGTCTTATTTACCGTGTCCGAGTTTTTCATCTTCGAGTTATCTAGACAATAGCTTTTTTGTGGTCAGCAAGATTCTAGCTGCTAAAAAGTTAATACACAGGGTGCACTACATACCGGCCAATTTTATTGTTAACCGGTCATTTTCTCGAAACATTTTGTGGTCGGTTAAAAACATCTGTACTGTCAAAAAATGTCAATAAGTTAAAAACAAAAACTTACAATTTAGAACATTCAAATTCAAAAAAATCAAAATTAAAAAAGAAGTCACATTGTTGTTCAAATTATTTAAAAATATAAAATAACATTTGGAAATAATCGAATAATGAAAATTAATAATAATACGCACGCTTAAAAATTCATAAAAATTTCAAGTTTTAGCATCACATTTCGGAAGTATTGAAAAAGTTTTCAAATCGAACATCTTTTTTTTTTGTTTATTATAATCACCAATTAACCCCTCAAATGTAACTACGGACAGCCTAACTATCATTCGACTGACTCGGAGGATAAAGAATTTGATGCTTCCTTCTACCGGTTAAAGTAGCCGTGCTTCTCGAGGCACCATCAACACTTCATTGTAAAATTAGAATCCTATTATTTTTGTTATCTCAAGGGCGCAAGAGCACGAGCATTTGATGTTTCTGTTTCTTTGCGCCATTTCCCCGTTACTTAACGGGAATATCAGTTCAAGATCTTTTTCATTCAGCGAACACCTCAAAATGCTTAGTCGCTATTGAAAATGGTTCACTCATTTAACACTCATTAAACACATTTATTTTTCGTTTTTTTTACGACTGACAAGTAACACAGACAGTACTGAATTAAATAAACCCTAACGAGTTATCTTAACACTCTTAACGGTCAGACCCGGCATTTGACCCGGCTTGACCCGCGGAAAAAAGGAAGGGTAGGGACCCTTACCCTACCGTAGGGTAAGAAAAAAAAATAAAATATTCTGATCTCTGATTTAGCTTAACTAAGTAGACTTATCTAAACAAAAAATTTTAATTAAATTGAAAATTTTGGTTTACAAATTCAATTGAAACGTAAATTGAAAATTGACTCAAACAAAAGTTTAGTATGTACAGGGTTTTTTTTCGTATTTTCGATTTACCAAAATTGTGCACATCGAGGAAGACATGCACATCAGGAGACACCTGACTGTAAGATTAATTAATTGTATTGTAAGATTTAATTGTATTGTCAACATAAGGGGGGTCAAGTTGTCTTCAACCTGGCTAATGAAAAATTAGTCCGAGGCCAAAACATCTCGTGTACAGTTTTTTTATGCCAATTGCGTGCTGTTAGTTAATCTACGTGCGAATCGCATAAGTTGCGCGATATGAAAATAACCGCTTATACCAAAAAGATGCAAGACGGTACATGTTTAACACGGGAGTTAAGATAGTGTGCTGGAATACGCATCCGCATTAACCAGACTGATCGACAGTGCCTTTGGCGATTGTGAGAATTATATCGACATTGCAGGAAGGGCGGCTGAACTTCGATGGAGTTTGCTCGAGGACCCCAATGAAGAAAATGACTACTAATTTCACGTATTCAATATTCAGTTTTCAACCCCCCACAAAACCCACGCAGAAAATTTTAAACGACCTGTGTTTGCTTATGTGATAGTAGTATATACAGCAGTAGAATCTGTCGGGTCATAACTTGTAACTTTTAAGACGAAAAAACGGAAAGTTGAAGCATATATATAAGGTTTAGAGTAAACCATAAACAATGTTTTATTTGTTCGTTTTTGCCTATTGATACGTTTTTTCAAAAACTGTAAGCTATAAAATTTATATTTTTTTTTCTTCAACTTGGTCTCTGTAAAGATTTTTTAAAGTTTTTGGTTTCACGAAAATGATCATAAAATTCGATAACGAAAAATATAGATATCTCGAACTAATTTTGCGAAATTGATTTAACAGTGAAGAACTTCTTAAATGTCACTATGATTTTTTAAATAAATTGGAATTTTTTTTTCACAAGTAACTTGGAATTTTTTTTACAAAATTTTCTCTATTTTTTTCAAAAACCTGTTCAAAAACTCGATTTATCTCAAAATTTCTTATGAAGTTGCCTATTAATAAAAATCCTTTCAAACAGTTTGTTCATAAAAAATAACACATAAAAACGTTTTGTTAAAAACGCTTTTTTTTTAAATTTATGGGTTCACATAGCAGTAAACCCCTCTATATACTACTAACGTAAGCAAAACCAGATAATGTAATATCATTCAACCCTTAAACAAATAAAGTTTAAAATATGTTATAAGCCACAAATTTGAGCTGATTGGCCACTTTTTCTTGCTGAGCATGTGCTTGGTCGCCTAAAATTAGGCAATTGGTCGGACCAATTTGGTCCATAAATGTTTTTAAGGGTTGAACGAAAATCGTTAGACTCCCCTGTATCATAAATAACCCAATCCGATGCGACGTTTGTCGCCCGGATTGTTTCTTTTCTAGAATGTTGCCGTCGAGATATTCGTTCTGGAAAAAATGCAAATGTTTCCAAATGGACTTATCAAAATCACACCAAAAAACCGCCTGCTTGTAAAAAAAAACCTATTATTTTGAAACAATGACGATCTCGAAAACTTAAATACATAGCTGTATGAATATGAATTTCGACGATTGAAAGAAAACGCACCAAAAAAAAAATGCCCGAAAACAAAAAAAATAATATATATATGAATATATATCTTCATGATAATAATGATGATGCTTGATCACACTTCATGCACGCTAAAAAACGGGTTCTGTAAAAATTTTAATGACAAAAAAGATGATAAAAACTTTATCTGTCATGTCAACTTGTTAGAAGAACAAAAGTGACCTTTTAATAATTGTTGACTGTAGTAAAATATGTTTGTTTGTTCACTTTATGATACAAAAACGTAAAAAAAACAAATCACGACTGGAGAAGCTAGTAGTGATGGCTTTTGTACAGAGGAATAACATTTCCTAAATAATAAAATATGTTTATCTGTTGACGGAGCTTTTCCGGATAAGCATTTACAAAGACATTTATTGTGTATCAATTTTATTCCAAGCTTTTTCACAAAACATCAGGCGTTGCTGGTTATAAGGTCTTGGTAATTATCTACATGCGTTGTTGGTTATAAGGTCAAAAAGGGGAACCAAAAACGCCTGTTATTTAACGCGATTATGTTAACGGGACATATCAGCCATTAGTAATGAGTCATTACTAATGACCCATTACGGTGCCGAGTTAGACGTTACCGAGACAAACTTTATGAGAGGAATTGTCGCGTTAAGGCATAGTAAAAAATGCTATCGGTGAAAACCCCTGTTCTCCGAAAAACCTTTTGTTTCAAAGGCGTTATTTTTTAATACTGTTGTGTTTCAAACAGGATTTCATAAAAATTGGCTAAAACCCCAGCTATCTCGCGTTTGTGCCATTCTATTTCACGCAAAGTTACGAAATTTATTAATTTAGGTAAACATACTCAAGGTAAGCAAATGGTGTGCTCCATTAATTACCAAAGTGAATTTTTTGGCCTAAATTTTTAATATGCTTTGTGTTCCTGAGAAACGTGTTCGAGATCAATATCAATCCTTCGACGAAAATTATTGTGATATTATTCTATCCTACAAAAAACAACGAAAAATGGCTTTCTGTCAGATAACCGTCAGGTTAGCGGCTTAAGGTTGCTTTCAATTTTCTTTTCACATTTAATATCTCCTGGTAATCATGTAACGCTTAAAAATCCGCAAACTGGAAGTCGACAGTAATCATTNCAACCAACGCGTTGGGAACGTTGGGCGTTGGAGAAATTTTCTTCCCAACGTGTTGGGAGCGTTGGGCGTTGGGGAAATTTTTCTTCCCAACGCGTTGGGAGCGTTGGGCGTTGGAGAAATATTGAAGCGTTGGCCAACGCTCAATTTTTTTCAACGCAAAACTTCATTTTATACTGTATGCATGCTGTGTAAAAGCAAGACGCCCCTTCGACATGTTCTCTTTCTTGTTTAAAATAGTTTTCCACTATATGTTAAGCATCAGTGTTGCAATTGTTGGGCGTTGGGCTGCGTTGGCCAACGACCAACGCCCAACCAACGCGTTGGGAACGTTGGGCGTTGGTGAGATTTTATTCCCAACGCGTTGGGCGTTGGGAAAAATTCAAGCGTTGGTCAACGCTTGCGTTGGGCGTTGGGGAAAATCCGAGCGTTGGCCAACGCTTGCGTTGGGCGTTGGGGAAATTCGGAGCGTTGGCCAACTTTTCCAACACTGCTTATGACCCATTACGGTGCCGAGTTAGACGTTACCGAGACAAACTTTATGAGAGGAATTGTCGCGTTAAGGCATAGACTATGCCGCATAGTAAAAACTGCTATCGGTGAAAACCTCTGTTCTCCGAAAAACCTTTTCTTTCAATGGCGTTATTTTTGAATACTGTTGTGTTTCAAACAGGATTTCATAAAAATTGGCTAAAACCCCAGCTATCTAGCGTTTGTGCCGTTCTATTTCACGCAAAGTTACGAAATTTATTAATTTAGGTAAACATAGTCAATGTAAGCAAATGGTGTGCTCCATTAATTAGCAAAGTGAATTTTTTGGCCTAAATTTTTAATATGCTTTGTGTTCCTGAGAAACGTGTTCGAGATCAATATCAATCCTTCGACGAAAATTATTGTGATATTATTCTATCCTACAAAAAACAACGAAAAATGGCTTTCTGTCAGATAACCGTCAGGTTAGCGGCTTAAGGTTGCTTTCAATTTTCTTTTCACATTTAATATCTCCTGGTAATCATGTAACGCTTAAAAATCCGCAAACTGGAAGTCGACAGTAATCATTTTAATCGGTTGACATGTATTAATTGTATATAAAATATTCAGAAATTAACTAGGCCAGATAAATAACATATACCGCTTTGCGCGGATATCAGGCATGGCTTGCCGCTAGTGCTGCTATCTGACAATTTTTGAAAATATTTTAATTATTGAAAATCATCTCGCTGTCCGCAGTTATCGAGCATCTTTTTGTCATAAAATTAAATAAAAAGTTCTTCTGATTATCATTTGATTTTCGATTATAATTGAGAGAGAAAAAATAAGTAATTTGGTCATTCGACGTAAAATTAAAAACTGGATTGTAGTGGGCTAATCCAGTTTTGCTCAAGTTCACCCTGTCACGTAAAAAAATTCGTGGTTATGGCTTTTTCCCCTCTCTGATATAAAAGTTGTACAAAAATAGAAATGTTGTACAGAAACAAAAAAAGGTGGATTGAATAGAAAACTTACTTATATACTTTTTTATGTTGATTTTCACTGTCATACCGCGGTTAATTTAACAGTACCGTTTTAAGTGCTAGCCAGTACTTTATTCAGATGAAAGGAGCATTTAATGCGGAAAAGTAACGTGCAAAAACGCTTACAATCTAACGCTATTTAACTTTTGTCGCCATTATTACATTTAATTTAACTTTCTTAGTCATGACGATCTGCCAAATCTTATATTCGGTTTCGTTAAATTAAACGTCTGTTTTGGGAAATGTTCAAGAAGTTTGACAAGAGTGAAATATTTAAGATTATACGCTCTAATTCTATAAATCCATACAATTCTTAACTCTCATGAAATCTCAATAATGTATGTAATATGAAATGTTCATAAGTCGTATTAAATACATAAAAAGTACATTCCCGAGATTAGTACGTTCCATACAGTCCCTACTCACATAACGGCCGCGTTTTCAGGACTTTGGGGATAAACATTAAACCAACGTTGTCATGAGGTTCACTAGTGTCGTAAACTCTTATGTGCCAAATTTCAGCGAGATCCAAGAAACCCGAAATTTTGACCGGTTGTCGAAAATTATCGCCGATACCGCTCATATGATTTTTTTAATAGCTGGCCCCAATATCGCTTTTTCCCTGCGGGCCTGCTTATAATCGACAAAAAAAACACGTCGTGTGTAAATATACACACATTTCCCCCTGAAAGTTAACGCGTGTGATTTTTTTGCCGCTACTTGGCGTCCTGAAAAGGTCAGGGGTTCTTGCTGATTTCTGGGGTACGATTCAAATTCATCCCAAAAATGCTTGTTATCTATTTTTTGTTTCGTCGTTGAAGATTTGTTGTCATAAAATCAAACTGATAAAATGTAATTGCTTATCGCTGCATGTTTTGATTGATGCTCAAAACTGAATATTTCTCAGGCTGAAATGCATAAAACATGATATTTTTGGGTCATAGATGTTGTTATTACCAACATTGGTAGATTATTTCAAAGGATTACTTGGTGTTGACATTCTGCATTTGTGTTACCCATTTCAAATGGGCTATTTTTTTTGTTTTGTTAAATGGATCAAAAAAGTCGAACCTGTTAATAATACACACATTGTAATTCCTTATTTCTTTTAAGCTGAAGAAGCTGTAATGGTCGGATAAAAGTGTGTCCGGTTCATTTTTCTACAAATACTTTTTTTCATTTTTCGATAATCAGTTTGTACCTTAAACCGACCCATACGGTGCTATTAATCGGCGTTTTACATGAATTTCCGCCGTTTTTCTCCTGCATTTTCTAGATGGCGGTATGCGAGTTTTTGACGTGCGGAAAAAACTGAGTTTGGCTATCTAGAAAATACGAAAGAAACAAACGGCGGAAATTCATGTCAAACGCTGAGTAGTAATTTTCGTCTGAAAACTACTCACCCGAGATACTGAGAATACAAAAATGGAATATTATTAATGCTTTATAAGCACTTTTTTTGTAAAATCTCTATAAATTATTCGCGACTTTCCATCAGAAAACAGGGCGAATTTGGAAAGAATAGAACAATGAAACGTTATAGCAAAGGCGAAAAACGTGAAACATAAGAGTTCACCCGGTGTATTCTATTCCCTATCATTTCGCCTTGACAATTTGTCGTTTTTTTATTTTTATTTTCTAAATCTTAAAAAATATGCAATTAATCTCTGTGACAGAGGTTTTAAATCAGACCATCAGAAAATAGAAACAAAAAGACATGTTTAAAAAAGTAGTCATGGGAAAAATAGCTTTGTGTTCAAAGTATTCTGCTGTTTTGTTATTTTGGTTCTCTCGGCGATAGAAAACACTCCATTAACATAGATTTCCTAAACGCAGTTTTGAATAAATTGGTCAACCAAAGTGATCAACCATTTGCCAGTGTAACGTGCTTCCTGAATCGATATGCGCTGTTATCTAAAAAGATAAAATCCCACACTCAACGATTAGTTGCAAATGTTTTGACCACCATAGTGGCAACTTATCGGGTTAGTATTGAATTAAAAAAATCTAAAACGCAACAATTCCTGGTAGGAACAACAGACACGCAAACAACATAAAGAGCTTTTGCGTAAGCATTTCCAAAAAACGAACGAAAAGCTTATTTAGAACATCAATTTTAAACGTTGGACATTTTTGCACCAAAGTTACGTTTTGCGGCTTTTCAGAACGGACAAATGTTTTCATCCGTTATCAACGTTCTATTAATTATTGGGCCAAATAAAAAAGTCCGAAATAAGTCTGATCAAATAGGAAAAACGTAAATTTTTAACCGCCGACTTTTTTTCATTTATAAATTAGTTTAACCCGTAAATATATAAGTAGTTAGACAAAAGTCGAATCATGAACAGCGTTTTCTACCACCAAAAAAATGGCACGAGAGAGTAGGGTGTCCGCGGTTTGGGCTAAAATCAATACCAGAGCAAAAATTTTTTTCTTGAATGGGCCGGATAAACCTGCAGGTGGCCGGATAAAGCCTCAGGTCGTGGGCGATTTAGACAAAAAGTTTTCGGGAAAAATGGCCGAATAAGCGCACGAGCGGGCCGGTCTATTCCAATTTTACTACTCCACTCCTCGCTCAGCGGGCAAATTGGCCGGATAAAAGGGGGGTCAGGCGGTGTATTACAATTTATCCAAAATATATTAGTGTTAAAAGTTTGTGTTATCAATTATGTTCTAACTAGTCTCAAGTTGGGGGTAATGTACGACAGAAAATTTTACCAAAATTTATATAAATGGACGTCCATGGACTGATTTTTGAAATCATTTTATAACATATTTGTGTCAGGGCCAAAAAAGGAAGAACAATTAACATGCGGAACTTAGATACTTGTTTGGAGTAAAAGTCTCATGAGCTTACTATATATACATATCATTTTCGGATGTTCGAGGATGAGGCGTTTGTTTTGCCGGAGTGATTAATTTCCGATATGGAGTCGGAAAGTTCATCGTTTATACAACATACTCACATTACGATCTAAACGTTTTTTTTTCTTTTCATTTTCACGCCAAAACGTTTTTTCAACAAAAAATAAAACCGGAACCATTTTAAAAAAGGGTTACATAAAAACGTTTTATGCGAAGCAAGGTTACCTTTTTTAACCAAAAAGAAGCCCTAACAGTTTTTGTTGATAAGCTTTTTAAGGACATTTGTTACACCGTATTGAACCTGCTGTTGTGTCGAAGTAATGGCGGAGAATTTCAAACTATTCTAACCGCCCGTTTTCAGGTTTAATGCGCATTACAGCGTCGACCAAATATTTCTTTCTAAGGACAAAACAAAAAAAGACAAATAATAGCAAATGCGACAAATAGTTTTGATAAATCATCTATTTTGTTCACTCAAATATCTAGAAACCACAAATGAATAGTTGTCCTAAAAACGATGAACGATCTTTAACCACCGTGCGTCACTCGAATTCGGTTATTTGATACAATAGGGTGAACTTGGATTAAACTGATGTCAAACTGTACACAATTCAAAACGTTTTTTCGCAGTTACAAAAAGCCATTGAAGTTCCGATTTGAGCCTTTGAAGTACCAATGAGATATCCAAAAATGATTACAAACTCTACAAATTTTGATCAATTTATGTCAACTTACTCTCGGTTTTACTTAACTCTCAGGGGGAAGGAGTTTTTGGGAACCCGTAGGGGGAAATGTGTGTATATATA
>SCLG01000161.1:236599-261973 GCA_004367875.1 Oikopleura albicans | reverse complement strand
CAATACTCGTTTTGACCTACGGGGCCGCCATATGCCTTAAATCGACGAAAAACAAGTCGTGTGTATATATACACACACTTCCCGTGGGAGTTAAACCCTGGGTAACCCTAAAACAATTAAATTCCAATTTCCGAAAAACTTGTAAAATGATTTTTGAAAGGGTACACAATCTAGCTAAGGCCAAATTCGGGCGTTTTGAAGATTGGAATTTATCATTGAATAGTAATAAAAACTATCAAATCCCATAATTGAAAATGATTCAACCCGCTGTCGTTATTTTCAAATAAATCTATTTTTGCTGTCAATAACGTCATTTTCCGTTCTTGGACGTTGTTCCGCCGCACCATCGCATTTTGATCGGCCGGCACTTTTCCGCAAAATTATGTATATAAAAATAATATCAAGATAATACGCGTCCTTTCGTTTTATAATTTTCGTTGTAAGGGGCGGCAACAGCGAAATTCGCTGAAATTTGTTTTTTTTTTTTACGAACAGAAGAAAATTGTCTAGTAACATAAAATTCAATTAAATTGAGCTGCGGGTTTCAGACATTAAGTTCGTTCCACCAGATACTGTCCCACGGCCCCTACTGAATCGAAATCATTTCTAAAATTTCGACAAATTTCCGACTTTTTACCCGTTATCGCTTCCAGACTTTATTCATGATAAAAAATTCGATGGAAAAACAGCTTAAATTGACACATGTACCTGTACAAGATTTTGTTGAAAAATTGTCGACAATTTACCCTTCATCACCTTTACACTTTATCAGATTTTCCCTTTATCTACTTTACCCTTGTTTTGTCGACAAATTACCCTCTGGACAAATTTCCCTTTCGACTTATAAGAAATAATTCCAATTCAGTCGGTGCCTCTCCCACCACCATTTTCGGTCAGTTTTTTGGTAAATAAGGATTTCCCGTTAAAACGTGAAAATCTTGAATGCCAGGAATGCCCGAAAAGTTCATATATGACATTTTTGTTTATACAATGGCGTAATTACCCGTAATTCAGCTTAAACTTCAATAATATGTTCTTCCAACAAATACACAAACTGCATTTTACATAATAGACGAAATGCCTGTTTGTGTTGTACGAATTCTTGGAATTATTTTCGTATTTTTAGATTGGATGATTCTTTTGAAGCCCACGTGTATGATGCTTTACACCTGATTTTGAAATGATAATATGAAAGTGGGCACACCGTTAGCCGCTAAATAGCAAAGTTCACGAAAACGAAATCCTCTCTACCGCCAAAATGAAAAACAAACGCGGCGAATGCATGCGGCACGCAATGTAATAACGCGGACGTTTTACCAAGTCAATTCAATTTACACTCCCAACTTACAAAATGTGTACCTTCAAATTGTGCACGACTGCCACATTGTGCATTTTTTAGTAAATTTCACGTGACTGCCAAATTGTGCACGTTTTTTAGAGTTATTCGCACAACAGGACGGCCCGGACAGGTCCACTGATACTCCTGCTGATACTCTTGCTTTTAGACTTCACTATTTGGAATTCTATAATCATAAAAATAATTGGATGTAAAATTAAAATAAGGTCAATTCCATAAGTCGATCAATGTCACGGTATGTGGCGATAAACTGGTGAATCAAATCACAAACGAATCAAACAAGCTTGTTTATGAAACGTTTGCACTTTTACTGGTTAAAAAAAGTTCGCATGCCTTTTTTTCACTCAGCCATGAGATTGCGGTTAATTGTCCCAAAAATGTTCATGCAGTTGCACCCACAGCACCTGATCGAAACGGATAAGACAAGTTTTTTTACCAAAAACCGCCACGTTGTCGCCGTCTTGCCATGTTCCAAGAGTTATGGTAAATTTTTATAATAAAAATAATTTAAAATTTATAAAAGCTCGATTAAAAAATTAGAACAAATATAATTCGCTGAAACTTACATATACAGTATGGAATCCATACTATGGATAACACAGGATGCGCCGTTAATCGGCCACTAACAATTCTCAAAAAACTGGCCAGTTAACGGGTCAATGCGTAGTCATGAACTAATGTCCGAAAAACATTAGGTGCAAAAGTGGCGAGTTAACGAGTGGTCGGGTAAAGGCGTATCCTGTGTATGGTGCAATTTGTCTTGAAAATTACGATGGTGAACTACACAAGAATGAAAAAGGAGACAAATTCGGTCGCTAGAGAGCAGTTTGTAGGCGGATAGGAAAAGTTTTTTATACCACAAACTGCCACGTTGTTGCCGTCTGGCCATGTTCCAAGAAGTATGGTTAATAAATTCTCGATTTCAACAAAAATAAAATAGAAAAAAAAAGTTGCACGGATTACATGGTCATGCCCAAAGTGCATTTAAGGATCATTTTCATCGTACCAATGTGCAAATTATGAGATATCATCTAGGATATGTCTACCAATCAAGTCGCCTTGACCAGGTAATCCACTCTCTAAACATTTCATCATGATTTTTCCTCAAAGAGAAGCGCAAAAACGATTATTCACCTTAATTATCAATAAATGCAACGTGCATTAGAATCCGATCTGGACATAAAAGTTAAGATTCATGTCATAAGCATTCTTAAAATACGTGTAATCAGTTGATTACATAAGTACGGTGTAAGTAAACATATCATAGCCAGCCTTTCACATTAATTCCTGTTTTTCTTTCTGTCGTGTTTTTAAAGATTATGTGTGTCTGTGTGAAATTTACACACTATATTAAAATATACTATACACATATGATTCCGCTCGACGGTCGAACCTCGACCCGTAGATCACGCATTTGGAACAAACAAATGAAACGAGACACGTTTTGGCGCTAGAGAGCATTGTTTATCGCGGAAGGCATTTCGGAGTAAAAAAATGCTTTTTAAAGCTCTACGGGTCGAACTACACCCCCTGCGCTGTTATTTTGCAAGTATCGCATGAAAAAAATCCGCAAGATAACGGAGCGAACTGGGATACTTGTAAGATAACAACGCAGTGCTTAAAACATAAAGATAGGTATTCCTGGAAATTTGCCGGAAAAAATCTGCAAGATAACGGAGCCAACGGGAAAATTATTTGAAGAACTGGAATTTCTGGATTTTTTTTTTTCAGTTTCGGTTACTTCCGGTCACTTCTAGTCATTCGAAAAAAAGTGAAAACCGGAAACCGAAAAAAGGTTTTTAGCAAAAAATTGCTGCAAACTATGCAACATCATATTACATGTTAGGCGAACAGGTCTCTAACCACTTTCTCTTCGAATGTTCCATTTCATTAGGTCGGAAGAGTTTGTCGTTCATTTGGCATTTAATGACAAGCATTGCATCACGGCAATGTTATTAGATTTACTCGTTTAGGCAGGATGTTTAAGGAGTGGGAAAATAGTCCTGATTTATTTTAGATTGGCCAATAACATGAGCATAGTTTGCGTGATTTCCAACTTCATCATTCTAAATGTCATGTCGTAATAATTATACAAACTAGCCGGTTGAAATAATACCGGTAAAAAGTAGATTTAGTACTGAATGTAACACTTATTTGCACGTAGTCGTCACTTCAAAAAACACTAAAATTTGAACAAATTTTTCAAATAAAACTTGTTGCCAATTGTTGCAAAAACCTTATTGTACGGAATAAATTTCTTGGGTCGCCAGGTTCGGTTTTGAAGCGATCTTGGGTAACAAAATGAAGTTTGAAAACGAACTCGCGACCCCTTAACGGTCGCGAAATGCAAATCTTGCAATTTTGAGATTACCCAGATTTTCTTGTTTAACAATAGGCAAACGTGTACCTAAATTAATGGTTTGAATTTGGAAGGAATTTCATGGCAAAATAAAAAAAAATGTCGAAACAACGCACGAAAAAACATTTTCGCCAAAAAAAAAGGGTCGCGAAAATACCTTTTACAGATATAGACACCCATAAAACGTTTGTTTCCACGAACTTAACCAAAATGTGTAATAGTGAGCATTGACCTTATGGCACGGTTTACGTCAATAAAATAAACAGGCACTACTCAGGTCTGATTTAAATTTGCTCTTTGAAATCATCAACCAGGTGGCAAATCTTTACAAAAGGAAACCACATACCATGGCAGATACCTAACTAAAATCATGACAGTTAGCGGTCGCCAGTGCCTTTCTTAAGTGTCATGTATGGCATTTTGAAAATTATTTTTTTTTTGTCTTTTTGCAATATTCAAAACCGATTTCAAACATTTTGTTGGCGTAATTCTTCATGAGTGAGCCTTTTGACGCTAAATCTGATTTTATATATCTTTATAATAAATGTATAAACTAGTTTATGTCATCAAAACCAAATTATAAGAAAACAAGAAAGTTTAGTGATCACCAGAATTTAGGGTTAAAAAACGAAATACTGGGAATTTTACTATTGACGTTTTTTCAGTTACTTTTCCGAGTTTATAATTCGTCCGGTCTATCGTTATTTACTATCTCAAGGTTTTATATGAATATCTACATATTCTATTTCTAGATAGCGGAAATTCATGTAAAACGCCGAGTAATACTAGTGTATTACTAGTAGATTAAAGCTTGTTTATCGGGTTGAGAAGCTCTATAAGATTGGAATATTAAATAAAACTTATTATAATAATTATTTGTTAATTTAATTGTTTTATAATCTTTATTTAAAATTTGACTTCTTGATGTTGCGCTTTGAAAATGTGATTTTATTCTGTCGAAGTCTAGTTTTTGTCGTTTTTCTATAATTCGGCGATTATCAAACAAAAACTATTATTAGATGTTGGTGGAACTGGTATACAAAGTAAACCATAAACAGGCACAGAAAATCTACTTTTAGATTCGTTTACTTCATAATCACTTTTAAGCCTGTTTGGGTTAACAATTGAGTAGTATTTGGAGTTTCGATAGTCTAAAAAGTCGGTCACTGGATCAGTTAGGAAAAGTAAAGGGGCCGGAACGTGTTTTTTTTTTTTTTGCAAAAATGCGGAAAAAATCACCATTTTTCATAGTCTCTTTCATTGATGTCCAATAGCATTTAGTTTAAAAGCTAGGGTCCTTTAGGGTCAACCGGCTATAGGGTCAACCGGCTTGACCTATTTTATATCGTACCTGTGACATTTATGTTACTAATTGATAAATCCGTGTTTAGTCTAATTTCACAATAAAAAATCTTAGATAATATTTTAAGTCAAATTTGATGCTGGTATTTTACCCCGGACAAAGTTGATTTATCTAATGTGAATTTGATTATGTTTCATGTCCTTAAACTAAAGGACAGGTACAAATTAATCAAATTTGTTAACATCAGTTTTAATTTTCACATTTCAAAAAAAGAAGGATTTATACCTAACTCGTTCTGTAATTAAATTGAACCAAGAAGATTTCTGAAAACCAAGATTGATATAAATTAATTAATATTTCAACTGGTTTAAACCGGCAACAGTATTCAAAATTAGGGTGACCGCGGATTTATAAACTTTCCTAAATTTCTGATAGGAAGCTTATAACCGGTTTTCTGAAAATATATAATGTAATTAAAAAAGGTTTTCTTCAAAAAATGTCATTTTTGAAAATTGTTTTATAGATCAGGGCTCGACATAATCAGTTGCTAAATTCTATTGGCTTAGCTTAGCTTAATTGTGATGGAAAATTCGTTTGGCTTGACTTGTCTTGGCTTAATGAAGTCAATAAACTTTCCTGGCTTGGCGTGGCTTAACTAAGGCCAAACCAAGCCTTGCCAGTTAAACCAAGCTAAGCCAAGCCATTCTTGCCTAGCCCTGTTATAGACCCTATTCCCAAACTATGATTCATTCTAAGGTTTACTTCGATGGACGTATTACTTATTTGAAAATTCCTCGAAAAACGTTATTTTTTCGAAAAACCATCGAGCCAAGATATTGCGAACTCAAACCTAAAATTTATCATTTTTCATAACAATTGCACGCATGTACAAAGTAAAATACCGTCACAATAATTCATCGTATTTTCGGCTTCTATTCGTTTTAAACATTAATAATGTTGAACTGAATTATTGGTACGTTTCTCAGCGTCTGGAATGTATCACTCACAATTGTTAATTTGTAATCTGTTAAATGCACGTGCTTTTCTTCATTCTAACAACTTACAGCGTCTTCATGCAAAAATGTTTTGCATACCAGCAAAGTTTACAGTCAGGGGCCGTCGGAACCTGCTATAGTTTAGAAATTCGGTTTGAAAATATATAAATTTCAAACAGATAGTTTCAAAAGTAACCCGCTTTGTGGATCACTTTTAGTATCCAGTGAGTTATATGTTCTTCGACTGAAAAGTTTTTATTAACCAAAAAGTACCCAAACCTTACCAAAAAAGTTAACCAAAAAGTTAACCAGAAGATTATCAAAAAATAACCAATAAGTTTACCAAAAGTTAACCAAAAGTTAACCAAAAAAATCAAAAGTTACAATAGGTCAAACCACTAACTATATAACATATCATTTTCTGATTTGTTTTTTAAAAATCACTTTTTTGAAAATCAATTTTTTTGAAAATCAATTTAAAAAAAATGCTATTTTGAACATTAACGAGGAGTCTTCAAATATGGTTTTATACCCAAAATATACTGTACATGAAAATTCATCTTGCTCAGCAAACAAGATGTGCTACATAGTCCCTGAGTTGGTGAAACCATTAAATTAGAAGGTGAAAACGAAAAATCAAAAAAAAAAAGTTCTAATTAATTAACTTAAACACATGCTTCTTTCCCAAATGAGTCATGTTAAAACCGCCATTTTATGCTGCTTGATATTATCTGCTAAATTATAGCTAAGTCTCAAAACTAATCAATTTCGCAAAATTGAGACGTTTTTTTTTTTGCAAATCTCGATAACCACTAACCGAGCGGGTCATGAGTGGAACAGGACAGTTAACTGCCGTTGAAGATAGATCGCAAAACAGCGTTAACCATTCGTTACTCTTCTCGTGGATCGAGTTTTTTTTTCAAACTTTCTTTAACTTTATTATTTTAGCCCTGTCAAGCAGAAGTTGAATGTCAATTTCGTACTTAAGTCTCAAGCAGCGTAATAAAATAAAAGATTAATTAATCTTAGGTCGTTCTAATAATATATCAAGTTCTAATAAATTCATATATTATGATGTAAGAGTCGTTCATTTCATTTATATGTGAAGTAGCTAATTCATTGAAGCCACGTACATAACGACTCGTTCTCTAAAATGAGTTTTTTTACTAACCCCTGAACACATAATTTCGAAAATTGTCCACGTCTGTATTCAAAAGCGGTTTTTATTATTATTTATTCTACTTGAAAAATTATTGTTGTTTAATTAATATGTTATGAGTCATAACTTATGACAATAAAATCAACATAGACTCATCAACTATTGTGCAAAACATGGTAAAATGTCCATTCCATTTCATTTATTATGAGCAGCTGAGGATAGATTGTAAGACGATTGCTCATGAAATTTATTTTTTTTAATTTATTTCAATGAACGTCATTCATAAACATTTCTCAAGGTATTTGTGACAAACCAAAATTTTTGATTTAATTGCTATTGTAAATTGGCTTGCTTTATCTGCGTATAAAATAGGTGCAAAAATTTGAGGCAAGCTTTCTAAAAGTTGTTTTAAAAACACATAGATGGTCAGTTTAACACTTTGAAACCAAAATGCCAATTTTTACATATTTCAATAATATCTTGGTGAGATATTTTTTGTTTCTATTTTTATTCTAAGATTTTCATAAATCACATGTATTATGATTATTATCATGACATAAAATAAATGGGTGATTCAGTTTGTAAAAGTAATATTGCATGCTATTTCAAAAAAGGAGCGGGGTGCATAATGCCTGAGTGAGGACCCGGAGTGTGGCAAAATTTATTTCATTCTAGAGAAATGACACTCGAAAAAAAACCTTATCTAACAATTTTTCAGTTTAAAGAGGTTATATTATGTTTATTTCCACTCATTCGCTCTGCATTAAGAAATATAAATCCCCTGTATGTCGCGAGTAAATCCGCATAATGACTGCATTTTCTCTAGATAACTGCACCTGTGATGCCCTTGTAATCTCAGTGGGCTTGCAATTATGCTGAATAGACTTCGATTGGCCGACAAATATGTCTAAATGACGGAATATTTACATGGGATTTGTACAAATTTTCTCTTAACATTGGCCATTGTTTCAAATAGAGCATTGCTACTTGAATGAGTTAATTAAAACAAATGACATTTAGTAAAAACAATTTGATAATTTGTAACAATTTTGTTTTTCATTTCAATTTTTGTAATATTCTCAAATTGTTAACAATGACCGAAGTTAATTGTCCATGCCTGTAAAACACATGAAAAGTATTACAAAGCGGTATTTTACGATAAATAATAAACTTTTTTTTTTCTTATTTGACTGGAATAATATTGATGGTATCTTGTGACATAACGATATAAATGTAAAATACTCATACGTTTTTGGTAATCATTTCAGTTTGTTACACTTGACCAAAACTGGCTTTCTTCGATTATTTCAAGAAATGGGGAAAATGTCATTTTCAATTAATTTTCTTGGTACGCAAAAGAACGCACTAACGGCCGCAACCTCAACGACATGTAAATATTCTGTTAAACCTTTCACAAAAGCCGTTCCTTGTTCTGTTAACGGTGAAAGTCCTTTTTTGTGTTTTGTTTTGGGCCAAAGTCTTCTGGTGAGAATTATTTTTGTTTCACGTTAACATTGACGGCTAGGAGTATTTAACCCCTTGACGCATATTTGGGAATATTGTTCACAGCAGTATTAGAAAGAGTTTTTATTGTTAACTTAGATGATATTTAATATAATAACGGGGCACTTAAAAGGGCGGTACTTAAGAGAGGGACGGCAGAATATGATATGATGGATTGACGGAAAATAACACATGAAAATACACGACCTGCGCAGTTATGTTGTCGAAGTATTTTCAAAAAACGGCAACATAACTGCGCAGTGTGTAGGCGAGTTTGCTAAAATGTATACGACAAAATTTCGCAAAAAAACTGACGAAATATTACGAAAATATGACGAAATATTACAAATCGGCAACATAACTGCCGGCAACATAACTGCGCACGGGGTGTATACTTCATCATAACTAATTCTAAGTGAATCATTTCTTTTAAAATAGATATGTTCAAAGTAGGGTAATTTACGTTAAAAAATCACAACTTTCCTTTTTTGAAAATTTAATAACCCAAACCACCAAATAATATATCTCGCTAAAACAGGTTAAGTAACGACTCGGGGACCCTTGAGAGTTAACATTGACATTTGAAAGTTGAAATAAACTAAAAGGGGCGTTGTTGAGATTGCACTCCGAAAATCGTAGAGTCAAAAAAGGGGACTCGAATCAGATAATCAACATTATGCACCTTCAAATTCTAATCTCAAGCTCAAAGTGGATTTAATCGAGATTGACCCGCAATAGAACACTTGTGTACTTGAAAACGTGATTTGGGAAGCGAACACAAAATCATCCCCCATTATGAAATGTCATCGAGATAAGTTTATTATCGTGTTTAGAGATCAGCTACGTCATGCATAAGGTGCAAAAAAAAAAACTCTCTCGGGTATGTGGTCTTTATAGCTGCCATATTCGTAATCCAAAACACTCCTGGTCACATACACATTGTCTATTTGTAAAAAAATCGTAATCGATTTTGCAATGGCAGCAAAAGTACATGTTTTTTCTCGAGATAAAATTTATTGACTGAAAACAAATGGAATCGAACATAGATACTCAAATTGACGCAAAAAGAAGATTTACTCCCAGGAGTCACTTTATGATATATCTGCACAATAAAAATATACAGAAAGTGCGGTTTTTGAACAATAAGTTATTGTCAATAACGTTGCAACGCATTGAAGGTATGTCTAATTGAATTTAACTGAAGCATGTTTTTTGTTACGAATAAGTTATTATTATTTAATATTGTACTCCGTATTTGATCATGTTCCAACTCTTTAATTTAGTTTAGCACATTTTACTTTCTGCTCAGTTCTTCCATTAACCCTTGTTCGCGGGCGAAATGAAACCTACCCTTTTTCTTATCCGTAATTATAAAGGTACTTAAATTACACGGAATGCATGTTCGTTATCTCAATTGTGACAAATGTGTTAACTAACTTGAGCTACATTATTTGTTGAGTTTATTTGAAATAAGTTTTCATATTTTACGATAAAAAAGTACGAGCCTCACACAATACTTAACTACCAAATACCACGGAAAACATGTCTTCAAAAATGACCCATGTTTCAATTTGTATCGCGTTATCAATATACTGATACCTCGAGACAAAGTTTGATTATCAATTAGTAAAGATAAACACAAAGATTATTGTGTTCCATTTTCGTTTATTTTATGTGAATAATAAAATAAGTCTACTATAAAAATATTCTTAGAAAATAGTCTACTACAATGACTACAAATAAAATGAGAAAGGATACTTTACAAATGTTCAAAATCATTTCTGCGACACCCTAGAAAATAAGCGGCTTTGATTGGTTTGCTTCCATGTAGGCTGGGCCAATGAGGTCACGTGGCGCTCCCATTAGAATCATCACACATAATACTCGTGGAAAATTATCCACAGAAATTAATATCATATTATTTAAAATATGTAATAAAAACATTGTCACTATGAAATCATATTTTATGTAACACCACGATCAAATCTATATACAGTCCCTACCTCAGAATCGTTACAATTTGTGTGTTTTGCAACGATTTTGAGTCTAAACCTCATTTTGTAACAATTTTAAGCAGGGACTGTATTGATTTCCTGTCACAAGTTGTGACTCAAAAGTTGTGACTCACAACCATGATTAATTTATTATTTATAATATTTATTATAAATTAAGTTCCAGACAGCCAGACAAAAAAAAACGAAATTTTAAAACCTTGATCTATTCTTATCAATAATACCCCGTACAAAAATAAAGCGTTTTTTTTATTTCAATGTAATAAATGAGGAATTTCACGTCACGCACACGTCCAGTGCATTCTTTTTTATTTTATTCCTGACTTAGATGTTCAAACAACACCCGTTGGAAATACCTGACTACATAAACGTTACGACGAACATCTGTTTATACTTGTGAAAGAAAAAAAAAGCCACCGCAATTTTGTATTTTTAAGTTCAACCCGTTCACTGAAATGAACGGATAATTACACAAAAACGGCCGCAATTAAAGGAAGAAAAGTGAACGATTTCGATTTAAAAATTTGCATTTTTCCAATGACAGAGATCGAATTTTACGTTGATTATTACGCGTTGCATGCAGGATAACATTAAATTTAATACACGCCTTGGTCATAAACCGGTCACCTTGTATCCGGTGAATATTACCACTCATCCTTTGATCTTGATAAAACTTTGAATAAAAATTTCCTGATACTTTGAAAATAACGAATTGATTGAAATTATCATATTATTAAAGTTGGCACTGTATTAATTTTCAGACTCTATTACACGACGTGGGCGGTCTATTACGCACGGTGCGCCGTTATCTTATAAAACTAAATGGACAAAATAAAAGGAAACCTGAAATGAAAGGAAACCTTCAGAAGGACAAAAAGAAAGGAATTCTTTAGAAGGATAACGGCGCAGTGCGTCGCCGATTGACATGTAAATTTAGGTTGAATAAAATTGAAAGATAACGGTCCCGTAAGTTACGGGCCGTAACGGGAAACATTGAAACGTAACGGAGTGAAACATAATGGCGCACTTAGGGTACACTTTGTGTACACTTGGTGTACTAAACTTCTTTGCAAAAATTGCCTTCACTCGTTTTTTAGATTAGTAGAAAATTCTGAGTAGTTCCTGGAAAATTCCTCAAGAACTTTCGCCTATGCAGTTGTTGTTCAAACTTTCAACACGAAAAAATAAGTGCTTACTAATTTTTTCTTCTCCCAATTGTTTTCCCACTTTTTTTCTCGCAATTTTTTTCTCACAAGTATTTTCCTTTCAAATTCACATTTTCAAACTTCTTGGAATTCGGATACAATTCAAATAATTCCACATCTTTGGCAACGATAATTTAAAGAAGGAATGAACAGATTCGAGAACAGATACTGTAGCCCTATTTCAGAAGGACAAAAAATTCTCGAACGAAAACCAAAAGAATTTTACAATTCATTTTAAACTGACAACAATTATCCAAACTGTTGAGCAAACCGGGCATGTATTTTACATATGCCAGCTAAGTCATAGGTCTATTTGGAACTCCCAAATTGGAACTTAAAATTCCCAATTAGGGTGTCTGGGATACAAATTGTATTATGTTATTGAATTAAATACTGTTCAGATTTATCCTTGCCGATATGGTAATAATAATCCGTCGTATATTTTTTTTATTTTGTAAATAAATTATTTTGGAAAAATATGGAGTCCGACCACTTTCTACGCAAAAAAATCTAAAGAGTTACACCGTGTATAATAACATTTTTTTTTTTGTTTAAACAAGATACAATGTAGGTAAAAATTGTTAAAGGGATTTGTGGACTATTTTATTTAAGACCTATTTAAATGATGTACATAAGATGACCCGTTTTAGGGCTATGCAATTTTTGCTAATTAGTTTCACAAGTTATAACTTATAGCCTATGGGTCGAAAGTGGATTTGAGCGTTATAACCAGTGTTGCGAAAGTTGGCCAACGGTCGATTTTTTCCCAATGCCCCCCTTGCCAACGCGTTAGGCGAAAATTGCCCCAACGCCCAACGCTCTCAACGCGTTAGGCGAAAAATTGCCTCAACGCCCAACGTTTCCAACGCGTTCGGCAAAAAATTGTCCCAACGCGTTGGGCGAAAAATTGCCCCAACGCTCCCAACGCTTTGGTTGGGCGTTGGGCGTTGGCTAACGCATCCCAAGCCCAACGTTTCCAACACTGGTTATAACCGTTCAGGCATCGCGGAATTACCGGGAAATTTGAATAAAAAACGTATCCCTATATTCATAAAAATCGTAGGCTATAATGAGTAGCCCTAAAGCAGGTCATCTGGTGTAGCACGCAAGTGACACATTAAGTCATCAAGTGGGCCCTAAAAGGTTCTCGGGCCTAATTCGCGGTATCAATGCAGAGAGCCTATCTAGCAGTTTTTACAGCTTAAAGCCATGCTGGAGACCCTACTCCTATTTCATCATCGCTCTTTAACTTATTTTTTTATGCAAAGTCAGCGTTTCCAATGCAGCCCATGGTTTACATGATAATTACTTCCCGTTGCATAAGATATATTTATGCCCATTCATTTACTAAATTACTGTGGGTATAGTTACCTTTTAGTAACAAATCTTCGGCTACAAATCTTCGGCTGATGAATTTGGTTTTTGACAACACGTTTTCGTATTGTTTGGTATTTCCACTTTGTGACATTATCAGTTATTAGGCCATCATCTTCGGGCCAACTCGATGATAATATATTTCGACTTTTGGGGCAGATTTACCTTGAGAACATTATAGATCTGATGAATAGATAATGAATTATATTCGGAAAAAGGAAACCGCCAATTTGTCCGCAGAAGCTATTCAAAATGTGTAAATCTCAATCATGAATTATGAAGTATAAAGCAAATGTCAAAAAATCATATTTTCTTATCATTTGAGATTCGTCATTGATAATAATACACAGAAAGTAAATCACGAAGCTCTGTTCTCTGTATATACTCTTTATAGTACGCAAAACCGGTATACCGTGGTAGTTCTTCAGAACCAATAATTTAGTCTCGTCCTGATTTTAAAACGCGAAAAAAAATTTTAGCGGAAATACACATTTCTCCTTAAGTGCTGCACTTAAGAGGGGGAGGACTGTAATACAAAATATTTTAAAAGAAAGAACTCGCCTTTCGGTGATTAGCATTTCGGTGATTGGCCGAGCGGGCTCAAAAAAGACCAATGACAGGCCACATAGGCCTCAGACGCGCTGTCAAGCAACGTTACCAAAAAGTGGTAACATTATTTTTTTTCGCGTTTGAAAATCACTGCGATATTACAACTTCCCTTTTTGAAAAATTAAAAACACGTTTTGAATGAAATAAGTTGCCGGTTGACTCATGTGGGCCGTTGAGCCGGTACAAGATACTGTCTAACGGTTCTCCAAGATTGTTATCTCTGATGTGTACACAACGCGTTATATTACATATTATATATATATATATGTATATATTTTAGCGACCACTTTCAAAAAACCGTCGCGTTGTGGGCACATCTACTGTATAACTATCATTGTTGGCTTACCATTCTTATTTAAAAAAAGCAAACCTCGGCCGAGCTCGGTTGCCAAATCTACAACATCTGCTTCCAATTCAGGTTTAATTGCAGTTTCTACCCAGGCTACACACGTAGCTAATCATAATTGGGGATTTTATCGACCATCTGTACCTTATATTTACGACACCTTTTGGTAACAAATTAAACTAAATAAATACAGATTCTGGACACTAAATTTGTATCAAAACGAAAAATAAAAGCATGACCAAAATAATAATCTTGGGTAGTGGAAATCACGAAAATATACCACCAACTCTGGATGCAACTCCATTGAGAGAATCTCATTGGGATAATAGAAGACCATTTGTAGAAATTCGTACCACAGTGCATGAATATCGCAGTCCTATACAATTTGTACAACGCTCCGACTCAGAGGATCAAATACAAGAAAGTCAAGAAAATATACCACAATTATTACGCACAAAACGCCAGGTGGGAAACAAAAGCTATGTCCTATATTCGAAAGAGTTTATGGAACTGTATGAAAATGACAGTGCAACTGAAAGCGATTTTGCTAATCTCATGAAGGGCGATGATTTTACGAAGCATTTAGAGGGGTATAAAATGCGCAGCCTTGGCGAAAAAGAATGCAAAATTGTTTCAACTCCCATTCTCGATCTTATCAAAAAGTACCCTAAAGTGGCCGGGCAAGTTTTTAACAGGTTAATAACCGTTAAATGCCGTCAGAGGTTTGATGCCTACAACTCCGAAACAAATTTTGCCGATATTGAGCAAGAAAAAGTAAAAAATGTGAAGGAAATAAATTTCAATTATATGAGATTTGATCCCATTCATATTGAAAATTTTCAACAAACCATTTTGCGAAACGTCGAAGCCGCAAAGGTCGAGGGCGTAAGGCTGATACCTTTAACCCGTGGCGAACTGGCGCAAATGAATCCCCTATATTTCATCCGAGAAAACAACAAAACGGATTTGTATCATCATGTTTACATCGTGGAATATATGCATCTCAAAGCTAGACAGTACCGTATGTACGCCGGATTGGTTCTCGACATTGTTTTACAAATGTGAGTACCGACAAAGAAGGTGTCGACAACCAATTTATATTTTTAAATATTTAATAATTTAAATGATTAAATATGTTTTTAGTGCCCTAGTTATATGCTTGACGTCCTTTGCTTTGACATGTCAAATACCACACGAACTTCTCGACTCAACGAGCGAACAGGTTAAATCGTTTTACAGTGATATTTGCGAGACGGAGCGTTGCTCAATATGGCGAATACTTTCAACGATCCTGCTCGGAATCCGCATCCTTCTCGAATTTTCGCGCAACTACATGGCGACATCAAGCAAAGTTCAAAATATGGACCGGATTTGGATATGGGAAGATATATTTCTGGTGACGATTTCAATGGTTTTCATGTGGACCGGAAATTGGTTCTGTGGGGCATGTGTGATGTTGTTTATTTGGACGCAATTACCAGTTTATCTTTACCGGTTTCATGGTGGGGAGGCAATAGTGGTATTTTCCCGCGTCGCTGGCACAGTAATGCAGTATTTCGTGTTTTTGGCGTTTTTCATGTGTGCAATTGGCAGCGTGCTTGTTTTAGGTAAGAGTCATATAAACCCATAACCAGTTATTTACACCCCTTATCAGTTATCCTAACAAAGTTTGGTAATCTCAACACTTTTTGGACCGAAACTCATAGCCATTTCTACCACTTCCTACCCAATTATCATAACCATCGCACAGTGTGCGACGTACACGCACCGGCCAATTATCAGACAGTTTTCGGTAACCTGAACGTTTTTTTCTGGTATCTTAACAGGTTTTTTTGTCACCTTAGTACTTTTCAAGTTTTATTTAAAACCTATACAGTCTGCATAACCCCTTTTTTCAGGATTCAAAAAAACGGCAAGTGCAACCGAATTCGCTCTCATTGTTCCACAAGCGCTTGCATTTATCACTGGTGACTACGCACTTGATGACCTTCTGGCGGCTAATAAGGAACTTTACGGACGCCAAGAGTTCCTTATGGCCATAATTTTATTTGTGATGATTCTTGGCGGTCATATTATCGTCATGAATGTTTTTACCGGCTTGGCGGTCGGGGACGTCCAATCGGTAAAGTCCTTATCACATAATCGAAAGCGCCGATCGATGATGAGATTTATATTACGAAATACGGAGTTTTCGCTTTTAACGAATATTTGCCACCGCTGGCAACGAGAGGACTGTTTTGATCATAGAATCGATAGATGCGAATTAAACATGTCAATTAAGGCCCAAGGAGAAACGTTGTGGTGGGTCTTGTTTAACGGATTCAAAAAGTACTTCGGATCAACGGCTACTACCCTGACATACGGTACGGCACGCGTTCAGCGATGGATTGACGAAAGATCCCTTTACGAAGTGCCACCGTCAAATAATGGTCCAAAATTTGAACAACTTCTCGACGAAAGTTCGGCTAGAAATGACAAAAAATTTGAACGAATTTACGATGAAAATAGAGCGCTTTTGATTAACAACAAAAAACTGGAAGAAAAGATCGAAAACATGGATGCCAAAATGAGTGCGATTTTAGAAGCGCTTCGCGATCTTAAAAAGCGAATTAATTGAATTTTAAACTTATGAAATTCAAATTATTTTTGGCACTATAAAAAGCCAAAAGTCGAGTTATCAGGCCTATTGTATATATATTTGATTATTTCTGTATAAAATTACCTTACTTCTGAACTTCATTATGACGATTCGATAATAAAAAAAATAATGAAAACCAAATTAAACATGACAATTAATGATCAAATACAGATTTTTGAAAACTTTTGAAACTTGGTGAATTTGAATTAAAACGTATTTAAATGGGTTGGTCGCTTTAAATTTATCAATACCAATTATATTCAAGGAATAAATTTTTATTTTTGATTGATAAGACAGTATAATGTAACACGATTAGTATCGTAAAAAAGGCTTAAAGTGGCTAAGAGCTCTGGTAAAACTCAATTAGAATTTCGTATCTTTAACGTACAACCATTAAAATATCCAAATAAGCATTTCAACGTTAGATAATATCTTAACAGTGTTACATCAACTCGTTATACTACACAGAACCATTGGAAAAAATATGCCATACCCATTTCAATTATCAGTCTGTTTTTCGACATTTTGGTATTTATTATTTATTTTTTTTTTTTGAAGAATTTTAGTTACCGCAGTAGGTGACCCTGATGCGTACTTGCGTTTCATATACATTTTTATAATAACAGTTAATTACATTTCAAGAAAGCGTGCTATATGATAAAGCTTATATCATGATTGAAGATCTGATAAACTGAAAATTTTCAGAAACATATGGCTCTATAGGCGGTTTCAATCGACCACCTTTTTTGGCTTATCCGATCTCATCCAATTAATCGTTTAGGCCAAATTTCACGCTCAATAGAGGGACCACATCAAGCAATGTGACAATGACAAATCTGGTGTTGATGGTTTTAAATTGAAATTGGTGGAAGGCGATAACCACATGCGTCTGACTTTTGTCGCCCGTCAAAACTCAGGATAAAACATTTGGAAATATCATTTATCATGGTAGACTAAAACATTTTATTGGTACCGCAATTTTTCAAAGAAATTGAAACATCTTTTCCAGAGAAAAGTTCTTCAAAACTGTATTTTCACCGTTCACATAGGTGGTCAAACAGTCGGTGACCGACTCGGTGCTCTCAAATCTTGACTGTAGGCTCTATGTATCAGTTTTGAGGAAAATTTCTCATAACCTATGACTCATGCGAAAGGGTCAGGAAAAAAACGATACGACTGTTATTAAAAAAACCTCATATAAAAACGCGCCTTTTCAGCAGTTTGTCTTTTTTTTTATCTTGGTTGAAGGTTTGAGCATTATTTGTGTAGTTGCATAAGTAACGATTGGCAAAAGTGTATCAAGTGTGATGGTTAGCGCAACTGGGTCACTTTAATGTAAAACGCCACTTTTGGTGTTATTTCTAATCAGACAGGCCAAGTACTTAATTGCACGCATAGAGCGCAGTTTTGCGTAACATTAGTGCTCTAATCGCCACCTGGGTAAAGTGACGAGGTAAGGAACACACACATTCGCTTTCTCCAGAAATCCTACTTATTGTTCGCCCGCCCGCCGAATCGCCTTTCTTTCGACGAAACTTTCCGACCCTTAAAGCGCCTGTATGATCATTTTCCGCAGAATACTTATGGATATGTTAACAATTTAATTTTTAATCAGTAGCTACTTTTGCTTCGAATGATTTGACAATTTCTATAGCGGGTTATAAGGTCAAGGACCTTTACTCAAGGTCTAAAAAAATAATTACAACGCCTCTGCAGTTATTTGTGCCGTAAATTACTCCGTAGGGTGCCGGACAACTCACCCGCAGTGTTGGAAAAGTTGGCCAACGCTCAACGCAAGCGTTGGCCAACGTTCGATTTCTTCCCAACGCCAAACGTAAGCGTTGGCCAACGCTCAAATTTTTCCCAACGCCCAACGCAAGCATTCGTCAACGCTTGAATCTTCCCCAACGCCCAACGTTCCCAACGCGTTAGGAAGAAATTTTCCCCAACGCCCAACGTTCCCCACACTTTGAGAAGAAAATTTGGTTGGGCGTTGGGCCTGCTGAAATTTTAAGACATTAAAAAGTTAACCGTGAAAACACGGAACTGGACTGTAACATATAATTTGGAAAAGATAAATTTGTTTTGACTAATCAGTCAAAATCAATAAACATAACAGCTCCAACGGTTTTGTACTTTTAGTAAATTTGCATAAAAAACTTCAAACGACAAACAAATAATGCTTGATCAACTAAGTCCGTGGTAAATCTTCGCCTGAAACGGACGTTTGTTCGATAACGTTGGAAGCGGGTTATTTTTAATTTCGACGATTACGTAGTTGTGTTTAGTTGCAGCCGCTTTTTTTTCAAGTACTTCCGTTTTCCGCGTACAATTTGTAGCGCAAATAGATCAGGGTACAAAAATCGGCCCAGGCTTGAAAGGAGTTTTTTCTGGAAAATCAGTAAATCGCTATGTCATACACTTTGTCAGACTGAAGAGTAGAAGTGATGATTACATTTGATAAGGCTATTCAAAGAGATTTCAAATAATTTGCATCAAAGTACACCACCTACGCAGTTATCTCTGAATTCCATGTTTTTCAGCAAATTGCTTACTCTCGGTGTGTTTATTGAAGCGCCTGCGGGTTAATCGGGCCGGGTTTTCAAGTCGAAAGTGATGCGATAAACCAGCAGAGAGTATGTTTATACGGCAACGACTGAATAAGTATCATGGATTAATAGTCGAAAAGCTAATTTGTTTAAAGGGTAATCCGACTCAAGAAAAAGGCGAATATGGATAGAGGTAAAAGTGGCGAAAAGCTAATGTGGAGAAAAGCTAATGTGGATAATGGGTAATCCGTCTCCAAATTTTGATACAATTCATGTACGGGTATCTGTTTTAGTTGTTCCTTTATTGTCTATTTTTCTGTGGATCAAGTCTAAATTGGATAAACGCAAATTTGGAGATAGAGCTAATGTGGATAAAGGCTAATCCGTCTCTAAATTTTAGACGGATTATGCTTTAAGTATTTAAACAAGGTACCAATTCAGTCCCTGCCGTCTATACATATGTCTAAATTTAAAATTTTCGAGTTAGTTTCGAAGTGTCTGGGAATATTATTTTTTTGGGAAAGAAACAATTTGAGGGCATGTAAGTTTGACGTCCAGATTATCAAGAAAAGACTTAAAACTAGTTAATCGGCTGACGTCTGTCTCCATAACGAGTAAAATTCTGTTAGAATTTACACATTGTTAATCAAGAAACTTGGTTGTTGTACAGTAATGCAATATAATTCAGCGACAATTATACACACGTCCTACAAAAAACTTAGCTTCCGTCTAATCTCAAGTACTGAGAAATATTTTACGTAACAGTACTACGGTAGCACTAGTACCGGCAGAAAGAAAGCATTATCAACATTCGAATCTAAGACTTTCTGAATTACACAAATTTACGTCTAGCTCGCGCTCGATTTGTATTAAGGACCGGTCAGGCGCGAAACCTTGTCTAAACCATCATTTCAAAGCCAAATTTTGAACAACGATTTGCGACCAAATGTGTGGTCGCGAAAGTACCCTTCACCCTAAAAATGACACAAACACCACAGCGGCTATTTTCATATATATTTTTCAACTGAATTTTTTATTTTAGCATAAACGTAAACAATCTTCAATTTTAGCGACACGTCTTGAATTTGTACAACTTAAATTNTTTTAGTTTTGAATGACTTATGAATGTATTGATTAACTATTGTTTGAATCAAAAATATTAAAAATAAAAAAATAAATAATGTTTATGGCCGATTACTGTTAGGGTTTTTTTTCTTTCCAAACACATTTTAACTAAACAGGTGAAAATCATTGATCGATTTTTTTTGTCAAATTTAGTCCCGATTAGTTTTACGTGGTTTGATATCCATATGGTACTGTTTGAACATCCCAACTGGCTATATCAAAGGGTTTTTTTACTCTTTTCACCTGCCAACGTGTCATTATTTGTTTAAATCTGCAAAAATTACTTTTCTGTAGCGCCTACCCACAACAGATAAGCGTATTTCTATGACACGTTGTTTTGGTCGGATTATGGACGATTCTGGAGTCAATTGCTTACGATGTCTGCGATAAGATTTTTCCCACTGTATTCTACACCCGTAAACTGTACACCAACCTTTGTCTTTCGTGGATACACGTGTAGACCCTTGTCATTTTTCACGATATTACGATTTCATTGGAAACCACAAATATCCTATACATTAGACATTGGTTAAAAACTGCACTCAAAACTGATATTTATATCTATTTTACTTTGTGCACAAATCGTTTTAATACAACGTTTCACAATATCGTAAAAAAACACGATTCATATTTGTGTAAATAAAAGAAGGATAAAAAATTCGAGTATAAAAAGTTTCAGAAGTATATCTTATCCCAGATCCGAGATATTCACTTAAATAGACGCTCGGGACCCAATTGGGTCCCACTGCGCGGTCTCGGGTTAAGGACCGGTCAGTCGCGAAACCTTGTCTAAACCATCATGTCAAAACCAAATTTTGAACAACGATTTGCGACCAAATGTGTGGTCGCGAAAGTACCCTTCACCCTAAAAATGGCACAAACACCACAGCGGCTATTTTCATATATATTTTTCAACTGAATTTTTTATTTTAGCATAAACGTAAACAATCTTCAATTTTAGCGACACGTCTTAAATTTGTACAACTTAAATTTTATTCCTTTAAATTAAGGAGCTTAAACTTAAAGCCTCTAAGTTCAATATTTTAAAATAAACCTTCAATTAAAGCTTCCAAAAGTTAAAGAAAATAAATATTAATTCATGTTTTTGATTTTAATGAAGATTCCAATGAATCTTCATATGGTATATATTCGAAAATTACAGTAATAATACAGGGTTCAGTTTAATTAGTAAGTTACTGATAGGCTGATTCAGTTAAATTCAGCAATTTGGCTTGCTATCAGTTTTTTTTTATTTTTTCGGGCCAACTCATTTTTTTTCGTTCTCTAACTAATGATTCTACTAACAAATTCAAAAAGTATGAAAATTAAAAATAAAATAAAAACTTATCATTGTGACTTTTTCAACTGATTTAATGGTTAACCATGGTTTAATTTCTTTTTTTCTCTTGAGATGTAACAGATTTAAAGAAAATTCACGTTCTCAATCGGTCCTACCACGACTGTTTATTTTTCTTGTAGCTCAATATACACGCACTTGACCATGTTCAGCAACGGAGCCAGTTTCGTTTTCAACAGAACACGAACAATTTTAACTCATGAGAACTCGATTGATTTCTAATGAGGAGGTTTTTCTTATAAAAAATGATGAAAATTGGATTTTTTCAGAAAATAGATTTTTTTTCAGGCACTTTCATTTTTCCAGAACTTGTTGTGAGCTTGACAAAACTAATTTTGAATACGAAATCCTTATTCAGAACCTACTGTGAAAACGTGGTTGTCGATTTACCTACACGGCGGCTTATCCAACCCACGCTCTACCTTCGTAGTTTACTAATTTTGGTGTTATACTCCGCCGGTAGGTCGTAGAATTAATATGATAATCATATTATAATTGTTCCAAAATGAAGTTGGCGGTTAAGGTTTATTCGCCATCAAGTTATTTTCAAGATGTCAATTCGTTGGCCGTCAACCACAACGTTCTAAACTCAGATGATTGAGATGGTATTTTTTAACTTTTCAACAAATTAATCGATAAAAAACACGTTTGTAATCAAACTTGACCTAATTATTGTGGTTAACACATTTTTCATTTTGATTATCAAAAATGATGACTTGCCTGCACTTTTTTTCAAAATAGGCATTTCTAATTCAGCTGGCCTAGTAATCCCAAACTCTTTTGAAAAAAATTCTTTTGGGCAGTTATTATTTCAACTAGATTATCAACAATTTATTTAAGCTGGTTTTTTTACATACGCAAAAAGGGAATCGATTTTGAAGCACTTAAAGAGAAAGCAATACATACTTTTTTAACAAGTCAATTCACCCCTGAAAAAGAAGCCATGTTTTAAATTTTAAATTTATAATATAACTCCTGGACGACCGGAAACTGGACCGTGTGACCGTAAACCCGCTTGATTTTCATTATGTAAAAACTTGCAAGTTCATATTTGTCAAATTAATAAAAAAAAAACAGTACACTAGACTGTCACTTCTAGCATGTAGTTCGTATTTTGATTAATTTTCAAAAATGTTTTTTTTTGAAAGAAATGTTTTTTAAATAAATATTTTTGAAAAGAAACGTTTTCTTCAAAATACATGGTGCCGTGGGGTTACCTCGAAGCTATAGACTTAAACCTTCGTTTGTTAAAAATCATAAATGTTAATAAAAATCGTATGAATCATCATTGTACGGTACAATTTGTACCGGTCTGGGTTACGAGATTGTCACCGAGGGCCACACCAGTATTTATTGTGTTTTTATCTATTTCAGAAAAAATTATTTTTTTCAATTTTCAAGTTCATTAATTTATAAACGTCTTCGAACTTCTTGCAATCACGACCTTGATCTAATCAAAAGAATTTTGGTCGATGTAATTATGATTAGAACCGGACATAAAGATACAATAGTTTTTTGACAATTGTTACATTGTATAACAGTGGTCGCAAAAATACTTTCTCATCAGTCAAAATAATTTAACTGGAATTTCGAACTAAGCAATAAAAAACGTCACTCTTTTTTTCTTCAATTGGAAGTACACAAAAAAGAGTCTTGAGGAGAACCAACTTGATCAGACGAAATGCCAACTGGCGTATTTTCGAATTCTTTCGAAATTAAGACATTTGATTTATCATGAAGTATCTCATATCAAAGAAAATATCGATTGGTTCATTTTGATACAGCATGATAATTCACCGTGTTTTCTGTAATGGTTCACCAATAATTAAAATAATGTAATTTAACATTGTAAGTCTCACGCTCTCGCATCCGGAACTTCATTTTGTCCAGATAAATATATGCAAAAAGTTCGTTAAAATTTGTTTAGTAAATTAATTTTGACGTAAAGGAAGGTCTACCTAAAAGATTTAAATTAAGGGACGCATTTTTCCGCCAAAGATTTAAAAAATCAAAGTAAAGACATTGTTCAAATAAAGGGACTTCGGGTGAAAATAGCAAAGCGTTCCTAAATGTGAGACCCTCTTGTACAGTTTCTAAACAAAATTATATCAACATTATATATATAAAAAAAATTCAATACGGAAGCGAATGCAAAAGTGCAGGTAAAAACGGGAACGAGTTAATTCATCAAAAATATAATCTGAAATTAATCAAATTTAACATAATCCTTTTTCGTTGTTACAAGTAATGCCCCAAACAGAAAAAATAAATTAGAATGGTCTCAAATGATTCGTATAGCAAAAATAATTTTTGTACATTTTTCGTTTAATCCGAGCTTAAAATAATGAAATAAATCTTTTTAAACACAGATTCCAAATATGTATATATCCTGGAGTAGTGGGTACTTAAGACTTTCCGGAATATTCCAAAGAAAGTAACTCATTCATGTTACTTAAATCTACTTTCGAATTAAGTTGATGTTCTTGAACAATTCAAAATATATTGCTTGGGAATGTAAATTGGAGCCAAATCAAACAATTTTTCTCAATTGATTATTTGTATTCAGGTTCATCGTAAAATACTTTGGGCGGCTTTTTACAAGTTTACAAAAACATAATGTGAAGCCCTCAGCTAATTTTGAAAATAGATGCTATACTGTATAGCCTATACGTATTTAGAAGATATATAATTTTTTGATTGCCTTGCGAAAATTTTTTTAATCATAATCGAGCTCGGTAAAATTGTCGTTTCGGTTTTTGAAAATTTCCAAGCAAACACCAAAAATGAAAAGTTATCATACTAACATAGCCTGCCCAAAAAAAGTGCCAGAAAAAAATTGGTTTTTTTTTCCGGAAATACCTTCGATTCCCGAATTTCATCAGTCCGCGCACCATGAAGAGCCTTACGGTAAGGCCCTTACGGTAAGGGTTACCTTACCAAAAAACGCGTTTTGAAAAGTATAAAAAATTACACAAAAACTGAAATATCAATGATCAATAGAAAACAATTATTACGGAATTTAAAAAAAAAATTTAATTCCTAGGAACCCTCTGAAATTCCATTTGATTATCAAATTCTTAAGAAGTGTCAAATTTATGGACCCGCTTATCCTTTTAGTTCGTTTTTTAGAACATGCTAGAATTACAAACTTAACTATCGATACTACGAGCAAAATCTTTGAGCATTTTTATTCAAATAATCAATGTGATCTTTCAAAAATTTTCGATCGTGTCGAACAACATTATTGGTGGGCAAAAATCAAAGACGTTAAGTGCATTGATCACGCCACGTCGAGTTAAAATGTCGAACACGAAACACAATGGAATGAAATCAATTATTGCAGAAAAAAATGGAGCAGAAAAAGCACAAAACGAGACTTGTCCGAAATCAGAACATAGACTGTGGTCCATATTTTGGTGCGACTGCCAATGCGCGATCAAACGTGTATGCACGGTGGGGTCCATTGAGCTGCAGTAAATCATT
>SCLG01000161.1:213931-227784 GCA_004367875.1 Oikopleura albicans | reverse complement strand
AATTTAGACAAATTGATCTGATTGATGGTGGATTTTTGGCACATGGGCCATTTAAATGGATCGTGGCAAAACGCCCGATAAGCTCGCGTCTGGTAAACGCCACGACATCAAGATTTGTTAATCTGAGTACGGTAAGTAACCCACTACTAACTGACTATTACTCATTCATATCTACTACAGAGTTTCAATTACCGTCAGTAATACAACTTAGCTCAAGTAATACTAACTGATCCCTCCACAACACCCATTTTTTATTTTAATTAGCTTGTACCCAACGTCTCATATGAATTCCTGGCACTTTTTTTGTCGTTTTCTAGATAGGAAAATTAAAGTTTTCTAATACAGGCACAATAAATAGGTTTTTTGTACATACATGATGAGTTCGAGCCATATGTCACAAATTTGAAATAAAAACAGATTTCGGGTTAGAGGTTAATTTGCATCGTACGATGGTTTTTGGAGTCTAAAATGCTCTTTAGCGCATAAAAAGGTCCTTTTTGCATCTTTTTATCTCAAAATTGTGAACAGTTATCCTGCATTTGAGTTTCACAAAAAAATAATTTTCTTTCTGTGAGTAAAAAACATCAAAAAATAAAAGGAATTTTTCAGTGTTTCTAGGTACACTCCCCTCTCATGATAAGGGCCACTTTTGTCTCCTGAAAAAGTGGCCCTTGTTATGGGGTGGCCCTTATTATAAGAAATGGTGGCCCTTATTATGAGAAAGTGGATTTTTTTTTCAGATAGTCTGGTTAGTAATTCACTCAATTTTTTATGTATTTTTTCACTTTTTATATTTTTGTATTCCCATATGGAGGTTAGTAAAGTATATTAAGAATATCCGGCAATCTTATTGGACAATGTGTTCAGACTTTGCCAGACTATCAGACAAAAACTCAAATCTCTCATAATAAGGGCCACCCTTCATACCACATTTTGGCCCCTATTATGAGTAAAAAAATTTATTTTCAGTAATAATGGCCCCTATTATGAGAGATAAATGCCTATTTTGGCCCTTATTATGAGAAAAAAACTTTTTCGTCAAAAAAGTGGCCCTTATCATGAGAAAGTGGCCCTTATTATGAGAAAGCGGGCCAACGTGGCCCTTATCGTGGGGCCCGTATCATGAGGGGGAGTGTACATCATTATCCGTTTAAAATGTAAATTACTATACACAATTATTATACACAATATTTACAAAAATGGCTATTTTTGGAGCAAACTGGTAAAATAATATTAACTTTTCGTTGATTTTGGTAGCCGCCTCAATGACTGGGACTGAGTCTGAATATAAGCCCAAAGCGATCAAGTTTTTGAATTCGCCGAGTAGTATCGACCCTGTGAGTAGCATGGCCAAGAATTATATGCCTAACCTTTGCTTACTTCGTACATTAGTCATTTTATCGGAAAAAAATGTCCAGATGCATAATATTTTGAACTTTGTCATGTCTTTTTTATGGAAGTTACGGTAAAATATGCTTCAAAATCAAATATCAATTTTTAGTTGAAGCCCACACCAAAAATATGAAAAGAGGCCAACTTGACCGCATATCGTTTTTCTTGCATAACGTCTTCTTCAAGGTGTTCTAAAGGTTTTAGATGGTTAACGTTGTTAACCGATTATTTCACATTGCTCAGTTCTTCGATAAATTGTAATAAAAGAATGTTGAGAACGAGTAGAAGTCCGTTTTGAAAATTCGACGAAAAAATCCTTATAATTTATTTGTATTATTTTTATGGCCTTTATTACTAGACCGAATGCAGTTGGTGCGGCCGTGTCAGAAATCAAAATATTGCACTCAAAGCAGCCGGTACTAGAATTGTAGATTTCTCCTCAAATCGCTTTGGGTTATCGCATTTCAAATATATTGCCTTAGAACCGCGTTTTAAAACGCAAACTTTGCAAATTTTGCAATTATGTTTTTGAAACCCTCTGCGCAGTTATCTTGACCAGGATAATATACATTTACATATATTTATATACAGGTTTAGTCTCATGAAAATCGGCTGAACGTTTCTAGAATAGAGCAATTTTCTTCTTTTTTTCTTGAAATGGAGTGCTCCTATTGGCCAATATCATTTTAAAATATGCCGACACGGTATACTAGAAACACGCAGCCGATTTTCATGAGACTAAACCAGTAGTATATACCCTTGATTAGTGATTTGTTTACAAAATGAAATCTACCCTTACTTGGCGTCCCCTTTATTTGTGCTCTCCCTGTATATACAATTTATNGATTATCAATACCAAAAACTGGCGTGTTGAAGTACACATTACTCAGTTCTTCGATAAATTGTAATTAAAAAATGTTGAGAACGAGTAGAAGTCCGTTTTGAAAATTCGACGAAAAAATCCTTATAATTTATTTGTATTATTTTTATGGTCTTTAGTACTAGACCGAATGCAGTTGGTGCGGCCGTGTCAGAAATCAAAATATTACACTCAAAGCAGCCGGTACTAGAATTACAGATTTCTCCTCAAATCGCTTTGGGTTATCGCATTTCAAATAAATTGCCTTAGAACCGCGTTTTAAAACGCAAACTTTGCAAACTTTGCAATTATGTTTTTGAAACCCTCTGCGCAGTTATCTTGTCAAGGGTAATATACATTTACATATACAGTATTTATATACACCGGGTGCGCAGTTATCGGGCGTCCAGTTATCGGGCGAGTTTGTGCTGTTATCGGGCACCCTTTGCTGCTATCGGGCGTTTTTTTCCATTTTTTTGGGATATACATGACCAAATTTCCCGCTCGTGCTGTTATCGGGAGGTTTTTTGCATATTTTTACCTTATTCCGCTTCCGCCCTGAGCAGTTATCGGGCGCCCGATTAAGCCTTTTTTGTCGCGAAACCCGCCCGATAACTGCGTACCCGGTGTAGTATATACCCTTGATTAGTGTATTTTTTTTACAAAATGAAATCTACCCTTACTTGGCGTCCCCTTTATTGGTGCTCTCCCTGTATATACAATTTATAACCCATGGACACGCAATGTATTTACGATAAATATTCTAATATCCTATTATTAATACCATGTAGATCAACGTAGGCTATTAACAAAAGTCCATTTTAGGTTACTCAATTTATGAACAAGTTGACTCTCAGAGTTAATTCTTTAGGGTTTGAGTTAATTCTATTTTAGGAGTTTATGCATACAATATGAGTAATAAAGTTTGGATTTCAACGTAAGCAACGGTTTCGGATTTTCAAACATTGTTTCCCAAATCTGGCATTATTGTTTAGTTCCAGTTTGAAATTTATTTTAGGAAAATATACGCTGGCTACCCGTATGGTAAGCCGATAATCAATCGAATATTTGGATTAGCCAATCACCCATGAACTTCTAGGGAAAAATCTGTTATGCAAAATATACAGGCGGGACGGTTAGCATTTTTCACCCGTAAAGTTATGCGAGAATTTTTAGGTAAATCGTGAGCTTGCTTTAACCCGATACCGCACATTGTTTCCACATCTGAAAAGACAGCTTGTTTAAATGCATATCCGAGAAAGAAAAATACGACACAGTTATGTACGTGTAATGTATGAGCCCAACTAATACCACTTGCGTAATTATCCGGCAGATTTATCTGAATAATTTTTTAGTTAGTCCGCCTACGCACTGGAAAGTTTTCCATAATATGTGTTCATGGGTTAACTGACCCCCCCCCCCCCGCCAATTTGATATTTACAAACAGACAGAAAGCAATTTCGTATACCTGGCTTTAGTTATTGAAAGTTTTCAAGGCACTCTGTAGTAACATTTTCAAATGAACCAGCCATAATTTAGCCAGTAACCTTGAATACGTCGGTTTGAACTTTAACTGCTAAAGCAACGTGATTAAATTATTATGCATTGGTCAGACGAACGTAAAATATGCAACCGGCCGTATTTCCGATTGTCACCCTACGGAAATTGGCTAAACCGGCAATCAAATTTTAGACATGAAACGAATCACAAAATAATCGTATTGATTTGATCACGAACCATGAATAATGTAAATTTTCTAGATTATTAAATAAATTTTGTTACGGGCTCACGGCTTTCATGAATAGTCAATAAAATCATAATAATTAACAATAAGATCTGTGTGACTGGAATCGAAGTTCATATATTTTATATTGTTTTTGACCTCGCTGCTTGGCCTCAAACTTGGGGCCCAACTTGGGCAAGATTATCAAAATTGTTTCATATAAACTAAATTTCCCACGCGTTTTTCAGTTTTACATTATTTTTCACGTTTTTTTTTCAATTTGGTGGAAATATAACGGCGCATATGGTACAACTGATGCAGCATCAGTGATTCATTCAAAGTTTCAAAAAGTAAAATTTTAACGATAACGGTAATTTGTCGGTGGATAATTTGGAAAAAAAATTCCCAAAAATATGAAAGATAACGAAAAATGACCTGGTGTAGTAAATATATTTGTAATTGAATCTTTCTGGAAGGTGTAAATAAAAAATACCCGTTTAACGCTGTAAATCATTTCGGACGTTTTGACCGCAAGCCGCGTAGATATAATAATATTCTGGAGTTCTCATGGAAAAAAANGGTTTTATAAACAAAAAAACACGTATTTCGCAATACTCTCGAGTTACATAGCCCTTATTTTCCATTATCTTAAGGTATTATAAACAAACACATGTATTGCGCAATACTTTCGCCCCTATTTTCCATTATCTTAGATTCGCCTACGCATTTTCAACCATACGCCCACACAATGTAACCGGCAATCAAATTTTAGACATGAAACGAATCACAAAATAATCGTATTGATTTGATCATTCACAACCATGAATAATGTAAATTTTCTAGATTATCAAATAAATTTTGTTACGGGCTCACGGCTTTCATGAATAGCCAATAAAATCATAATAATTACCAATAAGATCTGTGTGACTGGAATCGAAGTTCATATACATGTATTTTATATTGTTTTTGACCTCGCTGCTTGGCCTCAAACTTGGCGCCCAACTTGGGCAAGATTATCAAATTTGTTTCATATAAACTAAATTTCCCACGCGTTTTTCAGTTTTACATTATTTTTCACGTTTTTTTTCAATTTGGTGGAAATATAACGGCGCATATGGTACAACTGATGCAGCATCAGTGATTCATTCAAAGTTTCAAAAAGTAAAATTTTAACGATAACGGTAATTTGTCGGTGGATAATTTGGAAAAAATTTCCCAAAAATATGAAAGATAACGGAAAAATGACCTAGTGTAGTAAATATATTTGTAATTGAATCTTTCAGGTGTAAATTAAAAATATCCGTTTAACGCTGTAAATCATTTCGGAAGTTTTGACCGCAAGCCGCGTAGATAAAATAATATTCTGGAGTTCTCATGGAAAAAAAGATGGCTAAAATAACTGTGGGCGCTTGCGAACGCAAACTGGGCTTGACTCGAAGAGAAATTAATCGTTATTTAAAGTTTTAAGATTTCTTTCGGTCTGTGATTAGCTACATACTCAACGTGTCTCGATCAAAGTAAGCCCAATCACAATTTTAAAACAAAATACATCAAAGAAGTTTTAATTTATCTGGTTGAAGTCGAAGTTCGTAGAGGTCTCGAGTACACTAGGTCGTGACCGTTAACTTGTAGAGGGATCTATATCAGAGATGCAAAAGTTCTGTACAAAATTTCAGAACAGCACAGAACAGAACGCTCGTTCTATTTTGTGATGGTTCTCCAACTTTCGTGTGATGGCAATAGAACTTTCCGTTCATGTGATAGGATTTTTTGTACGCAAAAACCGTTCTATTTTCAAAGAACGTTCTATTTTCGAAGAACGTTCTATTTTTGAGAACGTTCATTCGTTCTGTTCATTTATCAGATAGAAAAAACGAGTCGAATTATTTGTGTGGGGGAAATGGGGGTTGGGTGACATAAGAAAAAATTGCTCATTTGTTTTATTGAGCGTGACACTCGAAAATAACAGGTTATATTTGGCCAGTTCTGTTCTGTCTCGTGATGGAAAAATGGCCAAGAACGGTGTTATTGCGTTGTTTTGTTCTATTGGCGTTCTGTTCTCAAATTTTCTCAAACAAAACAGAACTTTTGCATCTCTGATCTATATCCTAAATTAGGATTCCTCATATTCTTTGAACATATGTTTCCAAAAATTAAAAAAAAGGTTAGTACTTTTAAAGGCCTTTCCGTACCTTTTACCTTGTTTTGCCAGTTTGGAGTAGTTTTTAATACTTTTTTCTGTATTTACTTTTAGTATTTCTGGTACTTTTTGACTATTTGTGGTACTTTTTTGACTCTATTTGGTACTTTTTCAGTACCATTCGATACTTTTAAAGTACTTTTAAAGTACTTTATGTTACCTTTTGAGTACTTTTTGGCACTTAAAAAGTGGAAATCTCTGTGCACTTTTATGTTGACTACTGAATATATATGTTTAAAATAATTACACAGAAGTTGATGTTCAAAAGCCATGTTCTTCTGATAATTACTATTTACATTTCATAAATTTGTTTCCGTCTACTTCATCGGTCAAAAAAGCCAAAAACCACCTCATAACTTGATTATTTACCCGACTGGAAAGACACGAATTACAATTTCCATTTGTCAGAATTCGTTTTTGTCAAAATTGAGGTCAGTATTAGGGTGGCATTTTGACGTTACACCGTTGGTGAACTGACAATAAACGATATAACACAAGAAAATGAAAACAAATAAATGGCGGGTGGTTTGTTTGCAGTTATCGTAAGAATGACTTAGGGATGCAAAATACGCCAAACATAATTTGTAGGTCGTTGAACGGCACCGACTGAATTGGAATCATTTCTAAAATGTCAACAGGGTAACAAATTGTCGACAAATTACCCATTATCACCTTTACACTTTATCCACAATAAAAAACTTGATGAAAAAAAACGGTTGAAATCGACAGATACATGATTTTTGTCAAAAATTGTCGACGGATTACCCTTTATCTATTTTACCCAATATCACCTTTTTCCTTTATCCACATTACCCTTTTTGTCGACAAATTACCCTTTCAACTAATAAGAAATGATTCCAATTCAGTCGGTGCTCGTTGAACATGCCCCGTATACGCGTTTCACTATTTTCAAATTTACCTCAAATCAGGGTGGGCTAAGCTGAGCTACCCCATGGCAAACCATTTATTTTTTACTTATACACTTGTACTGTGTTTAAATTTTTGGCTTTTATATTATAAAGACATTGTAAGTCAATATGTTAGAGTTCTCTGCAGAGGTTAAATGAAATAATAACTGAATTCCGGTATATAAATTAGAGACCCGAACTTCACTATTTTAGTGATAACCTTGATCGTTATTATCACTCTTATGTCACCAAGAAAATGACGGGGCAAAAAAGTTATTCATTAACACTAGAAATTGCCACCTTATTGTCATTATGCTTTTTTCTACCATCTCTAAAGGAAAAAAATAAGATGATTTCAAAATATTACAACACATCAAACGTTCACGGTTAAAAATAGCTTATTGAAGAAATTTTAGAATTCGCCTTTAAACAGAAGATGGTAAAACTATTACTCAAATGTTTTGTTTTATGAACGTCAAAAATCTATAAACTTGAGTAATTATCCGGCATTGTTGTCTGAATCTGTCCTAAAACAGTATATCATCAACGTCCTAAATATTAGAAGTCAGTGGAAAGTGCATTTTGTAGGCCAATCAGGTGGAAAATTACAGCGGGTTGAACCAATGCGTGGAACTGCCTCCAGTTTCACAAAATATTTGAAAAGATTGGCTTATAATTTGTTTATAAACGCCTGAGTTCTCGAAAGATTTGTGAGAATCTAATCCTATTGAGCACTCAGACTAATATAGCAACCAAAATATGAACATTATAAAAAATATTGGATGGTCCAAAGCCTTTGGGCCAAAGGGTTAGGATTTGCGTATGCTCAAACACCAAAATTTGCATTTTGGTTGTCAAGGGTTTATCTGCTCATACGTATACTTAGCATGAAACAAAAAAGCGGTGTATAGAAAGTTAAATAAAGTTTAAAAGTTTCATGAAGTCTAGTAAATCATGTCATATTTCTTCTCTAAACTGAAAGATAAATATTTTTTGATTTTGTTTCGTTTTCGTAATTGTTCGTGTGTGTTTATTATTATTGTTTTAACAGTTTACGATAATGAACTTCGACGTTTAAAATGCTAACGTGAAAATTTTTATAAAATGTGTGGCCAGAGGTTAAGACGCAATTTCGGTTTTCACAAAATTCATATACACAGGTTAAGTACTTAACCGTCCACTAAATTTTTTTCAAAACTGGACGGTTAAGCCGGTTCCGGACGGTTAAGTAATGGACGGTTAAGTACTTAACCTGTGTATTTAATATAACTATAATTTATATTAAATAACTATTGTTAAATATTAAATAGTTATTAAATAGTTAAATATTAAATAACTATGTATAATTTGGTGGTATGAATAAAAATAGAAAACCTCTGAATTTATCCGGAAGTTAGCCGGTAGTTTGGGTGGTAGTTTGGCCGGTAGTATGGCCCGCTCGTACTATTATCAGTTTTTTGCCTTTCTTTTCATTTTGCTGTCTACGCTGTGCGTAGCTATACGGCATGCCGCGGCACCCTGCGCAGTTACCTGACATGTGACCTGCTGGATATCTGCGCCTATGGTGTATTTTTTAATAGTCAGAAATAAAGTTTTTTGTTAAAAAAGGAAAGACATGTCCGTACGAATTGGAGACAACGTCATACTACAGTATGACACAATTGAATATATTTGTGAGTCATGTTTGATCGAACGACGCTCTGGTTCGACGCATTTGTTCCAAATTCCAAAAAACTTGATCATAAAAACAATTTATGATAATTTGATGTCAAACGAGTGTAGAACAATGTCGACTCTTGTGGCCACTTATAATATTTACTTGAAATCTGTTCGTGCACGGAATCTCTCTTATGATGTATAAAACAACGCCTCGAATACCTGGGCGAAAAGCGTTATGAATCGAATTCAATTTAGTCGAGTATGTTCCCGGACACTTATCAATAGCGAACAAATTCGGGTTTACACTTTTTCACTTCTAATAAGTTCTTAATACACCCCTAGCGGCTAGGGCCTAGCCAGTTATTTGGGCCGAAACCTGTGGGCCATACGGTATGAGCGAATCATGTTGCAAACTACCATTAAATTAGCCAGTTATCTTGCGTTTCACAATTCACCCCAATACGGACGCTATTTTCGAGCATCAAAAACGTCCGTATTGGAACTTAGGACTGTAATGGATAACTTATCCCATTTATATATTTTCCAACACTGTTGCATATGTCATATGCATATGCATATGTCATATGCAGCATATCGGAATCTTGTTCCAAAAAAAGTAATTTATGTTGAAATGAATGAAAAACTCCAAGAAAAATGGGGTCTAGTAATTTTTGGGTTTAGTTTGTCCACAACATGACTGACCGGTCCTTAAGATTTAATTAAGATTTGATCTTTTATTGTTCTGGAATGACTGCTCACGTATATTTACCTTGATCAGGGTTTTTTTTTAATTTTGGTTTTTGATTTTTTTTTTGTTGATTTATTGATTTTTGGAAACGTTGGTTGCCGTGCAAATGCTAGTACTGGATCTAGCCTACATAAAATGGCGAATAAATGCGGCGCTTGGGCGGTATGTCAACTTTGCACGATGCAGCTCATTAATCAATTTAGGGGCTACTGGCAAAATTGAACCGGTAAGTACAGTTCCGGTTCCACTTACTTGTGATGCTTTCGAAGTTCTTCATTGTTTAAATAGGGGTGTGCTTCGACTTGATTGATACTTGGTGCGACATCGCCTTGTTCAATCAGCAAATCGACCAATTCAGCGTTAAAATTCGAAACGCCGATGTCTTTTATCAATCCTACGAGTTCATTTTTAGCAAACTAATTCGAACCGAATTACAGGGCAGTCGCCACATAAGGGCGCCTTTCTTGTTTTGAAAAATCAACCCGTACAAAATTTGGCAAGATACCTTTTTTAATTTTTATGTCAAATACGTTTTGTTAAAGACGCGTTATGAACGTTGAGACGCGTTATGAACGTTGGGGACAATTGCTTACAAACTCAAGCATTAGCACCTGAAATTAAATTGGACTCTAATTATATTTTATTTTTTTAAATAGTGTGGCGCCGCCCTGTTCAAAACGCAAATCCACCAGTTTATTGCACAAATTGAAAACATTAAACTCTTAAATTAATCTTACAAATTTCAATTTTAGAATGTCAGGTTATTAAGTTAAAAAAAAGGGGGTGGCCCTTCCCTTAAATTCGTCTAACCGTAACGCAAGTCTGATGACATAAAACACAGTGCGTCTTACACCACCGTCACTCGTGGGGCAATTTCTAACCTAAATGGCACGCATTAGTATTGAATGCAAACAAATGGAAATACGGCGTCCAAAAATGTACTTTTTTGGTAGAAAATTTTAAAACAAAAACTAAATTTGTCAATTTTAAAATCGTGTTAAATAGGGCTGCTGTTAGAAATTCTGACTTTGATAAATTTTGTTGCCATCATTTTTTTGCTCATTTGGGCCGCTGCGAGTTAAAGTTCGAATTTTTTTATAATGAGATGTTTATTCAACAGAAAGTGCTTAATCAGATATGAAAACTTAAATCATTTTGTAGACCCCAATTTTTTCCTTGATCACCTGACCCAGAAAATCTAAAGACATCGTATTATATTTGTTAAACAAAATGAAATCATCGCCTCACCCTTAAGGACCGGTCAGTCATGTTGTTTACAAACTGCACGTTCGGGGAAAACGCTATAAAATCCGTTTTACAACAACGATCACAATATTTTGACCGGTCCTTAAAGTCAACATTTTTCGTTCAGATTTACGTTTTGGACGTTTTTAGAAAAGCATTTTTGTTTTCATATGTACGCATTTTGTAGGCCCGTAAATCCAACAAAACCGATTCTAAACAATTTGGATCTAAATTTCCGAGTATTTACTCCATATGTAGTTAAAAAACAGCCTTTCTTGCATTTTTTCTTCAAAAGTTATTTTTTAGTCACCACTGCGTAACTTCTCCTCTAAGGGGCGCAATATTGATACCCAAAATAGTTGAATTAATAACATAAAGTGAGCTCTTGGCGCTCCTTAGTGATAACCATATACAGTAGAATCGATTTGATAATTACCCGCTCTTGTGTCGTAACGAGGGCCGAGGGGTGTTTGATTCGAATCGAAACACTTACAAGTAAATGTTTATGGGTTAAATATATCAGGGCGCCACATTGATCATGTAACCACTTATCGTCTAACTTGTTTTTATTACAGAATAGAAAAATATTCAACTTTGTTGTGTTTTTTTTNCTTAAATTCGTCTAACCGTAACGCAAGTCTGATGACATAAAACACAGTGCGTCTTACACCACCGTCACTCGTGGGGCAATTTCGAACCTAAATGGCACGCATTAGTATTGAATGCAAACAAACGGAAATACGGCGTCCAAAAATGTACTTTTTCGGTAGTAAATTTTAAAACAAAAACTAAATTTGTCAATTTTAAAAGCGTGTTACATAGGACTACTGTTAGAAATTCTGACTTTTATAAATTTTGTCGCCATCATTTTTTTGTAGTTTTTTGCTCATTTTGGCCGCTGCGAGTTAAACTTCGAATTTTTTATAAGGAGATTTTTAGTCAACAGAAAAACCTTAAGGACGGGTATGGAAACTTAAATCATTGTGTAGACCCCAATTTTTCCTTGATCACCTGACCCAGAAAATAAAGATATCGTAACAAAATGATATCATATCGCCTCACCCTTAAAGTCAACAATTTTCGTTCAGATTTACGTTTTGGACGTTTTTACAAAAGTACTTTTGTTTTCATATTTACGCATTTTGTAGGCTCGTAAACCCAACAAAACCGATTCTAAACAATTTGGATCTAAATTTCCGAGTATTTACTCCCAATGTAGTCTTTATTGCATTTTTTCTTCAAAATTTATTTTTTAGTCACCACTGCGTAACTTCTCCTCTAAGGGGCGCAATATTGATACTCAAAATAGTTGAATTAATAACATAAAGTGAGCTCTTGGCGCTCCTTAGTGATAACCATATACAGTAGAATCGATTTGATAATTACCCGCTCTTGTGTCGTAACGAGGGCCGAGGGGTGTTTGATTCGAATCGAAACACTTACAAGTAAATGTTTATGGGTTAAATATATCAGGGCGCCACATTGATCATGTAACCACTTATCGTCTAACTTGTTTTTATTACAGAATAGAAAAATATTCAACTTTGTTGTGTTTTTTTTTTCGGAAAATATCACGCCAGTTTTGACAAATACGGGGAACAAGAACAGAGGGCTACAAACTGGCGGTTAATATTTCGCAAAAAAAATGTTAGGCGATAGAATTGCATTCTTTTTTTTTTAATTTCAAATTATTTTTTGATAATAACTCCTAGGGAGAAGTGTGTGTATATATACACACGACTTGTTTTTTTTGTCAATTTTAGGCATAAGCAGGCCCCGTAGGGCAAAATGGATATTGCTGACCCCTTTGATAAGGTATATTTTTATCATAATGTCTAATGATTTTTCATCATTTTTAACAATTAATCATCTGTAACTTACGTAAATGGACTTTACTTGCGACATGGACGTCCACTTTATCCTCAACCCTAACCTATATTTCTATAAGTCCCTAGGAGGACTTAAATCATATGTTACTTGCGTATACCTCCAACTAAAACTGCTCAAATAACTGAAAAACTGCAACTATCTGAAAACTTTGACATTATGTGTTCAAGGGTTAAAAGAACTATGCAAGACATTGGGAGGTTTTTGCCGATTTTCCCGAAAATCACACGGTAGAATAAAAATTCTGCCCACACCAAAACTCCCATTGTGGCACGCGTTTGTTCGCTAATTGGAACGGCATCACACAGTTTTTCGATTTCGCTCCGTTATTTTAGGCCTTGTTTTATCGTTGAAACGTCTAATGTATCCCTGATAAACTAGCGTTACAGTTTGATCATGTAACTAATAACGGTCTAAGCTGCTTCTACTTATGAAAAAAGACGGGGCTCGAATTTGTTTAGCCAACATGACATTATACGTTACGATCATTGGGAACCGTGCACGCTTCTAACCCTTCTGTCTCGCAATATAATTAGGACATCAAACAAAAATCAAGTTTTCCCGATTCGGTAAAGGTGCTCCCTTTTTGCTCCTATGTGGTCATGAAAATAAACGATTTCCTTGCTCAAACGTTTTCAGTTTTTTTTGTTGGTCTTGCATAATGCAAGTTGCATTAACGCAACATTTTTTGGGAAAACATGTGTTGCGTTAACGCAAAACGTGGTGTACATTTTTTATTGTCTAATCTCATTTTTTTATGATTAAAATATCATAGTTGCCAAATTAGAACTAAAAAGGATCAAATTAATGAAAACATTGTTACAACTTTTTACAAGTTAGATTTTTTTTTTGACAGTTATCTTACACTCAAATACACCACATAACCAGTTATCTTAACAAAATTGGGTTATCTTAACACTTTTTGGACAAAACGTATCGCGATTTCCAATTCTCTTACCACATGCCTTACCAAATTATCTTTAAAAAATCAATTATATTAATACTTTTTCAGCAAAACAATAGTTAAGATAAATGATTAGGTAGTGTAATTTATTGAATCACATTTGTATGTCTTTGCTGACTATATAAATAAATGATTTTGAAACTGATTAACAAAAACAAACGTTTTGAGTATTTTTTCTGCAGTATTTTGTCATCGAATTTGGCGAGAGCCACAGAAGCTAAACAAGCGACAAACTTTTGTAACTATCTTGAAACGTTTCGTATAACTT
>SCLG01000161.1:192866-209141 GCA_004367875.1 Oikopleura albicans | reverse complement strand
ATATTTTCACACATACAATCGGTATGTTATCATCAAGACCCGCCCCGTCTTTTAGGAGATATGTTATCGACTATGAATAAATTGGCCAAATGACACGTCTGGATCCTTCTGACACGTTTTTTTCTCTAAAAGTAATAATAAAGCTAAAAGCATTGCAGTGACCGTTGAATATCTTGCCAATATGTGGTTTATATATTATTTGACGTATGGTGACGCTCATGGAAATATCACAGAGACAAAAGCAAAAGATGCCCATGCCGATCGCTAGAAGGACTTGGGATATAATTTAACATTGGCAAGTACAATTTTGTTTGAGAAAACAAATGGTAATGCTAAAACCGTATGACAAAAAATTAAGTAATCCGAGCAAACAGGTTTTTCACCATAGGGTGCGCCGTTGTCGGTTACCATAAACATATAAACAATCACTCACTTTGGCCTATCACAAAGAACTCGTGACAATGATTCCAATACTTCCGTATGGGGACGCTCAGACTGTGAGGGTGACGTCAGAATAGCGTTACAAATCATAGGAAAATTGCCCAAAGCCTCACAGTCTGAGAGTCCCCATACAGTACATGTTTAATCAAAATTTTTCCCAAGTTCCATTTAGAAAAGAAAACTTGTTTCAGTGAACTGCCTTAATTTTATTTGTTTGCTTTACAATAAAACACCACTAAAAAACTTTGTTAATATTGACAGCTGGTCGAAAAACGGGGTTTATTTGGGAAATTAATCGATAAAAACATGAACGTTTAAGATACCTGTCGTTCAATTGGGGGTAATGAGTGATTAAATATAATTTATAAAAATAGTCAAAATAAAAAAAAAATTACACCTAATCCGTGTTATCTAACCGCCGAGTAATCTAAATTTAAAATTCATGAATGTTCATAAACCATGTCACATTTTCCCAAAACCTGTGTTATTTTATTTATTATCGCTATATATTGTATGACTTGCTCGTACCGATAATTTGCTTATTGCCAAAATAAAAGATTAATGTCCTGTATTTTACGAAAAAAAAAGTTAAGGAACGTAATTTTTGTACCAAAAAACGTAACGAATATAATAACTACAAAATTATATCACTTGTTTTAGGACGAAAAAGAAAAAAAAAACTCGGAGAAAGAATGTGAGCAGGAAAACATTTAAGTTAATTTAAAAATATTTAATAACAAGCATTTGGGAACATTTAAAATTGACATAATTCAGGCATAGAAATGAAATGCACTTTTTGAGTTAAACATCAAAACCGCCAACAGGGTCGTGAGTTAATTAACAACTACGATTAACACGATAAATTATCGTCGATAATTTTTAAGGGCATTTAACTACAGAGGGGTCTCTAAAAAAGTGTTTTCAGGGAGAAAGCGGCCCAATAATCTTGCACTGATAAATCACCTATTATGATTTTGAGGAACGTTAAATAACTCTCACATTTTCAAAATAAAGATCGGCTTATACCGGTAATCGTATTCACTGGACACAATTAATCCTGCTCTGAGCAGGCTGCCCATAAATAAAACTAAATAAAACGCGTCATGTATACTAGAAGGAAAGGACATTAGTCTTGATCACTTTTTTCCGGTTTGTTTTTTTGATATATGTAGGATTTCCTGTACAGCTTGATTTCTCGAAATATTTACCAAGGCGAATTTGGCTTTAGACGAATTATACAATAAAGTAGAATTATGCAACATCAAAATTGATAAGAAATCTCTGGTAACAAAAATGTATTGCCACGATAAACACCACGATAGTGGTTACTTTCGCATAAAAATAAGAAAAAAATGACGAGGGTTAACTGACAAATTACTGGCGTATTACGTCATCACTACCAGAGGTTGGCACTTGGGTACCCGACCCGACTCCTACCCGAGTAGACTAGACCCGAGTTTTTTGACCCGAGTTTTTCGTCGGGTCGGGTAGGAACAAACATCGAATGTGCCGACCCCTCATCACTAGCGTCCAAGGTAAGGAAGAAAGAATTTTTCATTGACAAACGTTTTCTTCACCAGCGAAATTTGTTCTCATGTTTGGCTAAGTTTTAATTGTTGGTCAACTGTATTGGCGAAGCCAAGAAATTCTTACCGAGCCCTGTTATTCACAAGATTATGAATCATAATTTATGATACATGTAGCGTTAACGCTTATGGTCCATAACTTCTTGATATAATTAATCTAAATTATTAAACTAATTAAAACTAATCTTCAACGAAATAACATCACTTAAATTGTATGAGGTTGGGTTCGATAAAAAAGAACCAGGTCGCCATTTAAGGGACGGTTTTTCAAGCAATAAAGCTACCCTTATTTGGTGACACCTTACCTTGCTTGCATAAAGCCGCCATAGTATTCCAAGTCTCGAGTAAGTCATAGCTTTTTTGCTCAACTGGTTTTCGGTTTTCGTCTGGTTTGAATCGCGGTGACGGTTTATCCGCGTGGAGCGGTTCTAACACCGAGCTTCTAATTGGTTGACATTCCTAGGGACACTCAATGGGGCAAATATTTGTTGTGACATGCCGCGGTTAAAACGGATATGACGTTGGGGTGACACACATAGGAGATATTTTTCTATTGGGGGGTTAGTGCATTTTTTGTCTAAAGATTAACGCAAAAAAAAACAGAATTGAAACAATTATGTAGATGCTCGACAAATGCCCACGGCGTATGCATAAGCCACGAATCCAGGTAGTCCACTTGTAAGTCTGAAAAAATATTTGGTCGATCCATTGAACAAGGCATCTGTGTTATTTTAGCGATAAAATATAATTTAATATGTTGTCAAAAATACAAATGTAAATTCGAATTTCGGCCAAAAATAAATAAAACAGCATTTACATTATTATTATTATCATTTTTAGGCAAAATTGCGTAAAAATTTCAAATATTTTTTATTAACACAAATGATTAAACTGAAATAATGGATGTCGTTTTTTTAAGTTTCATTTCTAAACGCCATCGACTATTTCAGGCAATTCATCTGGATTATTTCAGAGCTAAATAAACGTTTTTGTCATTTTTTTTCTCGCGAAAACCCGCCAGATAACTGCGCACCCGGTGTATAACACGCCAAGTAAGCGTCATGAGGGTCAACAGAAGCATAAAAAATTTTTGGCGTTTTTTAAAGAAACGACAAAAAAGTTAGCTATTTTTTTATCAAATTTCTGATATTGTTGACAAATAACCACATCAAATCATGTATACATGTAAGTTTCAAATAAAAACCACGAATTCTCCATTCTGGGGTAGCCATAAACATCGAAAAGTACTTACTATACAGCACGAATCGACTTACCTTTCTTTGTTTATCACTTTTACCCTCAAGTTTGCACTAATTATTTTATTTTACTACGTACCTTGTTTATCAGCACTAACATAGCTTTAACAAACACTAATTTTATTACATAATCTATTGCTTTAACAATACAGTACTGTCCGTATCCCAAAATATTCTTTTTCGAAAATTCTTTGACACTTTTCGAAATATTCTTCAAAATTCTTCAATATTTCCGAAATACATGCATTACACAAAAAGCTTATAGAACAATTGGCCAAACTTTTTAAACAATTGTTCAAATTTTTCAAAACGTCCTTGACAATTTTCGAAACATTTTCAATTGTTTTGGAAAAATTTTCAAACAAATTCAAAATTCAAAAAGTCTTTGCCTCTTATTAAAATTTTTATATGAGCTACTTTTTTAACGAGAGTGTAGCCAAAAAATGACAGCTTTAAAACTGACTATTATGAAAAAAAAATAATATTCAAAAAGGGTGATAAATACTGTAAATTGTCGTGAAATCGTGATTGGTTGTCTAATCCACAAAAAAGTTCTTTCTGGTTGCTAGATAACACGATTATTACTCCTCTAATCTGAGTTCTCATGTCTTAATCGCAGCGTTATTATCATTCCGAAGAAGCTTTAGCGTTAACGCTTTGGATTTCTTGTTTACACTAGGGTTCAACTCAATATCATTCTTTTTTTTCTAAAAAAGAAAGTTGAAATGCTCGTGCGTTTACTCAGTACGCGTACGAAGTAATAAACCAAATATGACAGAAATTAGGGACACACTCCAATAACTAAATAAGATACTCCAATAAGTTACTCCAATAAGTATATAAGATGTATATTTTGTCTTGACGCGGGAAAAATTCCATACCGGTATTAACACGCGAAAAACGGAAAATGGCATCTTCAAACAGTAGCTGCGAAGCATAAAATAGTCTATAACTTTACTCATCACTTTCATGGTGACACACGGTATATTATACTACTGTAGGTTGGTCCGTAGAAGCCTCAAAATGCGAGACTGTTGTCGTTTTAGTCGTCTCGCATGTAATACTCGATTTCAAAGAAAAATACCAAAACGCGAGCCAATTCTTATTCACATTTTTTTTTATTTATTTTTCTCAAAAATATTTCCTTCTTTCTAAATTCGATTTAAACTACAAGTTCAAATAGAAAACAAATACGTCTGGGCATTAAATTATTTGGCGTCTTGTATACACAGGCTGCGCAGTTATAGATAAGCCTTTTTCGAAAGATAACTTCTCAATGCGTAGGTGAAAAACCCAAAAACCACTCTTTATTTTGGTTTATTATTATTGTTAAAGATATATAAAAATTAGTGAGTAAAATTTTTGACGTTTAACCGCTTGGTCGAACCCACGTGGTCGAACAAATGCAAGTATATTATACAAAAAATTTCAGTTCAATATTTGTTCAGAGACAAATAGTAAATTAATTTTAATCAGAATATTTTTCGCAAAATAACTGCTCAGTGGGTGGGCGGAAGACGCGAAAAATAAAATTTATGAAAAGTGGCAAGATAAGCGTAAGAACCGCAATTTTCGCAAGATAACTGCGCACCCTGTGTAGTAAAAATATCGGAAAAGGCGTCTCAAAATAGGTTAAATTCGTTTATTGACGTAATTTTTAGACGTTCTTCCTGCTGAATTACTTCACCAGTGGCACGACAACTAAACCCGAATGAGCTCAAAACCGACCCTCCTTCGGAACTGCCAATTCTTTGACTAGTCATCTCTTATCTTTAAAAACTCTAACTATTGAGATTGTCCCGCAATGTAAGTTAGTCCGGAGTAGAACAATGGTATACGGAATGTTTTTCAACAATTATACACGATAGTACGGAAAGTAATTTGTGACGTGTGTTCATTGTTGCTCCTGTGGCCGAAATTTCCGTGTAAAAGGGAGTTCGCTACATACATGTTCGAATCATTCACTTTTTTGACGTAATAATTTTCTTTTTTAATAGCCGTTTTTTAATTGAAATTGATTTTTATTCATATGATGCAATTCAACCGATAGAGTGCGAATTTGAAATTAAAAATATAAAATGGGCACACGTCTCGCCGCTAGAGGGCACTTTCTGACTCAGAAAGGTGTTTCATGGACAAAAATACAAAAATAATAAGACGTTGTCCTGCGTTTATGATAGAATTCTGCGTTTATGCTAGAATTATGCTTTATTAACAAATTCAAAAACTTATATTTGCAGTTTTGTCTGCATTAACGGTACCGGATTGAGCTGGCAAGAGTAGCAATTTAGCGTTTTTTATGATGGACTCAATCTCACTTGTTTGGTTGAAAATTCGGAGTGGGTTATTAACCATTATTTGCGTTTGAGTACACACTTTTTGGCTGCTTTTGATACTAGTTCTGTTGGAGGGGATATAACTCAACAACAAAAATAATCNATGTTCGAATGGAGAAAATTTGGCTGAGGAACCGATTTTGATTGGTCAAGAATACCATGTCACACAAGACTGAACTTTTGATTGGCTTATACAAAAAAACACTGACCACACAAAATTTCTTGTCAACGAGAGTCTCCATCCTCCTTAAAAACTCTAACTATTGAGATTGTCCCGCAATGTAAGTTAGTCCGGAGTAGAACAATGGTATACGGAATGTTTTTCAACAATTATACACGATAGTACGGAAAGTAATTTGTGACGTGTGTTCATTGTTGCTCCTGTGGCCGAAATTTCCGTGTAAAAGGGAGCTCGCTACATACATGTTCGAATCATTCACTTTTTTGACGTAATAATTTTCTTTTTTAATAGCCGCTTTTAAATTGAAATTAAAATTGATTTTTTATTCATATGCCATAAGTAGTGTATAGCTGCTAAAATTTTTCCCGACGAACTTTTGGCTGCCGCCCCGGGCAGAAATTTGTTGACGGTAAAATAAAGACATAAAAATACGCAATGTTTTGGGTCATATGTGGCCCGAAAGTGTTAATTCAGCATTTTTGGGCCACATTTGACCACTAAATTGCGTATTTTATGTCTTTATTTTCCCGACAATAAATTTCTGCCCGAAGGCGGCATCCAAATGGTTCGTGGGGAAAAATTTTAGCAGCTATACACTACTACCATATGATGCAATTCGACCGATAGAATGCGAATTTGAAATTAAAAATATAAATGGGCACACGTCTCGCCGCTAGAGGGCACTTTCTGACTCAGAAAGGTGTTTCATGGACAAAGATACAAGAACAAATTGTTATAAGACGTTGTCCTGCGTTTATGCTACAATTCTGCTTTATTAACTAATTCAAAAACTTATATTTGAAGTTTTGTCTGCATCAACGGTACCGGATTGAGCTGACAAGAATAGCAATTTAGCGTTTTTTTATGATGGACTCAATCTCACTTGTTTGGTTGAAAATTCGGAGTGGGTTATTAACCATTATTTGCGTTTCAGTACACACTTTTTTTGGCTGTTTTTGATACTAGTTCTGTTGGAGGGGATATAACTTAACAACAAAAATAATCACACAAAAAACCTCTCATGAAAAAACAATATTTCAAAAATAATTTCTTCAGAATTAATTTTTTAAAGTGAGTTGTCAAAATAATAAAAATAATAATAACTGACGTAAACCATGTAAAAAGTGTTCAAAAGTAGTAAGATAAGCCAATTTTGGTATTTTTTTACTTATCCGCCTACGCCTTGCGCAGTTATCGGGTTGGTTTTTTTCGCGAAACTTGCCCGATAACTGCGCATGAGGTTATCTAAAAAATGTATAAATCATTTGAAAAATAATTTCACAAACATTATTGAAACTGTTCTTGAATAATAGTGTGTTTTTGTCAACAATAATCATATACAGTCCTCCTTCCCTTAAGGGCCACCCCCGTACGGCGCACTAATCCCTTAATGGCCACGATTTTTGAGACCTGATGGTGGCCCTTAAGGGAAGGACTGTAGTAAAAATAGGTATGTTCACAGATTACCATAATTTTCGTCAAAACGAGTCTAGCACAATTGGTTCAAAATTCACATTACTCGGTCTGTAGGTCAAGACTTACTTTCTAACGACTTTTCTAATTGCATTTTCACAAGCTTGGGACTGTAGCAGCTGTTGTAGATTTTGGTATTAATAAAAACTTCACTTCTTGGAACTGGCGAGTCTTTAATCGGTTGAAAATTAAGAAAAAAGTACAATTTGTTAACATGATAATTCATTTCAGCACACCTTGCATCACAAAGAATTTAACCTAACATTATTGATGTTGTGATAACAAATGAATAGCTTTCGATTAGGGATAGAGTCGCGTAATTTTGGTGCTATGGGTAGAAACCTTGTCAAAAAAGTAGGGTGGCCCAACAACCCAATAAAAACAAAAAGGGAAAATCAAAAGTCGATTAGGTACAAATGAGAAAAACGCGATGTTTGCCATTTTGCGTAGGTTTATTTTTTAATGTTTTTATACGTAGATTGACAGTTTCAAATTGTATTCCAACACGCTGTACCACTTGGCCGCACAATAAGGGCAGCTGCCGGCAGATTTTTACAAGAAACAAAAAATATGAATATTCAAAAATGATTAAAAAATTAAAATATTCGAACTTGACATATTTCTTGATAACTTTCGAATATGGCGTAGCCTACGCCGTGTAGGGCCTATTGGATCAATTTAAATAAGACAACTTCTAAGCGTGATTCTTGGACATCTTCAATGTTAAATTTTTCTATTAAAGTTTTTGTTACCTTAAGATTTTTCGAAAGCACTTAAAATTCAACAAATACAAGTAAGTACTTAACCGTCCATTACTTAACCGTCCGGAACCGACTTAACCGTCCACTTTTTAGCACTTTTTTTCAGAGCTAACGCCTACGCCCTATGCCCTTAACCGTCCAGTTTGGTTTAACCGTCCGTTCTTTAGTAAATTATTTTGAAAATTTTCTCTTTGTTTCTCAAAAATTAATGTCATATAGCAATATTAAAACTTTTTAAATGGTCAATTGAGTAAAAAAGTATAAAATAGTAAGAAATAACAGGCATAGAAAAGAGTCACGTGTTATAGGAGATCAAGTTTTTATATAAATCGGCTATTTTTGCTTAACCGTCCACCCTATTTTTGCTTAACCGTCCACTTCGTGTTTTTAAATTTCTCCAAAAAATTGCCTACGCACTACCGGCTTAACTGTCCAGTTTTGAAAAAATTTTAGTGGACGGTTAAGTACTAAACCTGTGTATATATATATTTTTTTTTGCTCGATAATGTTGCCTATAATGTCTCCAAATTATCTCGAAAATACTGTATCAATCACTTTTTCCAGCAATATTTTTCGATCGAATTCTCGAATTAAGTACATAGGGTACTTTTTTTGTTTCTCAAAAAAAAATCGAAAAATAGTGACATAATGGCGCGAGTGGAAAAAAGTGAAACATAACGGCGTAGGACTTTATATATAAAGATATGTATTAGTGGAAAATATTTTCTCAAAAAAGGAATACATAAGAGCATGGGCGGAAAAAACGTGAAACATAACGGCGCACCCTGTGTATTTTACTTAAGAAATATACATGTTGAATTTTGAAAATACATTATTGAATTTTGAAATAATTTATTTGGAGATCGTTCGTTCATTGCGAACATTTTGTTGAGTCTCTGATTGTAGAAAATCAATTTTTCTCAAAATTTGATTATATATGATATAGTCATTTTGGGTTTATTCCATAGTATGAAGACTTCTGAGTTGGTATGTTGTATGTTTTTATGGAATTTACCACCCTACATGTTTTACTATTTTTGGATAAATTATTATGATTGACCTCATTGGAGGGTTTTTTCAATCAACAAATCTTGAAGACTATTAATTAATATCTGTTTGTGTTTAAAGTAAAAATTACATCTACTTCACAATTAATTTTGAATGGTTTTTTCAGCATCTTTTCCAGTTCCGTAAAATGTCTCAGTGTTAAAGTGTGATTTCCCAAGAATTATACCTAGATAGGAAAGCGAGCCACTAAAGATAATACAGTCCTTGCTTTTTTGTGGCCAGTCCGCCCTCACTTTTCGCGAAACACAATTTGTAGCGATTGGCAGCATTATTTTTATTATAAAAAATGCGGTTAATGCCGCATTAATTTTCCGAAAACAGCGCCCATTTGGATCGATTTTTTGCAAAATGAAACCCCATGCCCCCGATCGGAATGCGCACTGGCGGAATGCGCATCGAGACTGTAATGAAGAACCGAATGGGACAATACTCAACGAGTCACATAAATTCCCGGCGTTATTTTTTCGTATTTTTTAGATGGAGAGATTAACATATGGAGAGGGCGCACTGTAAAGGAACACTAAAGAGGCTCTAGAGAGCATTTTCTTAATTCATAATCGACAAATCAAACATATGACAAATTTTCCTTTGATTTGTAACGCTATTCTGACGTCACCCTCACAGTCTGAGCGTTCCCATACGGTATATGTGAGTATCATAAAAGATAATTTTGGTGTGGAAAAAAAACCATCTAGAAAATACAAAAGAAGGAACGCTGTGAATTCATGTAACATTCTCAGTAGTAGGCCTTTCTATTAAATATGAGATCATAAATTAACAACCGTAAACTTGAATGGCTTTTCCAACGAATTTTTCTGTACCGTATAGTTGCGCTGTATCTATGTGCCTTTAGTGTGGATTTTATCGTCTTTTTCATTGAAAAAAATTCGTCGCTACGTGTTATGCTCAGAATAGTTGAATCATTAGGTTGAGAAAAATCGACGTATAATAAACTTTTTGAAAAACGATCAGACAAAATTTTATCCATATTTGGATTCTACTCAAAAATTGGCCAGATCAGACTAGCGGGCCAGTCCGGGCTAGTTCAATTTTGAGGATATAATGGGCTCGACTACACGAAATTTGTTATTTTCACAATGACATATGTGGACAGCTTAGTCTTAGATAGTAAGCACTGACGAGAATTTTGGTTGACATCACGTTTGGCTGAATTTCGCATGCAAAATGTCGTCAAAAAATATTTATATATTTTAAAATTATTACTACTCGAATAATAATTATTTGGAAACAGATTCCAATAATTGCGACCGGGCTTACACTGTCTAGACCTTGCACATCGATTATACCGTAAATACTATAAATAAGCGAACGGTAATCCGTTAAAGAAATGTCACTAAGTGGGAGCCCTGTGGTTTACCAGGTAAATATGCACACTGTCATTACAATGCTCTCAAACGTCTTTTAAAAAAATATTTCCATGACCATATTAATGACATTAAATACTGACCATTTGGTACCTACAATGTATATAAATCATATAAAACCCCTATATAATTTATAGTTGTTAAGAATTTTCTAGTATTTTAGAAAAAAATTCTAGAATACGAATCTGCGACATTTCTACGGTGGACGCTCTATATAAAAGTTTTTCTCGAGTATTTAAATTGTTTTTTTTTTCAAATGTTTATCAGCAAAATTTTTGATGCCAGAAAAAAATGTCACCAACAACTTTTTTATTACTCGGCACTGGAAACAAACCCCTAAAAAACGGGAAATGAACCAAGTTTCTACGTAAAGAAATGTTTTTCTTTTTTTTTCGGCGGAAATGGCCTTTAATGATATCATAACAAGTTGAAATCTGTAGTGACTTCAACCTAAAATATTTAACGTAATAATTTGTTTTGATCTTTTTATAGACCTCTTTGATCTTTCTGGATCCATTTTATGATTAACCTGTTATTGAAGTTTTGGGCTCAAATACGCTTACACGGGTCACTTTATTTGTTTCAAATAAAAGTTAATATAATTTTGTACTTTTTCTTTTATAATTGTAATTTTTCAAAATTTCAAAAGCAAAAAATAAAAGGTTTTCTACACTCACTTTTCGTCAATAATTCTGGTCAAAATATTTCCGGGCGAAGAGTTTGAAATTTTTTTGAGGAAATCTTTTGGCATATTAAAATGTACAATAAACAGCTTTTTATCATTATTATCATATTTTACGACAATTTTACCATTTTTTCTAACAAAGAAATTATTTTGGTTCAGAAGTATAAGTTCAAAAAACTCCAGATTTGCACGATATGCGCGTGTCATCTAATCAGCACATTGACTATCAGGATTTGATAATTTCAGCCCAAAAATATGCAAAGATACTAAATGAGATACTACGTTTAAGCTGTGACTAAAAATTCAGTGGCCGAGAAGTCATGTATAAGTTAAAGCATCGAATTCGTTATGCGGTCTTTACGCCAGTGGTCGGTGAAAATTTTACACACTTCAATGTTCAACCACTGTTATCGGAACGAATACGAGATAAACTTTGATTTGTGGGAACCGTCTAGGCAGCACGCCTCAATCTGTAAAAAGTACAAACTTAATACCTTCTAATATTTAACGAGGAAAATCCGTAAAAAGTTGAATCTCGAAAGGTACTAAAAAAAACTTATAAATTTTCTAAAAAATACTCAAAAAATACTCAAAAAACACTCAAAAAATACTCAAAAAATACTCAAAAAATACACAAAAAATACGCTAAAGATACTTTAAAATTACTCAAAAATAATCAAAAATTACTCTTAAAATAACCAGGAAACTAATCAATCACTTATTAATATTTTTAATTTTTGTCATGTTATTATCTACAAACTAAACCATTCGTTTTAGTCGTATTTTTCATTTAAAGTTTATCTTAACATCTACTTAGAAAATTAATATCCGAAATCAAGAAAGGGTTAATTTCATCACCCGCTTTAAACCAAATTTGGCCACACTAGATAAAAATTGAACCGCACTGTAAGATATTTCATTTTACTAAAAAGACTATGGTCGGTTAGATCAGTGGTCTGATAAAAAAAAATATGATCAGTTCAATGTTCAACTAAACCAATGTTATCAGAAGGAACATAAACTGAGTCTTGTTCAAAATTCTAGCTACATCTCGAAGTAATGCGCTATTGTATCAACGCTTCCCGCAGCCAATAAAAAAAGACGAAAAAAAGTGTCAAATAAAATCGATGATGCAAAAAAAAAACAGCGGAATTATGGCATTAAAAACCAAACATTGCAAATGCACATGTGCTATAATTTATCCAATGAACAATTGACCACATGGAAACATCATTCGGTGGTAAATTGGATTGTAGCGTCCATTTATAAAACATGCTCGCGTTTTCACGCAAAAAAACGTAACGACTTGGTAAAATTAAATATACAGACCATTCCAGGGGATTTCGAGAAAATCGTAGGAAAATATACGTTCAAAATTTACCAGGATACAATATTCGTCAAAAACTTGGAGTATTTATGAGATTTTTAGGTTTTTCATTATTTCAGTTTTACAAAAAAACTTATTACACCCTCAAAAACGTTATATACGGTACAACACAGATGTGGTAGATTTTCCAAAAACTAATATAATTTGTCGTTTTGGGTGGCGATGATTCTGGTCTGTTTTCAGAGGTGTACCAAACCATCTTGGTGGTTAACCGGGCCAAAAACCGTTATTTTTCCGGTTTTTGAGAATTTTGGTTGGTTAAAATAGGTCAAAAACAATTTTTTTGGTCTCAAGAGAAGCGCCTGAACGATCTACATACGCCAGTATTTTTTATTTTGTTTTAGGTTTCGTATATACNGAAAACGGAGAAACTGGAAAACGGAGAAAAATAAAAAACGAAGAAAAATGTTAACGGAAAATATTTTCTCCGTTTTCCGACTAGAAACTGGAAAACGGAGAAACAGGAAAACGGAGAAAGTGGAAAACGGAGAAAAATAAAAAACGAAAAAAAATCTTAACGGGAAATATTTTCTCCGTTTTCCAGTTTCTCCGTTTTCCAGTTTCTCCGTTTTCCAGTAGTGCCTTTCAGAGGTGTACCAAACCATCTTGGTGGTTAACCGGGCCAAAAACCGTTATTTTTCCGGTTTTTGAGAATTTTGGTTGGTTAAAATAGGTCAAAAACAATTTTTTTGGTCTCAAGAGAAGCGCCTGAACGATCTACATCCGCCAGTATTTTTTATTTTGCTTTAGGATTCGTATATACGAAACAACAATGTAAACCGTAAAGTATGTCCTAACCGCCATATCTCGAAGCGGTTGAGGCCGAAGAAGAAAATTTTTTGTCTGTGACCTTAAAATGCTCATGGCCAAATGTACGCCAATTTTTAGAACTGCGCGACTATTACTTCTATAGGTTGGCAATTTAGGAATCCCCCCTAAATATATCCCTTACCAGGTATTATTTGGATTAAAATGTAATTTTTTACTATTTAAAATTGTATATTTTAAAGCAAGTTTGAGTATTTTTGAAAACTTTTAAAGGCTTTAAAAGTACTTCTGAACCTTTTTAAGGGTTTTTTGTTTTCGGTGTGAGTTTTTTTTTATTTAGTGAGTAACTTTGGAGTATCTTTTGAGCATTTATCACTTATTCATTCAGTATTTATTTGTTTTTTTTTCAAGTATTCCCGTATTTGCTATTATTTTAGGCATATTTTTAACTTTTAGATCATCTAGTATTGGACTTTCGAACTTGGTTTGAGCATAAATTGACTTCATCGTTCCTTCATAAAACATGCTCGCATTTTTTCACAGTGACAAACAAACGTAGGAACTTGTTTGAATTGAATATACAGAAGGGTGCTGGAATAATCAACTACAACTCAGATATAGAAAGACATGTTAAAATTCACGGTCCTGTAGCCGGCGTCAAGAGCATGCAAAACTGCTTTTCTTTGGAAATGAAAAAAATAATCAACAAAAACACGTTGAAAATTTTTGTGAGTCATATTTTTTCTGTTAACTTTTGAACACATATTTTTAAAAGTTCCCCGCACACAGATGTGGAAGATTGTCCGCATCATCACTCGTTCTGTTATTACTTATAAGTTATTACTTATAAGTCATTGAGAACACAAAAACGCTGACAGATTCACACTGGATGTATCACTCAAAATTCCGCATTTTTTGTTTCGTTCGGAAACATCATAGTATTACGATTTTAGGGTATTTTTACTACAATTTTTACTAGTTAATCAAATTAAGGGTGATTAAGTACATTGATATGAGAAATAATAATTGGAAGGGGGTGCTTACAATTTAATTTGGAGCATTTTTCGGAACTGACTTCTTAGTACAATTGGGTTGCATTTCAGAATTTGGAGCACGAATTACAAAGTGCTAAAACATGCCAAAACACAAAAAACATAGCTAAGCATCAATTGTCAGAAAAATTATTGATAACATCCGGTTACTAAAATGATCGATTCCGATTCAATCAAACTTTCAACGAATATGACATCAATTTAAATAATTTTTGCAAGATGTCCCCAATAAAAGTTTCAATTTTTACTAGCGTCTCACATGTATTCCCGGCGTTTTGTTCTTTCGTATTTTGTAGATGGAATTTCACTTATTTTCCGAAAAAATATAGATATTGTGAATGCAGTTTAGGGGTTAAACATTTACCTATGAACTATGAATTTCATAAAAAAAATGTAAAAGGTACACACATTAAGCCGCTAGAGAGCAATTTTGACCTTGGTAAACCTTTCAGTGATAAGCCTTTCAGTCTTTAGCACCAAAATTAGTCTCTGTTTTTCATTCAGAGGTGGAAACGAAATAAAAATCGCCGACAATTCATGTGAGACGCTGACTAGTTAAAATACCTTTAGAAGAGTGCACTTATTGGCTAGAAAAGCAACCGTAAAAAACGTGCGCAATCAGTTGACCTAACTAGGGCTCGGCAAAGTTGGCTTATATTTTGATTAAGCTTAGCTTATAAAATAAAAATGCCGAGCCCAGAAACTAACCCATAAACGACACCTTGCGTTAGTCACCTTTTAACACCCCGAAATTAAAGTTCTGACGAGACTCGTTACTGTAACACCTAATATCACCTTACACTATTCTTTAATGACCCAAAGGTCACTAAATTTTGAGTAGAAAAAATGAAAGTTATATTTACTTAGAAATAATATTAATCTAAGGCCAAGTGCTGCGTTTGTACGTAGTTACTGTGCGTATCGCCAAGAACAAATAAAAAAATTGCTTTTGTTATTCTCAATTCAGTTTTTGTTTTACACATTAAGGGTCACTTTTATAAATTACATTCTATTGGAAAGTTTATCCAATAAAACATTTGAATTAAGCGTTTAACTAATAGCTATTTAGGGAAACGTTCCAAGAAATTCGAACAAAGTCTAATTATTTTTGGGCACTTTTTCTAAAAAATAGTCGGACGTTTAATACAAAACCGACGTACAGTCTGTACGGTACATGACACCGGGAGATTAGTGGCTTCTCTCGGATGGTCAGTGATTTTTTTGGTTTAAAAGAACTACCTAAAAAATAATGAAAATAGTGCCAACGTTGGTACTAGAGAGCAAAACAAAAAGTTACGGCAGACCGTTCTCATTAGTTTGACTAGGAAAGTAGTATTTAGAGTACTTCATGAGCGACATGTCGCGACAATCGTAAAAAATGTGTATGTTTTCGGAAAAAATCACGTACATTTTTAATACACATTTTGTATGAGAATTGTGTTGATTATTTTTTCCAGTAGCTTGGTATGCGTCTTGGGTGTTTTTTGACCCAGTAAAAGTGCCAAATCCAATTATCGGCATTTTTGCACCCGATCGCAAAATAATCGAATTCATTCTCTATGCAATTTACTTTGTCACAACTTATCCTGTCGAATATCAAAGTCTGGTTTAAATTGGTTTACCAGAAAAAAGGTACAAAATGCGGTATTCTTTGTGTGTCTTCTATTGAATGAACCGCGCATTCGTAACAACAATTCTATTTACAATAATATTTGATTTGCAAAATTAGATCATGTTAATTGACATCAAATTTTATTCTTTTTTATTTTTTCGTTCGTTTCCATTTTTTGTGTCATTTTTCTGAGCATACGGAATTTCGTCTTATTATTATTTTTTTTTTTTGTTCTTGTCTGGTGCATAATTTTTTGCCACATTACGTTTTGAATAACATGAGTG
>SCLG01000161.1:168571-185830 GCA_004367875.1 Oikopleura albicans | reverse complement strand
ATATATATATTATATATTGGGTATATACATAGCAGTACCTTGTATGTATCGAGAACGGAAAATCCATTCTAGTGTAAGTCTTGCATAAAAAATATTTATAGTTTTTGATTAAAAAAAAATCTTGTCTTATCTGAGTATGTTTTTTTATTTCATTTGTTTCTTCTTCAGGAAAGAAAAAAATATTGATAAAACATGTATTTTAGAAATACAAAATGTGTACCCATTTCAAACATCTCGTCTTTAAATTAACCTATTATAGTCATGACTAGTCAATAAATTTGTAAAAACATTTTTTGAGAGAAATCATAAGGAAAAAAGGATATAAGGAAAAAAAGGGTTACCTATTTGGGTAGTTGGACTTTGAAAAAAAATCGTTACCTATTTAGGTGATTACAGTCCTCAGTCCCACAACGGTCGCCTTCAAGGCCCAAAAAACGCGGCCGTTGTGGGACCGCCGGCCGTTGTGGGACTGAATAACCTTTTTGATATCAAAACCCTTTTAATAAAATGAAATCATTTATTTTATTTTATTTTCTTCTTCAAAACCAGTTTTTGGAAATAATACATTTAAGGATGGTCATGACTCAAAATACCAATAACTGTAATTCTCACTTTTCTGACCATGGAAGTGAACTTGGATATCGACTCACACTATAAGTAATAAGGGGGCATATATAAAATATATATAAATAGGGGGCAGTCCCGCAACGGCCGGTCCCACAACGGCCGCCTTCAAGGCTCGAAAAACGCGGCCGTTGTGGGACTGCCGGCCGTTGTGGGACCGGCCGTTGTGGGACTGAGGACTGTACGTCATTTCGTTACCTATTTGGGTGGGGGACTGTAATTAATATTTTTCATTATACTTCATCCCATATTTTAAAGAACGAGTTAATTGAAAAGATATTTTTTTTGAAAATCATGCATTAATTTTGGCGTAACTTGGCGTGGTGTGATTTGAGCAAAGTTAGCCCTTATGCGGCCAGCAACCCGTATTGAAAGACCTTAAAACTACAATGGTCCAAAAAGGCCCTCATATATACATACCAGTAGTCAACTTTCTGAAACTGTGTTCAAAAATAAGTGGCACAAGTGTTGGCGGAACGTCGCGGGCTTCATTAATTGACAAATTCAATTGCACCACTAACCATGCCGGCAACGTCAATTTCAAGATTTGATTTCCAATTTTTGCCAGAGCCGTAACTTGAGTGTCCTAAAATAAAATATACTATGCATTACTATTGGTATATAGTACATATAGGGCCTATAGTACAATAGTCTATAGTATAGTCTATACTGTATAGGCTTTAATAAACCAGATAAACCTTAATATAAAGTGTGACTCAAAATAAAATCAAACCTTAACACAAGCACCCATACATTCCAAACTGGACTCAAAGTTATTTGAATTTCCGCCACATCGACCAAATTCAAAAGGTTTACAGGATGAGCTGGTTGGATCAAAATAGAATCGTGATTGCGTAATTGATGAAAGCAGTCCCTGATCACTCCCGAGACCTTTCTTCTCGACTACATTTGAACTGCAGTTTCCCTCGTTTAGTGGCAATGTACATAATGACATTGGTTCAGGCACTAAAAGANTCCTTATTGAGATGCGTCAGTTCTCTAATTATTGCAACTCACCGAAAAGTTATTTTCTTCTTCTCGATCAACATTTTGCCAACATCCACCCCAAATGAAGATTTTGCAGCCTCTTGCCTTTTCACTATAGTACCATCGATCGACAGATGCTCGGCACTCGCCCTAGAATAATTAATTTTGGCTCTTTTGTATTTCACGAAAGTTGCATCGGAAGTAAATGATTAGTAAATTAAAGGCGGTCCGAGGAATGAAACAAAAATGGCGGTCCATTTTAATTATTTTTTATTGGTCACTTATTAACCAATAGCACCATATGCGATCAAAAATGTCCAGCTTGACGCTTTTGATGCGCGCAATTTGGCAATCAGCTGGTCAATAGGTGGCACTAAACTGCCAGACACTATATATTTCTACGTAGTATAAACGGCCAATCACAAAAAACAGTACATACACTTTTGTTTAAATTCCAAATATTAAAATCACAAAGAAAAATAAAATGGAATTCACCAAAACAATCATTGACGTTGGCAAGGAAAGCGGTTATGAATCGGATATTTCCGAACCGGAGAAGCATGGTAATTTTTGCCCGTGGTGTCAGAAAACTATCAGTGGCCCCCGAATTGGATATGTCCTTCATCTCGCAAAAATTCATACAAACAAGACGCGACTTCAATTATCAAAACTGACGGCGGCAACCGAAATGCACCAAATAGTTAAAATTAGGAAATATTCATTGAAACATTTGCTTCTGTAAATAAATTAAATTTCTGTTATCTTCAAGAGTTTATATCTTGACCTAACCAGGTTACCATCTACCTATCTCTACTCAGTTATTCTGACATTTAGGTTGAAGCAAGTTTCAACAATTTATGAAGACAAAAAATCTAAAAAGCTTGGACGGAAAGGTGTCCCTAGTTGGCCGTAAAATTTTTGTTTAGAAATTCCTGAAAATAGTTGTACAGTGGTAAAAATAAGCTGAAATACGTTAACGATCTCGGATTTTCGCTTTTTCATTCAACTGTATTTAGTGTTTATTTACCGGATTAGGTTCTTTTGTACAGCGGTTATTGCGTTGTTCAGGCATTGGCGGTAAACTGTCAGCACTCATGTCAATTGTTTGAAATCTTTGGACCGGTTGGTCATTTGTCGATTTGCTTTCGTCGACGGCAGCACGCGGCGACATAGGACCCTGCTGTATCACCTCAACCCGCCCATCATTCGAATTTTCTAAATTGAAAAGAATACAAATAATTAATATGTTTCATTATACTTCATCCCATATTTTAAAGAAGGAGTTAATTGAAACTAAATTTTTTCGAAAATCATGCATTAATTTTGGCGTAACTTGGCGTGGTGTGATTTGAGCATTTTGTTTATATTAACTCTTAGTTCTTAATACGTTTTTATTAATATGGGCTTTTTTGTTTACTATTTATTTATTTCAATAATTACTGAAGCATTTATCTTGTGGAGTCCCATAAAAACATTTTTAGTCCTCAAAGTTAGCCCTTATGCGGCCAGCAACCCGTATTGAAGGACCTTAAAACTACAATGGTCCAAAAAGGCCCTCATATATACATACCAGTAGTCAACTTTCTGAAACTGTGTTCAAAAATAAGTGGCACAAGTGTTGGCGGAACGTCGCGGGCTTCATTAATTGACAAATTCAATTGCACCACTAACCATGCCGGCAACGTCAATTTCAAGATTTGATTTCCAATTTTTGCCAGAGCCGTAACTTGAGTGTCCTAAAATAAAATATACTATGCATTACTATTGGTATATAGTACATATAGGGTCTATAGTATAGGCTTTAATAAACCAGATAAACCTAAATATAAAGTGTGACTCAAAATAAAATCAAACCTTAACACAAGCACCCATACATTCCAAACTGGACTCAAAGTTATTTGAATTTCCGCCACATCGACCAAATTCAAAAGGTTTACAGGATGAGCTGGTTGGATCAAAATAGAATCGTGATTGCGTAATTGATGAAAGCAGTCCCTGATCACTCCCGAGACCTTTCTTCTCGACTACATTTGAACTGCAGTTTCCCTCGTTTAGTGGCAATGTACATAATGACATTGGTTCAGGCACTAAAAGATATTTAAATTTTTGGCCAATTTTTCTTTCTGCAATGTCTTACCGCATGTTTTTCCACATTCCACTTCAGATTGAAATCCGGTACATGATTCCGTGTAAATGCACTTTTCCTGTAGTTTATCATAGATCCATTTCAAACGCGGTCCTCGAGTATTTTTACAGGTTACAATTGGTGTCGGATTCATCAGGCACGGGTCTTTCCCGAATAAAGTTAACTTTGGACACACTATACTATCGTTTCGACCCGCGTAAGGTATCGTTTGAATTCGATATCCAGCGTCTAGGAACACACACCAACAATGGTGTTCCCCACATTGTAAGGGCTAAAATAATTTACAAATCTGGAATAATGTGATATATCTAAAGCGCGTGTAAGGTCAAAGCGAACCGAACCTACGTAAATAAAAAAAAATGAATGACTGGAGGCAATCGCTTTCTTTTTATTTACATAGGTTCGGTTCGCTTTGATCTTGCACGCGCTTTATAATGTCTTTGATGCCCTATAATTTTATAATTATAGGCTATAAAATTAGCATAAAAAATATCAAAAAACATCCGGCATTAAAGGCTTCAAAGAAAAATAATCAAGATTAATTAACTAAAATGAAAGCTTAATTGGATCAGAACTAATTAAAAATTACAAAAAAAAATTTGAACCGTTTAGTTTAACACTAATTAGACATCAATGAATAACAGCTGTCATGACAAAAAATCAAAGCCAAAAACTTCCGCCAAATTTGGCACCACCTATTGGTTAACATGATTGAAAACTGTCATATAATCGGTAAAATATTATTTTCCAGCATAACAACAACGAAAACAATGTTACAAGCACGAAAAAAATTGCAAAGGACTTTAAATCAAATTGTTGCTCAAAAATCAGAGTTTCTCGCCAAATTGTCAAGTAAACAGAAAAAATACGATGATTTGGTTACAATTTTAACCTGCTCAAAAATTATTGGTTTTTGTGGTAAAGAATGTATTGGCTGTATGGCCAAAAAGATGTTTGCCCTTCAAATTGGTTGTAATCCAAATCAAATTATTCTGCCACACGATTCTGATGTGACCACTTCCTTACGACGCAACGAGGCAGAGATCAAAATTTTGAATTCTAGAATTCAAACGAAAACCGATGCAATGGCCGAAATCGAACGCAAACTCGACAGTTTTGATGGTAAAATTTCCAAAAAACTTCCGACTGAAAAATTGGAGAATGGTAAAAATTATGTAAAAGAGCCCAAGAAAAGAATTCAAATCACACCCACGGATAATCAATCGACAGAAAGAAGTGTCAAGTTGAACAAATTCCAGAAAAGATTTAGGAAATCAAAACGACCAGCAAAACTATAAAAAAATATGAATTCTTATTTTACGTATAAAAAGATGTCAATACTTTAGTACAAAATAAACATGAAAAATGACTATTCAAATTTTCTTCATGCTGTTAAAAATTACAAAAATATGATAAAACATACGGTCGACCGCGGTCCCGACCTTCTTGATGTGCATATTGCCTTTGCGAAAAACATGCACATCAGGCAGTTTTGCACATCAAGTCAGTCGGTCTTCATGGTACATTTTTTGTTTTGTTTTGTGCTGAACGGGTTTGTCAGACAACTTTTTAGGTTGGATTTTCGGATTCAAACGGTTCGTTTTCGTCTAAGGCAAAATATAGGAATCTGTGGGAAAATGGAATCTGTCAATCTAAGATATTTATTATAAAAACGATTTGTTGATAGTGTGAATAGTCTTGTAAAAACATATTGATAATTTCTGGAAGAATATCGAGGACAACAAAGTTTGGTGAAAAATTTTGTTACCGTTCGCGTGCTATAAAACCTACTAAAACTTTTAAACTAAAAGAGCCCATTCTTGAGCAGAAAAGCTAATAAATAGGCCGGACTAGATAAGGCCGCGCGCTCGGTTTCTATCGGTTAAATTGTGAGATAAACTTACCGTCCAATGGCCATTTGTATGACAATTCGGTAAATGATGCTCTTTAAACATTTCTTTAGATGTCATTGAAATGCGTATCTCATTGCATGTGGCCGGTTTTGAATCCGATTTTCCTTGTTGATATCCAGCTTCCCACCATATTGACGCCAGCCAGAGTGAACTTTACAGACTTTAGAAAGATAAGGTAAAAATACTAACTTTACTAAGGTTAAAGTATTAAAAAAAAAACTATAAAAAAATCCAACACCAAATATGTTTTAGACACGAAAATTTTTAAACACCAAATTCGTTGACATTTTAACTCCATAATTCTCTAACACCGTATTTTTAGAGAAAAAAAAATTAAGGCAGAAATTTTTCTACAAAGGAATTTTGTCTTTTAACTCGGAAATGGTTTCAGCAGGGAATTTTTTAAGACTAATAATAATGAATCGATGTTAAAAAATCCCATGTCAAAAGTATTCTCTCAAAATTATACATTACTATAAAAAAATTCTCAATTTTTAAAGTCCGTTCGTATACGAGGGTGTCGTAGATTTTTTTTCCTCTTCTTCAAAAAAATCCGCCTCATTTGCCATTTGTAGTTGTTGTAGATTCATTTTGGCTCCAGCGCACACGGCAATAATAACCAGTAAGCTTTTTCTGTGAAACTTCATTGTCCTCTATAATAATGCTAGAATTTTTTTTTTGATTATATCATCGTTCAAGTAAACCATGTTACTTAATTGGAACATGGCCGCAAGGAACAGAAAATTCGAGATGACGTCACTTCAAATGAATCCATTTTGGTGACGAATCCAAGTACCCACGCTCCCCTTATTTTTTTCACTCTATTGTTGAAAAATTGTACTACGGAAAGATATACAAAAAGATAAACAAAAATTTTTACAAACATATAATTAAAATTAATGAAAATTCATGGATATCTTGGAATTCATTAAAAAATCCGCATTGTTTTTTTTTTTATAAAAATAATGAAAATATGAAAAATTCCTGACCAGAATTTGCCGCTCATACCGTTATCTTACCAAAAAATTGTCTGTAAATTTCTTAAAACACCTCAAAAATTTAAGGGATTTTAAGGAACTTTCAAGCAATTGTATTTTTCATTCGGATAATTTTAACCCCCGAAAAATCAATTTAGCTTTTTTGTGCAACCTAAAAAACTACCTAACGGTCTTTAAATAATATTTAATCTTGGTAATTGAAAATTCGTTAGTGTAAACGTTTAAAACCTATGTACTTACCGTTTTGTTAAGTCTTTGTACCTAGTATGATGACCGGTAACTTTTTTTTAAATCTACCAAAAAATAACAACAACGGTAGTCTATTTTTCTAATGGTCTCTAAGGCGCTCAACAATGACAATTACTCTAAGATTTTTTTTGTCACCAATTTTTTTCGTCAAAAATTCATCGAAAGCAATCAATTATGTACATCAAACTTATTCACGCGATGCACGGTGCATCATGCACTCAAAAATTATGCTGAACAATGGGCTTCGAATAAATGACAAAATGATTTTGTTTTTACTAAATTGTCCGGCAAAACGTCGGACTAATGGCAACTTATTCTGTTAATATTTCAGCATTCTAAACAAAATGTATTTAGCAAAATTCAAAATCATAAAACGGACTTACCGATATAAATTTGACGTATATAATTCTATAAATTTTGCTGTTTTTGTTTAGGAAATTTTTACATGACATGAAAAATATGGCTTTTCATGTTTTATAATTAAGCTCCTTGAGCTAAACTGGTTTTCAGAAAACTCGTTTTTGCATAAAACTTTTCGCGGGGAATTTGACTCTCCTTGAAAAATTGCAAAAGCTATTAACTCCGGTGTGTCACAGGAGTTCGTATAACCCGTAGAGGGCACTGGGTTTATAAAGGATAAAATTATTTGCAAAGATTTTTTACTGGCTATTATAGCATGACAAATCCATCTGGACCATTACAAAATCGTCACATGTCTCCAAAGTCATCTCAGGAAGATTTTTGAAAAAATGTTCAGAAATTTTTTTACGATTTTTGTTCCAAAATTTTGTCCATGAAATTTTGTTTGATCTGTCTATCGGCGATTTTTGATTTGCGACGTCACAGTGACCCCAAGAGTTAATTGATTATTAAAAAATGACCGTGGACAGATGTGTGGTCTAAGGTTAAATCATGGTTATTTTGAATGAAATTTTGAAGATTCGGTATTTTTTATCACTTTATTGTAGTCCACATTTTATTTAAAAACGATGACATTAAAATTTATAAAGATGAATATAGTTCATATTCATGATCAGCTTTTTGGAGTTGAACTTGAACTTGCTCGTGAGCATTTCTGCGAGCCTTTTTGTGAACTTTGCAAAGAAAGAAATTTTTGTGAACTTTGCAAAGAAAGATTTTTCCGCTCTTTTCGTTGTGCTGGAGAGTCGAAATTGGGCAAAGTACCAGCTCCGCCCAAAACGGTATGTCGACCACCATCCATCCTTACAAATTAATGCTGATAAATGAGGTACTCTTTATGACCTTTCAGAACTTGACATTTCAAATACTTTTTGAGGGAGAATTTCTTGGAAAGATATTAAATAATTGGATAGACATATAAAGAAATTATCTAAGCAGTATAAACTGCTGATGATTTTTACCTGGGCGGTTTGAATAAGGACTGGTATTGCCCCTTATTGAATTACAGTTAAAAATTCTTAAAATCAATAACTTTTGGTGCATCAATTTCACCAATTTTTCTTAGATGCCCATATAATTGTTCAAAGAGTTTTTACACTTTAACTTGGTCTTAATTGATCGGTGTCTTTAACTCCAGTGGGTCACAGGTGTTCGTATGCCCCGTGGGAGACACTGTGTGATGATCATCACACAAACCTGTTATGGGCCATAACTTATGGCCGTTTTAAAAGGAAAAAATATATTTGCAAAAATTGTTTTACGGGGTACTCCAGCATGACGAATCCATCTAAACCAAAAAAAAATTGTCAGATATTTTCTTCATGAAATTTGTTTTGACCCGTGTATCAGCGATTTTTGATTTGAGGGCGTTTTGATGAGATATGAGTGCAAATAGACCCCACGAATTAAGTTGTTGTTATTTCTGAATATCTGTAGTACCAGAGACACCGTAGCATCTCACAGAAAAAGTTTTCCGCGAAAAACCAAAAATGGTAGAAATATGCTCTGAAGAAGCATGTCTGGGAAGTTTTTCAAAATACGTGCTGAAAGGGCATGAAGAGTACACGTCATTATAATTTAGTCAACACTAGTGACTACAGTAGTATGCAGATCTTGACAAGCAAGATGAGAACACCTTAAATATAACCAGGGCTCGGCACCTGCCTTAGATAATGAGTCATTATTAATGACTGACCTGCCTTGTCTTAATTTGGCTTATGTTATCACGTTGACGTGAATTCCTTTTTTACGTAATCTGGCCCAAAAATTTTGAATAACAAAAAACAGCTCAGCAAGTATACGATTCATAACTAAAATTCTAAGGCATGGCTAAGCATTTAAAATTACAAAGTAGTTTCGAAAGTTCTAGATCGAAAAGTATTAGCCGACCTTGCCGAGTCCTGAAATCAAGGCCCGTTAAGATACGGACTTTATGTTGCCTCTCCAGCGGCTGATGATGTTTTCGGCTTTTGAAAGGGGCTTTTGCGAGTTGTCAGTTTTGCGTTTAGCTTTCAACACATCGATTACACTCGTCAAATTCACTGTGTTTCTTCTTTTTATATCCGTTGTTTCGTCTTGTGGCCGTAGGTCGTTGTGCCTGAGTTAAAGTATTAAATATGGAAAAAAGTTCCACCTTTAACACGCCATAGATATTGACAGCACATTGAAAAGGTTAACAGTGTTAACGTTACACCCACAATCAGTTGGTAACTTAGACAGTTGTGGTAACGTACAGTGCCAGTTGTTGTAACTTACAGTAGCCAGTTGTGGTAACTTATAGTAGTCAGATTTGCAAACCTAGCGTTAATAGTCGCATTGACAGAATATATACTTAGTATATTATACTATATATACTACTGGGGGTGCTGCCTATAATACCTAAATACCAAAGTGGATCGGTTAGATGTTATAGCATAAAAAAGTATATCCGTTAGATGTTATAGGTGACCACTTTTCTGAAAAACTTTAATCCGTTAGATGTTATAGGCGACCACTTTTCCCAGAAATTTTAATCCGTTAGATGTTATAGACGACCACTTTTCTGAAAATTTTTAATCAGTTAGATGTTATAGTAGACGACCACTTTTCCAGTTCGTTAGATGTTATAGACGACCGTTCGTTAGATGTTATAGGCAGTACCCCAAGTATATACTTCCAGATTCTGACAGTTCGGCTAGAGCCGTGACCCCGGTATTTGGGGCCAATTAAAGAATATTTGAGTGACCTCTTTTGCGCTCTAACTTAAACATTATAGTGGTATTTCGGGCCCTAAATTACTTAATAAATGACATACCGCTTTGTAAAACGACAAACTTTCGTTGGAATCTTCGATGTTAAATGGTGACTAAATTAAAGTTAAATCAGATTTTTTGCTGGTACGCCAGTATTTTATTTACTAGACTCTTCATTTAAGATTTTCGGCTTATATAATATAACTATTAGTTATAACTAGAATCCGAACGGCTCAAAATCGAGAAATTTCTGGACAATTTAGCTTAACTCCTCGCCGGTCATATGTGAAAAACAATCCTGGAATGAATTCAGTTGAAGGCTTAAAACGGATTAATTTAACAGGCCTTTGTCGAGATACGCCTCAAAATAATCAATGTGGCTGGTTTAGTTAGCACACAAATTTTTGGCTCTTAACTCCCAAGAGAAAAATTTCTCGATTTTGAGCCATTCGGATCCTAGTTGTAACTTATAACTTATAAGGTAGTTTTTTTTAGGTTGCACAAAAAGGGCGATTGACTTTTCGGGGGTAAAAATTATCGGAATGAAAACATTACAAAAGCAAAAAAATGCTTCATTTTATTTTATGTCGTCTGGTGGAGCCCGATTTTTAATTTTTAACTCCCGGAGCACGTGAGAACATTTACCGCAAACGCCCTCAACTTTCGTAATGTATTTTTCAGTATCTCGCATCGGCGATGCGGCATCGCGAAGCGACGGGCGAAATTACATTAAGGAGATATAGATTTGTGCAACCTAAAAAAGCTACCTAAGCCTTAGGTCCTAAGGATAATATTATATAAGTTATATAATATAATTCTAAACAAATTCTATTATTCGTATTTAATCCAAGCTAATCCCGTTTTAGGGCCCCCTAATCATGAGGTTGTATAACCAAAACATACTGTTTTATTTTATAAAATTATAAAGATTCTTCTCTAAGGACCTTTAAGGAGTTTTATTATCTTGGAAATTATAAATCTTACTTGGATGATATTTTAATAGTTTCAAAAGTATATTTCAACCGACAATGCTGACAGAAGCAAAATTCTCCACACTTTTCTTTCATCATTTTTTCAGAATAACGGAAATTAAAAAGGTAAAATAATTCATAATATTAGATTTTATATAGACTGATGCGACTGTATTGACATTTTTCGATCTATTTTTCATCATTTAATCATTTTTGTGGTCGTTTAAATATTAATTGTACCGTACGTATAGCAGTATTATGCCATATTAAAATGGAATTAGGTATGATTTAGGCTGTCTAAGCCTTTGAGACTTTGATTAAGAACTTTGATTGTCTGATTTGTTTATCGAATTGGGAAAAATTGAAACGATTTTTTAATATGACATTCATCGACAAGCGCAAATATGTTCCTCCCTAAAGAAGTCCTTTTTTAATAATTTTACATCAAAAATAACGTACGTGGTGAACGCATTCAAAAACGAAACAAAGAAGCAACTTGGGTACTGGGAATAACGATTGTACTTGATAGATCGTAACAGAAATTAAACAACTCGATTACTATATATTTTTATATTAACTTTGGATTTTGAAGAAAGGAAACACATAAAGAGGCAACAGCTTATTTCATATAAAACGAAACAAATCCAATTTTAAGAACGATGTTTGTAACTGAAAACGTTTATTGGAGAACAGTTTTCTTCGAAGGAAGGGTCGTGGTGCCAAAAATCCATGTGTTCAATTTTTAGGAATAAAATTGGAGTCAAATCGCCGTTCATCATCATCGCTCTCCGAATGAATAACCCAGGAAAATCGTCATCAGAACAAAAATTATAAACATTCCGATACACATTCTTTTAATTTTAACCGAATCATCTATTGTCACTATAATCTGATCGAGTTCACAAATATTAATGTATTCGAAAAAAACAAACAAAAAATTCTTTGTACTCCCTTTTTAGGCTATTTTGACATCACCACGTCAGTCTGAGGGCCGACACGCGGTATAGTTTTCTGTCGTTTGCCTTTTCTGAAAAAAGTTATTTTTTGAAAGTAAAAAGCTGAGAACAAAAACAGTGATTTAATAAAATAAAATTCAAGAGTTGAACTGTTCCTGGGGCTGGCTGGGGGTAGCACGATAATCAGCATCGTGTAATCTGTCGTTTAATGGTAATGGTCTGAGTTGGAATTGACCAAATTGGACAGCCGGTTGTTGTGGTGGTGCTGGTGGTGGTGGTATTTGGCTAATATGGTAAGTCAGGTAGTTGGCAAAACAAGACAGGCATTACTCCCAATATGGAACATTTGATTTTCGAGCACAGCGTTCCTTATTGAGTGAGCTGACTTACATTACTTATGGGAGAAAATATTTTTTCATTATAACGCGTTTTTAACTTCAATTTGCGTCAACGTAGGTCAAATCTATCTGAATTTTCACCCTTCGTCAGGATATACAATAAAATAGCCCAATTTGGTCCGAAATTTGATCCGCATACTTTAAAAGCCAATCATTTTACGTTGACGCAAATTGAAGTTAAAAACCCGTTAGTACCAGTAGAAAGTATTTGCCACGAAACTAGAAATTCACAAGTGACTCTTTAGTCTCTCTGTTTTCTTGTTGACCGGACTCACCCTAGTCCATTATATAGCGTTGATTCGTATGGCGGTGGTGGTGGGTTATTATCAAAAGGTAGTTCTGGCGGTTGGTACGGCGGAGGTGGTATATTGGACACATTATTTATTCTGATCATCAATTTTTAAAAGTTTTTCAGTTCCGAAAAAGATCAGTCCCTAAAAATTGTATAAAATAATCGTGCTATAAACTAAAATCAATAAAAATGATTTTTTTTTTGTAAAGTACAAAACATCTAGAAATGCATAGTTATGACCAATGTACAAGTAAAATATGCGTTGGGGCCCCAACTTGGGCGCTGGGTTAAGGCAGGGCGTCGGCGGACTGAATAACGGTAGAATTTAAGGATTTAATTTTATAACTCATATACATGTATGTTAAACCTGGTATTACGTGAATTGAACTAATAACAGCAGCATTTTCTTATTTCTGTTTTTAGGAGTATTTGCGTTGTATCTATTTAATGCGCCAAATTTTACATACAGTGCATTTTTGTATACATTTTTGATTTTGTATACAGGATACAATTTTGCAAAAAAAAGAACACGGTACCCTAACGCCGCGACACAGAGATAATTCTTGCACGACGGTACGTTAGGGCCCTAACGTGGAATTGAAGAGCGACATAATGTCGCAATTTGCGCACGACGGTTTATGACGCATTAACTGGTGAACGGAATCATAAAGCATTACATTATTATTTATTATGGTTTATTATTTTTGGACATGATTTTTTTCTGAGTACAATATAATTTATGAGTACAATATATTATATAAACATAGTAAAAAGATGATAAAATTGAAATGAATTAAAATTTATAAACCTAAATTTATTAACTAATTCATTAACCAATGTGACGAATTAGCGCTCACTTGAATTGAAAGTCCATTAACGGNGAGTATATTTAGTTAAAGCCCTTTAACGTACCATTTTTTCCCATAATTGATCCTTGGATGATTACGAACACTTTGTCCGCTATGCGTGATTTTCTGGATTTTTTCGAGAAAAACAGTGCAAAATTGGTCGCCTGGGTGGGCGAATTTCCCGAGACCTGCAGTACGAAAATAGTGTTAAGTTCCCGTTATAGAAAGTTAACATTCGTCTCATTTATTTAGTTTAGTCAAATCAACCACTTAAGTGATTTAACCACTTAAGTGATTTAACCATGAGAGCCACATGTAGTTGAAATCGCACACCAATTTTAGCATCGGCGCATCGGGGTTAATGCGCCAAATTTTTTTCTGAGTACAATATAAACATAGTAAAGAGATGATAAAAAAAATGACTTAAAATTTATAAACCTAAATTTATTAACTAATTCATTAACCAATGTGACGAATTAGCGCTCACTTGAATTGAAAGTCCATTAACGGAAAATTACGGCGTCTGTGAAATTTGTCTATTCGATTTTTCTTTCCTTGTTTCAGTATATAAATTTTCTAAAAAAACAAAACATTCGAATGCGCAACCTCAGATTGGGTTCTTTGGAATAACGGAAAATCAATTTCAGTCAGCGGCATATTATGAGCGGCCGATGACCGGATAATAATAACATTGAGCAAGGAGTGATTTCAATTATGAGCTGCGGTTATGTTGCATGTTAGAAGCATTACGCCCGAAAGCGTGTAGCCGCCGCTTTAAAAGACGTCCGATTTTGCTCACGATGGTTAAATCAAATTCGGTAGTAACACGCAAGAAAATATTTTTTGTTTATTATTATTGTAATATATTTTTTGGCTCGAAAAACAGATAATTGTAAGAAAATGTTTGTCTTATTTTTTGCAATGCTAGGCGGCATACAGTGTGGAATATCATTTGCGTCGGTGAGGGGNCCCGAAACGAGTGTTTTTGTCAATAAAACCACCTGTTTCGTGGACGAGGACTGTAAATCGAGACCGTTCTAATTGCTTTCCGTAAATTTCCGTGAATCATTTTGCCATCATTTTGCGTTTGCGTGCTTGAATTTTCCACTCGCGGAAAAATCATTTTACCTGTAAATCCGTGGTCTCAAATATGTTCACGGAGGACAGGCCAATTTTACATCCCAGATTGGGAGTACAACGGGATAATTTTAGTTGAAGTTAAATAAATTTAAAAAAATAAATAATTTCAACAATTGAGAAAAAGAAATTAACACGAGTAAAAGATAAATACGACGCGTCGGCATTTTCCTCGTGTCCAATTCCGAAACGTAGAAAAATAATTGTGAAAGAGAGAAGCGATGAAATTCTTCCCGCGATCGCGCGCGATGCGTATTAATTTCTAGATACAAAAGCTGCAACTTTTGAGAGTTTACACGCCATATAGATTTAAAAAAAATGATCTAGAATTAAAAAAAGTACGTTTCACGGTGATTATTCATGGCGGGCAAGGAGTAGCCGAAAATCATGTATCTAGAATAAAAATTGATTGGTATACTAATGTAAAAAATAAACTCAATGGAGGATTTGTAATTTTTTTTTTTGGAATTATATTTGAAAGTCATTAAAAACAAGTCGGTTTTCTAAAACTGGGCGTCAATAGTTTCATCATGAAACTTTGATATTAATAATGTAGGGGGATAGACGAAGCTCAACAGTATTAATAAGTATGAATCATACTTATGATCGGCACCGTCTGAATCGGTCTTCTTTCTTTTATGGCGAAAGGAATCCGCCGAAATTTTTGCCTTTTGAGCATTCTCATTGGCCAAAAATGGAGAAATTTCGGCGGATTACCCTTTCGCCACGAAAAAAAGAGACCGATTCAGACGGTGCCTTGTGATGATACTTATGATCTACCCTACGCGTTTTGATTCTCAGTAATCATGTCTCACCTCCTTCACAGGTTATATTGAGAATAGGGAACCTATTTCATCTTATTCGAACTTGATTTGATGATTCTTATTTCATAGATCTAGAAATAAAGAGGAAAATATTGTGTGACTATCATGAGCACAAGCGGTACGTTTTCTCTTGAGTATGCACTATTAGTTATTAATTAATTAGTATTACAAAAATTGACCAAAATTGAGAACATTTCGTCAAAACGTCGACAAGAATCCGACAACAAATTGGCAAAAATTAAAAAAAATAATATAGTTCTGCTTCCGGTAACCGAAAGTATAGCTAAATAGCGATTTAAAGAACCAAAAAATTATAACATTTCGCACAGAAACATAAAGTTATCTATTTAGTGCAAATGAGTCCTGTGTTTATCGGATTCTACCTGAGGTTGAAGCGCCCGTGAAATTTACTCTTCTATCACTTGAAGATTACGAGAATGGAAAAATGAGACGCGTTCCTTCTTGTTCCATTTCACAAATTTTTGTCCGATCCGATGGCCAAATTTACGGGCCCTTTTGTGACAACGAAAGTCAGCGGTTACGGCGATCGTTTGGAAATCGGCCAAGTCAAAGCCTAAAAGTTCCAAATAATATTTCCGATGAGGTTTTTCAGGGCAAAGAAATCGATCTTATTTACGCGGTCGGCCCGCGAGGATCAGAATATCATTTTAAATTTCAATTCCAGTGGCAGTTAGTAAACGGAACAAATGAGTGTCCAATTTCGCTTTTTGCTAAAGATATGGGCATTTTAGCGCAGCCCATTTTGAACGCTGGAACCCAAGGAGAATTTGAAATGTATCAAAAATTATTGCCCCTACTGGACACCCTACACTTGCTCGAATCTCAGCGCACCTTTGACCAGTGCACGTCTGGAGCCTTCAAAATTTCGTGTAATCATACGGCATCACTAGCCTCGGTGAGAAATATTGAAGACGTATTGTATAGAACACAAAATGTCATTGAAGATATTGAACCATTTTGCAAAACTGACTTCATTTTATCGCTAAAGTTACAATTGGCAGATTTATACGGAAAAATGTTCAGGCTAGGGTTTGAAATAAGGCATGTTGTATACGCATATACGTTTCTAAGAACAAAGTTTTCGCGGAAAAGCCCCTTTTTCGGTAAAGTTTTCTCCAAAAACCGTTTTCCAAAACATTTTTTTGATAATCGTTTTTTCGACAAAGTTTATCGGAATATGTTTTATGCAAAAAAACTTTTCTTGGAAAACTAATGGGCCATTTTTGTTAATGGCCGGATGTGTTCAAAATCCGAGTTTTGATAACAACAGAAAATTTTCAACCCTCAACCAGTTTAAATCATCTCGCATATGCCAACATTACAATGGCTAATGTAGACAAGTCGATAATGGAGATTAATAATGTAGAAATTGAACCTGTTGAAAAACCATTGCCCCAAGCCTTAGCCAATAATGATAAATCACAATTCAATATCAGTTCGCATGAAGATATAGCCGACAATATTGACGGCGATATTCAAGACGCTGAATCCTGCCCCTGGCCAATGGCCGTTTTTCATCGACCAACCAATGAGCACTGCGCAATGCGCGGATTTAGAACATGCAATATTCCAATTTTTAATGAATTATTGTGGAGGGAAGGATGCGAAAGCGGCAAAACATCGCTCAAAATGAACGAAGTCCTCAAAGATATTCACGTCGGACTTAGGTTCCGGTTAAATAGAACATATAAATAATATAAATTATATTAACATATTATATGTTACGTATTCATAGTCTTATGA
>SCLG01000161.1:132421-151643 GCA_004367875.1 Oikopleura albicans | reverse complement strand
AACACGTAAATCAAACAAACACAGTGGTTTAGGTTCCTAAAGCATTTTGAGCCCATTTATCTTCACCTGTCATTATTAATGAGGCATTAACCGCCGTTTACTGTATATGTATTAATATAACGAAACAATTCGAAAATAATTTTATCAGTGCATACAGATACTAATAAACTCGAATGTGATTTCAACCTCTTTCTAAAAACACTGGATATACCTGGGATTCATTCTTCGATTTAAATGCGATTTTTGTTGAAAATTATCACACTATTTTGAATATAGGCTATTATATACTGGTTTAGTCTCATGAAAATCGGCTGCGTGTTTCTAGTATACCGTGTCGGCATATTTTAAAATGATATTGGCCAATAGGAGCACCCCATTGCAAGAAAAAAGAAGAAAATTGCTCTATTCTAGAAACGCTCAGCCGATTTTCATGAGGCTAAACCTGTAGCAGTAGTCAGCCCATAATTAACAAATTATTTGTTCGAGGCGATACCCAGGGTGCGCAATTATCTTGTGAACTTAGTTCTCGCAATATGTCACAACTTCTGACTCCGAAGCATCGCTTTTTAAACAGGCGTTAGGAGTTACTATCCTGTGGCGCGCCAAACCATGCAAAAACGCACATCATATCGACCTGCTACTCTGAACTTAGGGGTCAAGCCATGTCTAGTTATTCCAATAATTGGAATTATTAGACAATTTTTCGTGGATTTTTTCTGGATTGTATTTTTCGTCTTTACCAAATTTTAGTTTTATGCTTGGACGTAATATTCGAAATACCCATTGTTCGTTAATATGGTTAATATGGTTAAAATTATAGAAAAGCTCTTTTTTTCTATTCTAAATTTACATGATCTCATAATTCTTAGCCGGTCATTAATATCACTTAATAAATTCCAACGTTGAAAAGGATGTGTATTGCAAATGATTTCAGGGAGGTGTGTATTAACCTTCAGCTGTTGTTTTACACATGATAAGTGTTAACGATTTACAAAACATCATTTTGAGCCATATTTACCTACTAGGTAAAACTTCGAACTTCATATCTAACTACCGGCTGTCTGCGATGAATAGTCGTTTATTACTGCTGTTAAATAACAACAATTTTCGCGAAATGACCTCAAATTTTTTATGATTTTTGAACGAGTTTAAATCAAAAAACAAATAAAGTCACTTTCAATCTAAACACCCAATAACTAAAATTCACCATCACATCTGTTAAAAACACAAAATTTTAACACAAAATTTTAACAGTAAAAAAGCGGAATTTCTAACAAAAAATGATGCATACGTAATTAAGCGTAATCAAGATATGTTTCTCTAAAGACGTCAACATACGTCCTATTTTTGGACTGCAGAGTCAAGGTAGGGTAATTTTTTGTCAACGTTCCAAATGTATTTGACATGTATATGCCAAAAAAGTGATCTATATCACATAAAACCTCTCTTGGACCAAATTTCACGAAGTGTTCGGATAAATACGGCTGTTTTATGATGCATTTGTTCACAAATCGTAAGTCAAAATTAATTTGCCAACTTTAAGGTCGGAGTTCTCACTTACCAAACATTGATAAGACAGGTATTATCATTTTTTTAGATAACTAAGCCTGTGAAGTTGTTCAAGGCGATAACTTCGACCTTTCAAATTACAAATAAATTTTATGGTTTGGAGAACTGTCAGTCTCAGAACGGTCAGACTCATTGCAGCACTCAAATACACCCCTACCACATTGACGCACACCCATCGATTTTAGAGAATGTAATTACATTCTATTACATCTAAGCGCTTTTTCCAAAAGTGTGGGTTAATGTGGTATCAATATAATTAACGCATATGACCTTAACATATGGACATAAATATTTCAAATGGAATTATTGGTCCATAAGGAGGAGATATAGGCCGTCTATGATAGACGTTGTTTCATAATTTATATAAAAAATATAGTCCGGTACTACCGTAGTAGTAAATTTCTTAAGTTTATTGACCAATATCTTGTGTCACGTACTACCCATAGGCTATAGCCCATAGCGCGTTGAACAATTGACAAAATTGGTCTGGGGTTAATATGGCGTGTTTCAGACCAAAAAAATATTCCAAAATTTTAACAAAAAACTTTTTCGAAAGCCACTTCCTCTGAAAAGGGTAAATACCTCCATGATTGTCTAATAAATGTCGATGTTTATTATTTCAGAAATCACAACGGTACTTTTGATTTTTACGGCATAACATAATTCCGTGTCGACTAAAAAACTCACACCTTTTGCCTGTCGCAATTTTTTCTGCTCTTTTTTTGCACGTTTTCGTGGGCTCCATTGGTCTTTTCGATTCGTGGCATGAACAATCTGTGCAAAAATAATCACAAAAATAATTTGAAAAATTTTGCAACTTTGCATTTTATTTTATTTTCTGTGTCGGTTTTCAAGAATGAAAAACCAAGTAGTTATCTCACAAATCGTCTTTTCTTGGTGTAGATGGCGTAAACGGCAAATTAGAAGCGAAACTGGATGCTCCAAAAAGGTGATCTCTAAAGTGTGACAGTCGGTAGTAAAAATCTGACTTTGATTTATTTTTTTTTAGTATTATTTTCCGTTTTGCTATTCATGTGTTCAGTTAAGATGGTTTCGTCGTTGACCACATAGCAAAGGTCGACAAATAAGGAACTGGTGTTAATTCGACTGTCATTTTGACTCGCTGCCGTAAACCACCTAATTTTGGCGCCAACTTTGCGTTTTAAGGGCACGGATAATACAAAAAATGGAGTAAAATGGAGTCGAAGGTGAGGAAAGAGCCAACGCAATTACCTAATACGATTATCTCACCCAAGTTTAATTACATGACCTATCCCGAATGGCTTCTAGATGCGACCCGTATTTGGTCACCTGCTTCTCAATGAATCATAATTTTTAGAATTTACCTTTATTTTCGACCGCAAGTATTTTTGTTTTGTTTTTTAAGCAAGATAATCAAACCCAAATCTTTTCAATCCGCTTTATAGAAATTAATCTCAGATATTTTAGTCAATTTTTGAGTTAAAAATAGATTTTTTTAAAATTGTCTGCCTTTTGGTGGAAAATAACTTTTTCTTTGATATCCCGAGGTGCTCCATAATTACACAGAGCCTCTGTGACAGAGGGTGTATGCTCAATTTCTGTTGTAATTTCGACCATATAAATCATTTTATATATATAATTCGCAAAATCGACCATTTGGCTGAAAATCTGACGACTTGAATGATTTATTTGCGATTAGTCGATTATGTACTTCGAAAAGCATAGAGGTATATGTTGATCAAAGGCAACGCATGTCGCTATAAATACGTATACAATATAATGAATCTGCAATTTGAGCGCTCAAGAATTTGCATTGTGACTAAACGGTATCTTTGATTTTTTTACCTTAGCTCATTTTCGACTGGTCAGATCCTTAAAGGATCGCTGAGTTTGACACTGAGTGAATTATGCCTGGACTTTGTAGGGCTGCCAGACAACCTCACTAAAACACTTTGATGCGACGTAAGTTTAATCCAGGGAGGAATTTACACAAAAGTTGCCGAGTGCCCATTGTTGAATGATTGAAATATTTCAGGTATCAAAAAAAATGAACGTTACCAAAANGACGACTTGAATGATTTATTTGCGATTAGTCGATTATGTACTTCGAAAAGCATAGAGGTATATGTTGATCAAAGGCAACGCATGTCGCTATAAATACGTATACAATATAATGAATCTGCAATTTGAGCGCTCAAGAATTTGCATTGTGACTAAACGGTCTCTTTGATTTTTTTACCTTAGCTCATGTTCGACTGGTCAGATCCTTAAAGTATCGCTGAGTTTGACACTGAGTGAATTATGCCTGGACTTTGTAGGGCTGCCAGACAACCTCACTAAAACACTTTGATGCGACGTAAGTTTAATCCAGGGAGGAATTTACACAAAAGTTGCCGAGTGCCCATTGTTGAATGATTGAAATATTTCCGGTATCAAAACAAATGAACGTTACCAAAACAACATTTTTTGAGCAAACTGTTATGTGTAACACCGGTTACCACAACTTTTTGTTACGATTACGACTTAAAATTTACGTTTTTAACTATAATCAAAAACAACATGGATACCCAAACGAAGTCCCCGCAAGTTAACTCTCCTTAGCCGAACAGACTATAAATAGGCCGTTTGATTTAATGGTGAATAATAGCCAAAAGGATCGAGATTTTTTAAAACGGAAAACAGTTTTAGATTTTTTCAGCAAATCTACGTTAATTCAATAAATGTTCGAGTTTATTTCATATTTTAGTTGAGTCGAAATCTCGACATGAAAAGAAGCAACTTCGAAAAAAATCTATATTTGTCGACTTTCATCCGCTGTTACAGCTAAACGGAAAAAAAGTTTTGAGGAAAAAAAATTTTTTTTTTCAGAAATAAAAACCAAACTACATATTTTCCAGGTATTTTCCGCCACTTTCGCTTTTTTTTACTCTCTTTAGCGGAATAGAAGTCTATATTTATAGTTATAAATAGTCAGGTGCCTCTTTAAACGTGAATTGCATTTTCGACTCTTTAGCACATTGGTCGTCTTAGCGGTTAATAAAAAATATTTTTAGGTTAAGTTTGTTTTCAATAATATAGATAAGAAATAAGACATTCCAACTAACAAATAAAATTTGGCAATCGTTAAATTAATTTTTCCGTGAGAATGATTTCCGTGAACGGCCTATTTATAAGCCGTTCGGCTAAGGGTTATGCCGCAGCGTCGGCTAAGTAGAGTTAACGGGGCCAGGACTGTACCACTACGACATGAGATGTGCTTAGATCTCGCCAGGTTAGCACGATTTTGACATGATTTAACGGAACTCAGTTTGACCCACTGATTATAAATTTTGAGGTTTTATAGTTGGTAAATGTAGTTAACCGGTAATTTCAGTCGTAGAACTTTTTTCCTTTCCAGTTTAGATAGTGCTGGTAATTTCAACATCTCTAGGTCAATTTGACCTGGAAATTACGACGAACATATTACTTACACGAACAAGCGGCATTTCACCGGTAATTATCGGTAATTACCGGTAACCCGCTGTCTGGTCTAAAACTTAGATATTTGTTTTTTTATTTCCGTTTTTTGCGACTATTTTATTACGAGTCCCCTGTATTCTGAAACCCATGATTCATTGGCCATGAAATTGAGTCTTTAGTTGAATTGATTCATTTAATTGCAGTTTTACTACATAGATTTAATTTTATGATACATTTTTGGCAATCGAAGGTGATTTTCTCGCCAAATACTACACTGTATTGCAGCACAATTTATGAGATCCTAAGGAAGGCTCATTCTCGGATATAAACTTCTTGGGTGTATTTTGGGTAACTCTAGATTTCTTTTTTGACGGGTTCTTCCTTCCTTACACGTTGAGCAGTCGCAAATGATAATGACATCCGTCATATCTTCAAACGATATTAGTTGTTCATTAAATTCGGTGTTAATGATTTGATGTCGACCACAGTANACGCGACATTTCACCGGTAATTACCGGTTGTCTGGTCTAAAACTTAAGATATTTGTTGTTTTTTTATTTACGGTTTTATTTACGGTTTTATTACGACTATTCTATTACGAGTCCCCTGTATTCTGAAACCCATGAAGTTGAGTCTGTAGTTCAACTGATTGATTTAATTGCAGTTTTATCGCATAGATTTAATTTTTGGCAATGGAAGGTGATTTTCTGGCCAAATACTACACCGTATTGCGGCACAATTTATGAGATCCCAAGGAAGGCTCATTCTTGTATATAAACTTCTTGGGTGTATTTTGGGTAACTCTAGATTTCTTTTTTGACGGGTTCTTCCTTCCTTACACGTTGAGCAGTCGCAAATGATAATGACATCCGTCATATCTTCAAACGATATTAGTTGTTCATTAAATTCGGTGTTAATGATTTGATGTCGACCACAGTAAGCACTGTGCATCAGTCTCATAGGTGTAAGAAACCTTCTTTCCTTCTGAGTTGCTCATACGATTTCAAAGTTCGCGTAACCAGTTAAAGCATCAAAGAGAAAATACAACCCAACGAGTTTTGACGGCATCCGTGCAGGTAATTTTGGAGCAAAGCTGTAACGTTACCATTTGGAACAGCAATAGTCATAGCAAGTGCAGACTGACTTTTTTTACTTAAAATATAATTGTACCGCTTTGAGTGACGGAAATGTTTTGAGTTCCTTTTTGTGTAACACAAAAATGAATTCCGTGGGCCACGGACCGTGGCAATCACTTGAGTTCTAAGCGACTGCTTTGAGGGCTGTGGCTTCGAAAATTTATGAAAAAAAGGGAGCTGGGATTTTAACAAAAATACTTTTCGCCCCAGTATGACCCCTCAGAAGGACCTTGGGTGAGTTTAAATTTGGCAAAAGGCGCAGTTGCGCATCTAAACAACCATAAGTGAAATATCAACAACTTTAGATAACGAAATTTAAAAACTCTAAGAGCAAACTGTCAAACTCAGCCCACGATAGCCCGAAATAAGCTTAAATACATTTATACATTTTCATTTAACAAAATCTTCGAATAAAATTCTGAAGTGAACGCTCAAAACAAAAAATTAAATCAAAAAAAACTTTGATGTATGAAGATTACAATAATGATCATCTAAATTTTACTAAAAATCAGGGATAAGTATACGTTGGCAAAGGCTAAAAAACGTTTTCTGGAATGTTCAGTAACCGCAAAAATTTTTAATGACACCCCGAGTCCCAAGTCCGTTAGTGGAAATCTGGAAACCGTGATAATAAATATGCGGAGTAAATTATCACTCCCGAGTTAACCATATTGATTTCCACTCATATCATACATTCTGTAAGTGTATTTACTAGCGTAGTATTTCCAACTTATGTGTGAAAAGCCAGGTGTCTAAAATGGACTTTAACAACTCTTTTAGGGCATATGTCACGTGGATTTTCAAAATCCTCAAAAAAACATTAGCACCCTTAATTAATTGTCTTTATGAGCAGAGGGCGATGTTAACGATTGATTTCCCACCCACGAAAAATAGTTGTAAAACAACTACCCCTAAAGCCCCTAACGGAAAAAGGTAGATAAGGGCTTTTGGCAACGTGTAATTTTAATGAGTACCGAATTAGATCAAAGGTTATTTTCAAACTAGACGCAAAAAGAGAATGCATACGAAACCCATATTATCAAAATAACTAATACAGACAAAAGGCGTAGACAAAAAGTCTTACTTGACAGACGAATGAGCCAGAACTTCTGGGCGAGAACGAAAATGTCACACAAATTATGAATCACGTTTACCGTAGGAATGAATTATATAATGAAAAAACGTAAATCACATATGTCTGTCATGTTAAATACTGTCATTCCTAAGAGAGATTATCATAAATTTTATAGTCTGAGATTTCTTTCAATAAAAAAGAACTTATTTTATAAAAAAAAAAAGAATTTTATTTTAAAAAGAATTTATTTTATAAAAGAATTTTATTTTAAGTTAATTGTAAGTAGCTGGGAACGTGTCAATATAAGATATAACTTATATCATATAAGTTGGAATATATCGCAGACTCCACCATTTTTAGAAAATAAGACTGTCGTAAACGGAGGGTGGCATAAAACCGGTCATAAGTTCCGGTTTGAAACCGGCGTTTTCTTAGATCTCGGGAAAAATTGGCAATAACGGTTTTCGACGTTGAACACGATGGTAACTTTGATTTTTGATTTTTGTGTGTTTATTCAAGCTCATGTAGAGCCTTCAGAAAATTAAAAAAAAGTTCAAAATTGTCTCAAAACGTTTTGATAGCTTGTTTATCATAAGTATTATATTTATCACTATTAGTGGACAAAAAGGTTTTGACCCAAGAGGATAAGCAGAGCATTATTAATATTATTTTATATTATATATACGATTCTCCGTACCGGTTACCAGTTTNCTATTTAGAAATATATACATACAATGCCGCTCGTTAAAAACTGGTATAAAAACTTCATGAATCCAAATCCATCCGACGTAAAAATTAAGGTTCGCCCAGTAAAATCAAAGCTATGGTGACTGAACATAATAATCCCTTAGAATTTTTTTCATATTTGATGAATAACTCCCCTTGCGCACTTATTGTACCAATTTTCTGATGTGTGTTGTTCTCGTATTTTTTGTTTCTAGAAAAGTTTCCATAAACACTAATCTTTGGCACCGTCTGAATCGTTTTTCTTTTTACTTTTTGGGCCAAAGGGTAATCCGCCGAAGTTTTTCTACTTCTAAGCAGTGTAATTGGTCAGATTTGGTCGATTTAGACATAATGCCCAATTTGTCTTCATATGTTAAAACGATGCAGTTTGATGACCAAAGTTTTTCATGGCGAAAGCCTCCCGATACTCGCGCAAGGGGAGTACAATCCCCACGCTCAATACCATACAAAATGACGTTATCAGCTCAATACCATACACTTCAAGTGAGCTAATAGCTCAATAAGATACACTTTTTTCAGAGAGAATTATTGATTATCGTATTGAGCGTGGGACTGTATATCAATAACAAACAAATTGTATTCTAGTATACTCTGAGTATGACATACAACAGTCTTTTTTGGCTCCAAAAAACCGAAATTTAGTCACCTTAACGACAGCTGAGTGAAACGGTTAACATTTTCGAATCCACGATAACGTCGAATAAACGAGCGTATATTGCTACAACGCCTAAACATCAACGGAAATGGGATTATGACGAGGATGGGAAGATGTCGTTTGTTAAGGGTGTCAACGATCGAATTCAGGAACCTGAAAGTTAATTGTCCCTTGCCACGTTGTTTGTTTTATAATTGGGGAGGACAAGTCTAAGCCGCGTAAGCTCCGTATTTAGCACGCTTTACCAATCATCAATACATCTTTAATTAGCAAAAACAAACTTGTTCTAGGTGATTATTATTTACACTTGGGTTTGAGTGTTCTCGTGAGTTCCCTTTGAAAGGTAGATTTGTAAAACATGTTCTCTGCTATATATAAAATCAATATGTCTTCCCTGTGATTCTGATTTCAAAAAAACACGTGCCAAAAACGAATTGCGTTGAACGGACACATTTAAAAATTGTAGAAAAAACGTGTTTGGATGAACTCGTTGGGATTCAATAGGCAATTAAAATGGGACATTTTAAGTTATTCGTCTTTTAGGATCATATAGAATTAGTTTCAATAAAATCGCGCTATATTTCCAGGCTTCAGATGGATGAGAGTCAATACGACAGTCAATTCGCCGTTTATCGGGAAAAAGCATACCGAAAATTTGTAGATCCAAATTCAGTGCGGAAGAAATCCAACTATGAAAAAGAAAATGAAAAGTCAGAAAATGCCCCCTTACAAAAATGCAAAGATGTTTTTTCGAATATAAAACAGAGTTTGAAATCATCGCTAAAGGAAAATGGCGACCAATTATAACATTGATAAACTATTATTCAATCTAAATTATCGAAATTTTAACTAACTTATTCCAATTCAAATTTAATTAAGCTTAAATTACCTTTAATATACATTATATTATATACTTATTTTAAGTGTTCCTTACATATCACCGCTTTTCTTATTAATACGACATATTATTAATTCTTAAAGAATACCGATGGAATTTCAAAGCGTCTTCCTAAAGAATTTTGTTTCGCGAGTTTTGTTTCGCGAGTTTTGTCTCGCGAGTTTTGTTTCACGAGTTTTGTCTCGCGAGTTTTGGTTCGCAAGATTTTTGTGATCTCGTCGGTAATAAGTCAAAAATGAATTACTAATCTTTGCACCGCCACTAAAAGCCTGCTTCCGTAAAACCATTACCTGAACCGCTTGATAATGCTCTTCCTTCTCCGCTGCCGTCGCCGCCCGCTTCACCAATAACATATGTGTCTAGACCTTACAGCTTTCAAGTAACGAGTCCAAAGCTGGAGCAAAAACTACATTTGGCAAAAACCATAACAAAAAAGAATAAATTTGAGGTCTCGAGTATGATCGATCAACTCCGGGCTGAAGCAAGTTCCAGCCAAAATGCACATGATTCAGACTCGCTGGATGATATGGACGAAAATGAGAAGGATTCCTTAAAAAACTCAAGACCAAATTCCCCTCTGGTGGATAAAAAGTCTGAGCCGCTGGGTTCGAAACTGCAGTGATACTGTCCAGAATAGGGACCCACTCAATTCGGACGATTTGTCACGATTCATTTGTGTATTCTTCGTAATGAAAGACCTAAGTGTGAAATGCAATAAAACCCCCCATTACACTAAGCATTACGAACATGGAGTGCCAAACTTAAACAAAACAAAAAAATTACCGTAAAATTAAACATGTTAAAATTGTCCCACGCAAATTCATAGGGAAAGCCATTTAACCAGTACATTTACAGTGTATTTTTTCAAACCCGGCCTAGGAAAATGTTGTAAGTTACAGTAATGATACGCACAATTCTACCAAAAAACGATCAAAATCTTTTTATGGCAAAGTGGAGAAACCACCGTCACCGGTTGGCTGGGTTGGGCATGTAGCGTATCCAAACGAGCCCGTTGTCAAAGCGTCAGACTTCAAGAATGACATTATGCAGAAATTATCAAATCTAACCGGAAAATCGGAAATAAAAAATATGGAACAGGTCAAAGTTCAAACGCCGATTCAACGATCGGCTGCTCGAAGTCGAACAAATTCTACCTCGGACTCCAAACATACCGCTAGATCTCCACGATCAATGCATTATCGTTCTGGTTCTCATGAGCCAAAAGTAGAAAACAATTTGTCTAGTGTTAAACTCAAGGAATAGTATCAACTGAAAAAAAAAATTCAGAACCGGTACATTGTACCGGGTACACTGTGAGTCAGTAAAGAAAATTCCAAGAGGAATAGTTGAACTCATCTTTTTTTTTCATTATGAAACTAAAGCATACGTTTTATATTTCTGTGGGCCCAAAATTAAAAAAAATTCCAAATTGTAAAACTCGAAGACTTACTAAAAATGTGTTGAAATCGTCTGTTTAAAATTTCTGTATTGGACGCTAGAATTTGTTGAAGGTCTATTAGATTTTTAAAATAATAGATGAGTTCATCACCCCCTGAATCCGACTATAAGGCTGAAAATTCATAAAAATATTGTAATCAGCAAAGTTAAAATTATCAAAATTCGGAGCCGACAAAAAATATTTTTTTTTTTGGATACTCAAAACATAGCGTAAACATTCATTACCGTCGAGTCCAAACGTTCCACATGAGTCTCCAGTCAACAAAAAAGCGTCATTTTTCCAGACCACGATTGAGGAACAAGCTACTGGACGCAGTATTGAGTACATTTGTCAAATGAAACTGGCGATGGCAAACAATAAAATATTTCAATTATCAAAAGTGGGTACTGCTGCCGATATTCTGCGCGAAGAGTTAACTGATCGGGGATACTTTGAAAAAGAACATAAAAAGACGCTTAAAGAAGAGTATGAAACTTTTAATTGGAATACTTCGAAAAAAGTAATATTATTGTTACATAACACTGAAAAACACAACTTCGCAGTGTGATCATTAGATGACTCAATGAATTGTTGTATGAGTCCCTTTTTCAATATGACGGTGAATTATAAAAAACATATCCGCTGCGCAGTTATGTGGACGGTTTCTCGCTCGTGCTGTTATTCATTTTTTTCTCAAAATTTTCCAAAAACACGTCTGTTTATATGTTCAAACCCGGTTTTTCATGGACCCGATAGGCACTCAGGGCATGTATCAAGTCAGTTTAATTTCTAAAACCAAACTCGATAAATGTTAATAAAGTTTCATACTCTAAGTCAGACTACAAAATCAAAACCTTAGGTCGGGGCCGTGACCGTCAAATTCAGTGTGATGCTTATAACAACATATTACAACAACTTCATAATTACGTTCCAGATATTTTGTAAGTAAAATTTTCATCATAACGTGCCAAAAATAAAAACATAAATTCAGAATAGCACCGCCCCGAGACATTGATTTTGGCAAACTCAACACCGAAAAATTAATCAATCATTTTCCTGACCCATTCTTTTCCTCGAAGAAAAACTTAACAAATCTGGTAAAAAATTGTGATTTTTATCCACCTGCATGTTCTATTCATGGCGACTGGAATGAGGATCAAATCACACAAATAATTTCGGAGTTTTTCGAGTCTTTCAAAGTAACGCAAGAAGAATATAATGATATTTATGGTATATTTTTGAACAATTTTACATTTGAAATTGTATAAAATAAAAACTCATACGGTTGTGGAAACCATATCGTGACACTTTCACATGTTGAATACGGTTAAGATATGAGCACAATTGTTGCAAAATGAGTAGGTGTAGAGAAACAGACTTCACAAAAGCAATATTTTTTCGGTTACGCCGCAAATTGTATTATACGCGGAAATCAAATCAATCAGACTCGCAACATAAGATGATCTTATTAAGATCGTTATGATATGAGAAAAATTGTTACGATATGACTCATATCATATGAGTAAACGTATTACAATATTCGTAAAAATACAAGTAAAATCGTTAAAATATGAGAAAAAAAATTGATTTCACAACCGCATTCAGTAAACATTATTTACTCAAAAAAATCATTTACAGTGTGAATTTTTAGATGTTTTTGGACACAACAATTTATGGATTTGTAAACCCGCGTCGTCAAGTCGAGGTAGAGGCATCGAAATTTTCAACACAACTGAAGCTGTGATCAACTATGCTAAGGTATTTATCGGTTAATTAAAAAAAAACTGTATTTAAAATATGTTTACTCTTAAGAATAACGAGGATTGTGTCGTTCAAAAGTATCTTGAATATCCACTTCTTATCGACGATCGAAAATTTGACATTCGACAGTGGTTTCTAGTGACGTCATGGGATCCGCTAGAATTGTGGATTTATCAGGACGGTTACGCCAGATTTTGTGGCGCCGCTTTTTCCCTAGACGAATATACAGGCGATATTCACCTTACAAATCAAGCAATTCAAAGTTTTGGAGGTTAAAAATATTTGTATACAGTCTTAACAAACTGAACCAACTGTGGTTTATCTTTTAGCTTGCAGAAAACAAATGCTTTACGAAGATAAATATTTTCGCTAGCGTATCATTCTGGTCAAAAAATCTCACATCTGAATTTGGGAGTCCGGAATTTTTGACGGATTACCACAATTAAGATTTCTGTCGAAATATAGAATGCCATACATGTAAGAATACATGTATTTAAGCATATTTTTTTTTCGCGTTTCATTGTGGAATAAGTAGTATAGGCTATACTGTATAGCTACACTACAGTAGGTTGGGCTATAAATATGCCACAAACAAACGTAAACAAATGATATTATGATATTATTTCCCATATTTAGAATTTAATTTGACATGAGAAATTCCACTGTAAATTCACCGGGAATTTAGAAATTACGACATAATTTTACCTAGTAAATAATTGCCGTTACACTTCCTATAGACTATAGTCTATAGCCTATAGACTATAGGGAAAGCAGAACTTTGATTATCGTCATATTAGTCATAGAAAAGCGTTTTCTGTAGTAGTCCGCCAAAGCTTAAAACAAGGACATTCTAACCGCGTTTTGAGTTACTTTTACTGAAAATATTTCAGGTATTTTACTTCGAAAAATAAGGGATCCTTTTAATAAGTATAATCTATGAATTTTCTAAATCATTTGCAACCCCATACAAAGTCCTGATAAACAATTTTTGGATATGAATCAAAAACGAAAACAATTATCGACAATAATTCCGTTCAATAATATCTGGAGCTATGACGATATTGAGAACTGGATGGGAAGCGAAATGTTGCCAGGTGGATGGAATGAGGACATTTTACCTCAAATTTGGGATATTATCGCAGAAACATGCCGAAAAAATGCAGAACACGTTAGCTCATCGAAAGGTTGTTTTGAAGTATTTGGCGCTGACATAGGATAGTTCAGTAAATTCAACACAAAATTTTAATTTGACCCAGAACTTACAAATTTTAAATTATCAATTGAAATTATTAATCCTGTACTATGGTTAACGTAGTATCTTGTAGTATCTTGTAGTTTGCCCTTGTTCAATTTTTGGGTAATCGGTTTAATTGGCCCGTTTCTCGCGTAGGAGGGAGGTTGGCCAATCAGGATTTTTACTATGTGCGCTCTTCATAATCCGGCAATAAGAGCTTTTTTAATTTATGTGAAATAATGTACACATGTTGTTTCGTGATACAGGCCACAAAACTATAAGCAATTGTTGATTTTTCATGAAAGTTATCGACGATAATTTGAAGCCGTGGTTGTTAGAAATCAATAAGTGTCCGACGATGACGAGTTCAACATCTATTCAACATCATCTGGTATCAAATTTAGTCGCCGATCAATTCAAAGTTATATTGGACCTTCCAACCGACCAGGAAGCATCAACTGGTGGATTTTTCAAATATAATTTTTCAGATATCCCATCGTAAAAATCATTATTTTCTCAAAATATTTCTAAAAATTTCAACTAAATGGTTAAACACATTCAACTGCAATATTTCTGAATAAATCTTCTGAAAAATGTTTCAAATACTTCTTCAATACACAGCCCTTCTGTGACAGTCAAGTGTTTTTGTGGCGAAAGGGTAATCCGCCAAAATTACGCCATTTTTGACCAATGCGAATGCTCAAAAGTGGAAATTTTCGGCGGATTAACATTTCGCCACAAAAGACAAGAGACCGATTCAGACGGTGTCAGTCAGACATGGCCCGATTTTTAAGTTAAAAACTTCCTATGCGACTTATTTAGAAAAATCAAGGAAACTACCTATATGTTCGTTTCTAGTTTTATAAAATCTGACCACAAATCAAGTGTATTTATCTTAAAATTTTAACTATTATCCTAATTATGTTTTAAAGGCTATATTTAATATAATAGCAAAATTTCGCGAAAGTGTTTATTCTCCATGTCGAATCGGAACCGCAAAAAATATTTTGCCGTTGAAAGTAAGCACGAAATTTGACGTGTTTCTAATTTGGCATCTAATCGTAAGCCGAACAAGATTGAAATCATAGTATTTATGGAAAAATATTTGGAGTGAAATCAGCCTAATGAAAGCTTATACCACGTAGGTGTTTTAGTGAATCAAACGTTTGATCAAAGAACAAAAAAAAACACTGTTAAACTTTTTTTTCTCGATATGCAAATTTTGAACCCGCTGACTTTTCTTGCTGTAATGGCAAATGGAAGTAATAATAATAAACATACAAAAAAACTTGACCCAATTGAGAGACTAACTGAGCTGACCGCATACACAAGAGAATGGATAAATGATAATATGGTATTTAATTTATTAAGTTTTTTTTTAATTTTCTTTTTCAGAACAATTTTAAATTCGTTTAGAGAGAAATTTCGCTATTTTTTTTGGTCTAAACTGGAGTTATATTTGGTCCGATTTCTCCAAAATAAACAAGTCCTTATAAACAAACGAAATAAATGTATACCATTTTTTACTTGATATTTTTTAATTCCTTTTCTGTTTTTCAAAAACTTACTCTGTTTTTTTTTTTTTGACGGAAGAAGTCCATTCTTACCGGAAAAGAGGTTTTTGGCGGTTAAATTGGACTTCCCTTGTTAACGATTGTCTCCATTTTTTTAATTTAAAATAACTTACGGTTTTACAAATTTAAGACGAAGTTTTAATAAAACATTCTGATTTTACTCCGTTTTAACACAATGTAAAAATACATATCTGTTTTATAATTGCCATAAATAAGCTTATATTTAATAATGAAAAGTACGCACAATATAGCTAGGCTTTCACAAAGTTTGTGGATTTCCATAAAAATGCAAAAATCTTGGCATAACATTCATAATATTTTTATTTTAATAGAAACACCAACTTACAAAAAAGACCATACAAAAATGGAACGATCGATTTTCACATTCAGGATACCGGGTTATCTCAAAGCCGGGTTGTCTCAACGCTTTGGGCGGATTAGCTCAAGCCTTTTTGACCTCACGTAATAATTTATGGGAATATTGAATAAATTTGTAAAAACGGCCAAAGAACAACACGAGTCGATACTTCTGATTTGTCATCAAATTAGATCCTTATAATTGTTTAAAAATAGGCAAACCCTGGGTTCAGAGAGGCGTCTAAGAAAGCGGTTCAAAGTACTTCAATGTAAATTTGAAAATGTCCAATTACCACATGGGAAAGAAGCTTGGAACAACGAGAAAAAACGCCAATTGGCTATCGGAGGCTATGATAAGGTTTGAATTAGGACAAAAATTATCACCAAACTTGGCTAGATTCATAGCGATTTTTTTTTCCAAAATTGTAATAGAGGGTTTATCAGGCCACTTGTGTTTTTCAAAACCGGCCTGATAAACCCTGAGGGTGAAGGCGAAATAGCCGGAAATCGCGCAAAACAAGAATACTATTTATTTCACATGGTGCCTGATAAATGCACGTTCCCAACAAGCGGGATCATGGCCGGATAAACCTATTCGTGGGTATGAACTAACAGTTCAAGTGGCCGGATAAACTCTCAGGTACTTTGATAAATCCTCATTATGGGTGGGATAGGCGAAAAACTTTTTTGGAAAAAGTGGCCTGTTAAGCGCACGAGCGCGTATTACTTTAAAAGTAGCCTGATAAACCCTCAAGCGGTGTAATCACTATTGTAATAATCACTTTGATAGTCACCGCCCCTCACAGGATTGGGCCAAATCACTCACGGATGGCGATCACTATTATCGGTTTACTATCGGGTTTGTCGCGGTGAGCGATTCGAAAGGTTTGAATTTAGTCGAATTAAAGGATGGTTCGAGACCTTATCACAAACATTCATAGACAGCAGAACCGAACTTTAGATCAAATACATATCTTATAAAAAAATCTTCATATTTACTGTTCGTTTCCAAATTTAATTATCTCTTGTTTATCTGCCGCCTTTCAATAAATTTTAGAACCAAGGCGAATAATTAAAAATTTTGAAAATGATAATTTTTCAAAGCGTCGTCATATAAAAATAAATGTCGATTTTCCCAAAAGGCGTCCGTAACGCGAGGAAGGACTACAATTGACTGTTAACCGTAACTCATTTAAGTATTGGCCATCTCTAATAATTATTTATCCCCAAAATACGGCCATATAAAAAAACGGCCGTAATGGGATAATCACTTTTTTGGCGAAAAAGCGGCCGTAATGGGATAAACGGCCGTAATGGGAGCGCCCGCAATGGGAGAAAGGACTGTAGTTTGACTTCAGTGATCGAACGAGATTCTCGTCAAGAAAACTAGTTTATTTTAGGCGGTACGACACTAACGAACAAAAAAAGTTTTTCAATGTGTTTTTAACCCGGCACCATATCGAACGGGGTTTTGTATTATGAAACAAGTGCCCCGAAATGAATTACACCAACTGCGCAGTTATCTTTCCAACAAAATTTTCAAAAAGCGGAAAGATAACTGCACCGTCGGGAAGATAAGTGCACAATGTGTAGGCGGTTTGTCTGAAATTTGTAAGTGCGGAAAGATAACTGCACCTACGGGGCCGTTCTAGATTCTTTCAAATTTCTAAGCGCAAACCGAGAAATAAGAGATAATATGGCAAAAAAAATTCCGAAATCATTTTTGCGACGGTTTGAAACTTCTCTTTGGGATACTTTTGAAAAATTCACTCCGTGCATTTTGAGGGCAGTACCGGAAAACGGATAAACAGGAAAACATGAAAACGGAGAAACATGAAAACGAAAAAAAATTCTCCGTTTTCATGTTTTCCTGTTTCTCCGTTTTCCGCTGGTGCCGTTTAAGGTCAAAAATTGCTAGATGGACAAAATGAGCTACGAAATTGCGCATAAGCTTTTTGTGGCGAAAAAAATTTAAAAAGTGCAGAACGCTAAAGATTTTTTGGAAACATCGGCCTGTGAAAAGGGCACATCGAGAGAAAAAAAATTCAGATATAAAATAATACCCAAAAAGATGCACATCGAGAAACCCCCGACTAATAAACTCTGGGTTAGAATATGTCGGAATAAATCGGCATGAATGACATCTGTTATTTTTACAACTTTTTGCGTTTTTATCATTTTTACAAGAAATGAAAAGAAAGCTAATAATTTTTAATAAAAAAATATAAGGGCAAAAAATATTTCGGGCGAAAAGATAACTGCGCAGTGTGTAGGTGGATTAACGTGAAATTTCTTCTCCAAAAAGCGGAAAGATAATTGCACCGACGGGGCTGACCGGAAAGATAACTCCGCAGGTGGTGTATTGAAAACTGTCAGGAATTCTCAGTTGTTGGCCTAAATGAGCTTTTTACGCTAATTTTAAGGACCGTCTTTTTTAAGTGTCCGAGTGTTTAACTTTATTTTTTTGCAAAATAATGTTTCCAGCTATATACGGGGTACAACAAGTAACATATTACAGTCCTTACTTGTAATATGAATGCTTTTTATTCCCTAAAATAGCGTCCGTATTGGTTCAATTGTCGTAAAGTGTCCATTTTCCACATTTTTGGAGACATTAAAAAATGTGTCCGTATTGGACGAAATCGTTCGTATTGAGAGATTTGTGAGCCAGATTCAGGCTATAAAGAACGCTCCGGTACTTAGTGACCCTTGGTTTGTAATTCGTAACAATATTTATTTCCTTCGTTCGAAGTCCAGTGTTTATTCGTTTTGTTGCAGTTGTGAGTGTTGCAAAGTGACTTATAACTTATATTATGTATAAGATGTTGAAATACCCAGTAGAGCCGTTTTTTCATAGGTTTTTCGTAAAGGATCGAAATGGCAAATTAAACCCATTAGGGATAGAGATAGGGTTTGATAACTTTTTTGTGGCAGTCCTTGGTTCCAGTGGCGCTTTCATAACATTAGCTTTTTTTCGTCGAAAACGTAATTAATTTTGTTGGTCAACAATCCCATAAGTTTTTCTATTTCTTCGTTTGCGTATCGTAGACTTGATGATCTTCTTTTTTTCTAAACCTAAATGTTCAGATTATAGTTGCAACTACATTTAAAATAACCTTAAATCTTACCATTTGAGTTTTCTTCGGTAAATTGCACTTTCTGCAATTTATCATCAATACGGTGGTTTTTTCGATTAAGGTTTTCTATATAACTTGTGTTACGTGTCGACTTAGCTAAATTATAATTTCAATACGGATACCATAAAACTGTGTCAAATACTTACGGTTTATTTCGTCAAACTGGTTTGTTTTCATCGTTATTGGCTTTACAAGGCTTT
>SCLG01000161.1:121372-131470 GCA_004367875.1 Oikopleura albicans | reverse complement strand
GAACATTCAAATGACATGTGTAACAAACTTTAAGATTTCCAAGCCTTCACTTCAGCCAGGGCATTTGAGCTTTTTTGATATTATTTTTGGTATTGTATTCATTTCCCATCTCTCTTATTTCTTCTGAACTGTGGACGAAATGTGTTTAATTATAACGGCAGCGATCGAACGTCATTGGCTACCAACAACTCCAAATATGGCAAAGCGGTAGTGGCATTCAACGTTGAGAAGATTACAAACAAGGCGACCGATTGGTTATCGTTAACTCCATATATGGAAATTGTACAGTAATCATGACATGTTTTGAATTCATTGGTTCACAATTTGCTGACTAATATGGGGAAATTCCACGTCTAATCAAATCACATCAATTATTACGTCGAAGATCGAATTTCCTAAAAAGGGATAAAAAAAGTTCAAAATGACGTGACATATTTACTGGAACTGTAAAAGCCAGTGGTACCAGAGACGCAACAATAGTCACAAATCATATCTCAAATTCGCAGCCGCGGAAGGACTTCCGTGAAACCCACACGCTTGGCAAACCTCATAACTTTGGATTTTTTAATTAAAAAAGTTTTTTTCCATCGGAAGTTTGGTTATTTAGGCCATTTTTAATGTAAAACGAGAGAGTCCATTCGGTAATCCAATAAGGATATCGCATTATACGTAGCCCCGCTTGGCGTGCCCCGCTTAGCATTGTGCAGCTATATTCCTTGGAAACATAACTGCACAGGTGGTGTATTAAACTCTGCTCAACTTTCTATTGTGTGCACTCTGCGTAACTACGCTTACTCAACGTTGAATAAAATATAGATTTGCTATACAGTCCTTACTCCCATTACGAGCGCTCCCAATAGGGTTAGGTCCGCTTTTTCCGCCAAAAAGTGATGATACCATTACGGCCGCTTGTTTATACGGCCGTATTTTGGGGGTCAATAATTCTATAAGGGCCGTTTTTTCTTGGCAGGTTTGGCGTAAGTCATTTATTTTTAGACATGTGTGTATTCAAATGGCTTATTACAACGTAAACAAAACCAACAGTTGTTCTGACATAGCTAAGATATTTTCGAAGATTAGCTAAGATACCTTTCGAATGCTACTAACTATCACATAAATCATAGAATAGGTGTGAAATTAACATTTACAAGTTCAATAAGCCATTTTGATATAAATTAACCCTATTAGGGCCGCTAATCTCATTACGGCCGTTTATCCCATTTCGGCCGCTTTTTTCGAGAACCGAAAACGCCCGTAATGAGAGTAAGGACTGTAGTACAGTCCTTACTCCTTTTTCGGCAAAATGGGGCTATTCGAATAGAAAAATAATAGTAAAGACTGTATAGTCGCTAAAAGTTACTATGCTTCAAATTGGTTACCCTGTTATGGTACAGTTATGGAACAATATTTTTTTTGTGCGCGCGTTCAGAAATTTAGCTCATGGTGAGACGCCATGCATGAGTTGAACTCTTCGATTCTTTACATGGATGGGTTAACAAAAGTAGTCAAAAATGGTACAGTCCCTACTCCCGATACGGACGTTTTTCATTCTCGAAAATAGCGTCCGTATTGGGAGCACCGTCCGTATCGGGAGCGTCCGTATTGGGAGTAGGGACTGTACATAATCAAATTTTCAACTCTGGAGTAAGGGCAGTATTTTGTATATCAAATAACCTGCGGTAGTAAAGTAAAACACATGTAAATATTTTTTCATTATTTATTTGTAAAAACATGTGGAATGGGTGGCAAGTGTTTGAGCGAATTAATTGATATCCTTGGGTCATTCTTCGGCGAGAAATTCTTTGAGATTTTTTGTTTTTCGTCGGCGCGCTCGCATCTTTTTGCCTCCATGCTTTTCGGAGTACGTCGGGTCTTCTTTGAAACAAATTCGACATGTCCAGATTTTGCCTTTTGGAATTGAGCGCAAGGCAACACAAAATGTATGATAGCCACGATCACATCGGTCACAAAACAAAATTTGATCTTCATTTCGCGCTTGGGCGCAAACGGTACACGTTTTGCATTCAATACATGCCCATTTATACGTCTGAATTACAGCATGCTGCTCCTCTGGAATTCCAAGACAATCAATATGGGATGACCGAACGCAAACTAAAATACGAAAAGTCGATGCAATTGAGTATTTAACATTGAAGTGTTCCAGGAAAAGACTATGTAGTAGCAGCTGGACTGTAGTCCTTACTGCCAATTCGGACGTTTTTGATTCTCGAAAATAGCGTCCGTATTGGGGGTTGACTTGTCATAAAGTGTCCATTTTTAGACTGTTTTGGGCACATTATTCACAAAAAGCGTCAGTATTGGAACAAATCTACCGTAAAGAGATTATGAACTGTACTGTTATGACATTACTCATTTATAATGTTAAAAAAAACGATACAAAAACAAAATAAAACATACCGTGACATTTTGCAATTTTGTAGTCGCCCTCATAAGGTTTACGACATGTACAGCATGTGTCGTCGGAAACAGCCGAAGAGTTCGATTCTTTTTCGAGTTTTTCATTCAATTCATTTTCCTCCTTTTCTTTTCGTTTTCGCTCTTTTTCTTCCTCCGCTTTGCGTCGCTCTTCCGCTTTTCGCGCGATTTCTTCCTCGTCGTCTGGATAAGGTAATAGATAGAACAAAATAAAATACAAAAAAATCAAAGCTACCTGAAACTAACTCTTCTTCGGGGTCAATATTCAANGCAAACGGTACACGTTTTGCATTCAATACATGCCCATTTATACGTCTGAATTACAGCATGCTGCTCCTCTGGAATTCCAAGACAATCAATATGGGATGACCGAACGCAAACTAAAATACGAAAAGTCGAGGCAATTGAGTATTTAACATTGAAGTTTTCCAGGAAAAGACTATGTACTGCCCGTTTCCTTCATTCCGTATCGAAAAATATTTGCCTTGGACTGTAGTCCTTACTGCCAATTCGGACGTTTTTTATTCTCGAAAATAGCGTCCGTATTGGGGGTTGACTTGTCATAAAGTGTTCATTTTTAGACTGTTTTGGGCACATTATTCACAAAAAGCGTCAGTATTGGAACAAATCTACCGTAAAGAGATTATGAACTGTACTGTTATGACATTACTCATTTATAATGTCAAAAAAACGATACAAAAACAAAATAAAACATACCGTGACATTTTGCAATTTTGTAGTCGCCCTCATAAGGTTTACGACATGTACAGCATGTGTCGTCGGAAACAGCCGAAGAGTTGGATTCTTTTTCGAGTTTTTCATTCAATTCATTTTCCTCCTTTTCTTTTCGTTTTCGCTCTTTTTCTTCCTCCGCTTTGCGTCGCTCTTCCGCTTTTCGCGCGATTTCTTCCTCGTCGTCTGGATAAGGTAATAGATAGAACAAAATAAAATACAAAAAAATCAAAGCTACCTGAAACTAACTCTTCTTCGGGGTCAATATTCAACTCGTTTTCGTCGAAGACATTTAAAGCATATTCGTTTGCTTCAATTGGTGGTGCATTTAACACCGTATTGAGTGGCATCATTTTGAGTTCTAAATGTTGTGTTAGTTTAAAATCACAAAACACAGTAACTTTTTTTTTAAGTTTTAAACAAAGAAGTAAAACAAGGTTACCTTGAGTGGTATATGTTTTGAAATCGGTTTTGTATTGTCCGGCCAGAACAGCAACGGGATACGGACTCTTTTTCGTTTGCCACTTTTTTAGTAATTTGAATCGATTTCGCGGTAAGTGCAATGTGTTTGAATTCGAATCATAAAACGAGGAGAATGATTCCTTTCGGATCAGATTTAGACGTGCGGTAAATTCGGAGACCTAATTACGAATAAAATACGTTAATATTTTTGAAAATATATTTAATAGTAAACGGCCCATGCCTTTGAGCACAGGAATACAAGAAAAAACATACACAAAACAGAAATTACAATTTATAGTTAACACAAAAAAAAAATATTTTCGAAACACACAAATTCAAAAAATTGGTTTTTTCAAAAAAATCGAATCCCAAGGCTTGAAATTGCGGGCCTAGTAATAAGTTTTTTTTGTTGAGCAGTGTATCGAAAGAAGCTCGGGACAGCCCAATTACAAATTGTAATTATAGAAGAATTCAAAAAAATCAGAAATTCACAAAATTACCGATTTAGCCGCCTTTTTTAGTTGAGCTGGCATTTCTTCAGCTGGAATGTTCAATTTCATAGACTGTCGTTGTTTCTTCATTTTTTGGCGTAAAAATTCATCATGCCGGGCTGGGAAGTCTTTTCGGAGGACATCTTGAGCATCATAAACTGAAATTGCAACAACACCCATCGAATATTGTTGTTCAGATAAGTACTTTTATTATATTTCAAAAATAGGGTTATCGCATGGCGACATGGTTTAATACAGGGGGTCGGGTTATAAGGTCAGAACTGAACCAAACTGAGTTGACCATATAACCATTTAAAACATAGCAGATTAAAAAGAGTTCACAAACACATGATTTCGAGCGAGTTATTCATTAAAAAAGTCAAAAATGACATGATTTACCTCGAAAAACTTGACCATATGACGGCCACGATCATACGGTATGATCATACCTTATAACCAGAGTCCCTGTAGATAACAGAAAAAATGCAACTTTTATGAGATGGCAACAAATACTAGGAATTGGGCAGATTTGAAGGAACACAGTACAGTAACTGTACTACGATAAAAAAAAATCGACCGGGCCCAAATCCTGTTCATGAGGATTTGTTTTGTTACAAACTGTCACTGAATATGATCAGTTTAAAATATATTCCTTCAATTCATACAAATGTTTCACTTCTTCTGTTTCGAGTCGCCGGCGATAGATTTTTGGGTATTTTCGTTTAAAGCCCGAAATGTCGAGAAATTTGACAAACTGTTCTTGTATTACCCATCGTTCTCCCGACTAAACGTTATTATTTATTTCAGTATTTTATGAGATTTTTCTTTAAAAAATATAAAGAATATTTAAAATATGACAATAAAATTAGTACATGCAATCCGCTATATTACGGCTCGTCCCGTAATGTTATTTTAATGGAAATTTAATTTTCAGAATACATCGTCATATGTAAAGCACTGGGCCATTATCTTTCATTTTTCCTTTCAGTTTGAAAGACGCAGGAGTGCAATAATGTAATGGGTCATTTGGGTTTGTCAGGGTACCACTAAGAATGGGTGGTTGATTTTATATGTATAATATGTATATACATCACCTAAATTGCGTTAAGCGTTGGAAAAATTTGAGCGTTGGCCAACGCTTGAATTTTTCCCCAACGCTCCCAATGCGTTCGAAGAAAAATTTCCCCAACGCCCAACGCGTTGGGAAGAAAATTTCTCCAACGCCCAACGTTCCCAACGCGTTTTTTGGGCGTTGGACGTTGGCCAACGTACCCCAACGCCCAACGTACCCCAACGTTTCCAACACTGCACCTAAGTAAGTAGTACTTACTAAGTACCTAAGTACTACTTAGCAGTGTTGGAAAAGTTGGCCAACGCTCCAAATTTCCCCAACGCCCAACGCAAGCGTTGGCCAACGCTCGGACTCGCCCAACGTTTCCAACACTGCTACTTAGTAAGTAGTAAGTAGAATGTAGTAAGTACCTTAGTAAGTTAACAAAGTACAGTGGGAAAAGTATTAACTTGCTTGAAGATTCTTAACTTAGTTGAGTAGTGCGTGGGCGGAAAAAATGCTAACTTACTTGAATTTAGATGTTTTTTTTTTGCCAAAATAAATGAAATTTTTTGTTAAATTGCTCAGTGTTAACTTACATAGTTAGGTGATGCATTTAAAAATCCCCTAGCGATTCTTAGTGGTACCATGACAGACTCAAATGGTTAAATTATCAGACCCTTGCGTCGTTATCTTTCAAATTGAATAAGAAAAAAAAAGAAAGATAATGGAAACTTGAAGGATAATGAGCAAAAATAGTTTATTTTTTGAACATACGGTATTGCCAATATCGCTTTTGTCAAAAAAAAAATCGTCAAATAAATAGTTTTAAATTTTCGAGAGCCTCACCATGCTGCCCTACGGCTAAAGAAAACGCCCGCGATACCCAGTTATTCACATACGTATATTTTATATGTTAGGGTTAAAGTTAGGCGCATACCGTCCTAGGGACAAAATAATCTACGCACTACCTGCTTAAAGTTACTATTTTTAATATCCATTTGATCTTATTTCATTAAATTTTATCTCAAATTATTAACTAAAATGTTTTGACAACAACAAAAAAATTGTTGAAAAAATCAAAGTTCGTCAATGTTTTGACTAAAATTTTTGACGCAAAAAAAGTTGAAAATAATAAAAGTAGGTTCGTTAAATTTTTGACAACAAATTTTGACGATAAATAAGGTCAAAATAATATTAGCGGGTTAGTCAAATTTTTGACTAAGATTTTTGACGAAATAATTATTTTAGGAAGTTCTTTGACGACTCGTTTTCGACAAAACTATTTATTTGACGACTTTTTTTGACGAAAACACCATAGATCCTGAGGAACTTAATATTTTCAAGGTGACCTAATGCACATTTTTTCAACAAGTGTACATGAGAAACATTCTATAGCTCCAAAATATTCAAGATCGTGCATTTATCTTGCCAAATCTTGAAAAATCCATGATTTCCAGCTCATTCGCCTACGCCATGTGCGTTTATCTTGCCATTTGCACTTATCTTGCCAATTTTTGGGTCGGCGAATGGACAAGATAAGTGCACAGGGAGTGTATACTACTTCAATTATACTATTGTGTCTTGAAAATATGTTTTTATTTATTTTTTTAACCGGTTCCTGATCGTGTGTTTCCATATGGAAAGACTTTGTGAGCGGAATTAAGTCTGGTACTAGTGATAGCGCATCTTGAAGGTGGTACATGACATGGTGGTTCGACGGCAATGTTCCATTAACAACTTTTAACACGCACTTCCCCCTGGGAGTTAAGTATGCGTGGATTTGCTGTAATTTTTGAAGTAGAGAAGTTACATACCCGTACTGGCCATTCGTAGTCCATCACGCGTTCGCCTTCAAACTGATTAGAAATGACGTCATCGTTAGCCATATGAAGTCTCTTCATTTTTTCAATCACTTTTTTATTAATAAATCGTAAAACAGAAAGAATATTGAAAAATCGACAAGCAAACGGTTTGTTGATAATTCAAGGAGGACTCATTTAACACCGCCTACGCATTGTTTGGGCTCAAATTTCGACGCCGTCGGGGCCAATCACGGCATGACGTTGCAATGCTGCGGGATTATCATTGGCTTCATTTATTTACACTATTTGCTGATGCGTAAAAAGAGAAAAAAATAAAGAAAAAGAACATTTCCCCCTATGCGATAATATGGTAAAGGATAATTCATAAAATGTGAAGTGAAATAGTTTTTTCGTAAAAAAAAAATGTTTTTATATGTTTTTTTGCCGGTCATCCTGGCCAAGAATGTCGTTTATGTTATGATTGATGACTTTGGATGGGGTGATTTTGGGTAAGTTTGGGATTGAAGATTTTGGAAATTTATTTTTGTGTTTGGACGGATGAATAACTATTCATAGGGTTTCCGAAAATTTTTTTGTACCCCACGCACGCGTAACTGTGGTCCATCGAGTGGACAAATAACATGTTATAACACTAGGACAGTGTCCTAATTACATCATGAAAATGTCGCGATTTCGGCTATAAATGAGCGTATCGTGATATCTTTATTATGTCCTCTTACAAATAAACAGACAAAAATCAGAATAGGCATTTTGTACAATTTTCGGAGTTCATATCGAGTCACCTCCGAAAATTTCACAAAAATGGCTATTTTTTTCTGATAAATCTTGAAGAAAACGTATGCTTTATATTTCGAAATGAAAATGAAAGCAATGACTTCAACTTCTCCCTTGAAATGCAATGGGAGTAGTTGAACTCATTGCTTATCTTTTCATTTGGAAACATAAAGCATACGTTTTATATTTCTGTGGGCTCAAAATTGAAAAACTAATGTTGCCAAACAGTAGAGCTCGAAGAGTTACTAAGAAAATGTGTAAAAATCGTCTTTTAAAAAGGTCTGTAGCGGACGCTAGAACTTTTTCGAATGCGCGATGAGTTCATTTTAAACCTCATTTTCAGATTTTTTTTGGATTTCCAAATAAAACTAAGGATTTTTAGTCTTCTTTAATTAGATTTAGATTTATATGGCAAAAACGTGAAAATAAGGTTGAAAAGGGACTCCTAATATTATATCAGTGATATATTTTTTCACCATTTTTATGAAAGATTATTTACAATTGACAATGTGAATTGTTAAGGATTCACGGGTCAAAGTTGGAAACGCCGAATTTGGATGAGCTAGCGTTGACAGGTGTAATTTTGGATCAATATTATACACAGCCGGTTTGCAGTCCAACCCGTTCCTCCCTTTTAACCGGTCGGTACCCGATTCGACTCGGCCTCCAGCATAATGTTATTTTGGCTGGTCAGTCGTCTGGCATTCCCCGAAAATACAAATTACTGCCGGAAGAGTTGCGCGAGTGTGGATTCGATACGCATATGATTGGAAAGTGGCATGCTGGACATGCGCATCATTATATGCTGCCGTTTAATCGTGGCTTTGACACTTTTTATGGATACCTCCAGGGTGCTGAGGATCATTACTCTCGAACACAATGTCAGGGTTAGGTTGGATCACAACATACCTACAGGGGGTTGGTTAAAGGTCAGCCATTTGTGCCGTTATAAGGTCAAGCTTTATGCTACAGCTTAGAAGAAAGTATTTTCAGGGGTCGTCAAATACTAGATAACCTATTTTAACCGTAACCTTTATTTGGTGTACCCTTTTATGCACGTTTTTTACAACCTAGATCAGGCTCACGATTGGTGTGGGGTCGATTTTGCGACGGAAAAGGGACCGACGAATGAAACTTTTGGGACTTATGGAACCGAGATTTACTCTCAAAGGGCCCAAAAAGTGCTCGATAGTGTTCAAAAGCAAAAAAAGCCATTCTTTCTTTATTATTCATTACAAAACGTACACTGCCCGTTGCAGGCACCCGAACACTACAAAATCAAGTTTAATTGGATAAAGGATGAGGCCCGGCGGAATTACGCGGCCATGGTTTCAATTATGGACGAAGCTGTCGGGTAGGGTGAACGAAGAGTATAACTTATACAATTCCGAAACTTTTTCAGTTTTTTTTTTGTGTAAGTTGAACAAGTAAACAAAAGAATGTTTCTTCCAATTTTGTGCCTTGATCCCCGGATAAGAATCGTAGTAAATTTATGTCAAAAAAAAAACAGGATGCGCTGTTAAGGAATCACTTTTTGGCCCAAAGGTGTTCAGCGATTACTGATAACTTATTCCGATTTTTTGTGTTCCGTTAACAGCTCACCCGATGTACTGTACCATTTGTTTGATTTGGGTACATTTGTGAAAATGAAAATTTCCACGCGTTCACCCTACTATCGGGGATCTGGTCAAAATGCTAAAATCGCGAAATTTGTGGGATGACACACTTTTGATAGTTACAGCGGATAATGGCGGAGAAACACGGGCAAATGCTGGCGGTGGTAACAACTTTCCGCTCAGAAGTCAAAAATGGAGTTTATATGAAGGCGGCGTCCATGTAAATTCATTTATTAATGGTGGATTAGGGTGCGGTTAATATTTATTTTTTACTCCCACTTAGCAAGGGTGCTTATAAATGTATTTTTTTTGAAATGATACGATACGCACATTTCCATAATTTGGATGTCGTGGCTGCCCAAGCTTCAGAGGGTTTGTATTAAGGACTTAAATTTTGCCTTTCATACTAAGTTCCGATGTGCCCAAAGGAGTCCTTAGTAAAGACATAAGGCCGGTTTTATGAAATCATGTCTTTTACGTGAAGTCTAAAACGTCTTCAAAAAGTAAAAACGTATCTGTTGACAATTTTATTTAAAAAAGGCCTCGAGTATGTCTTTAAATACTTTTGTGTTAAAATATGGCAAGTCCTTTAAACATCCACTTTTAATATATTTATATGTTTTAACCCGCTGAAGTGAATTTAAAGGGCAGCACTTATTCTGGGTTGTTTCATGTTTCTGACTGGCGTGAAACGATATTGGATGCCATGG
>SCLG01000161.1:63411-120580 GCA_004367875.1 Oikopleura albicans | reverse complement strand
AAGGAATCACTTTTTGGCCCAAAGGTGTTCAGCGATTACTAATAACTTATTCCGATTTTTTGTGTTCCGTTAACAGCTCACCCGATGCACTGTACCATTTGTTTGATTTGGGCACATTAGTGAAAATGAAAATTTCCACGCGTTCACCCTACTATCGGGGACCTGGTCAATATGCTAAAATCGCGAAATTTGTGGGATGACACACTTTTGATAGTTACAGCGGATAATGGCGGAGAAACACGGGCAAATGCTGGCGGTGGTAACAACTTTCCGCTCAGAAGTCAAAAATGGAGTTTATATGAAGGCGGCGTCCATGTAAATTCATTTATTAATGGTGGATTAGGGTGCGGTTAATATTTATTTTTTACTCCAACTTAGAAAGGGTGCTTATAAATGTATTTTTTTTAAAGATACGATACATTTCCATAATTTGGATGTCGTGGCTGCCCAAGCTTCAGAGGGTTTGTTTTAAGGACTTAAATTTTGCCTTCCATACTAAGTTCAGATGTGCCCAAAGGAGTCCTTAGTAAAGACATAAGGCAGGTTTTATGAAGTCATGTCTTTTACGTCTAAAACGTCTTCAAAAATTAAAAAAGGTATCTGTTGACAATTTTATTTTAAAAAGGCCTCGAGTATGTCTTTAAATACTTTTGTGTTAAAATATGGCAAGTCCTTTAAACATCCACTTTTAATATATGTTTTAACCCGCTGAAGTGAATTTAAAGGGCAGCACTTATTCTGGGTTGTTTCATGTTTCTGACTGGCGTGAAACGATATTGGATGCCATGGAGTGTAAGGTCAAAAGGCCGTCCAATGATTTAGACGGGAAAAGCCAATGGCATGCCCTGCAATTCAATTCCACTGCGCCACGTTATTCAGGTTGTTTTTTACAAAAAGCCGTCATTATAAAGTTAAGGACGGGACGAGTTGTTTGGAAGACTGAAAATCCAGAAGGTGATGCNAGTTCTTCATAATATTGATCCGCTGAAGCGCGCCCAAGGTCATGATACTCGTGATTGGGTGAATGAGGCGGCGAAAGTGCTTTCATTTGATATCAACGCCCAGGCGGCTATCCGTTTTGGTGAGTGGAAAGTTCTGACTGGAAATCCAGCACAGGGTGTACCAGACGGCAATATTCTACCACCAGAAGCCCAAGACCCGAAAAAGATCAAATTTGCGCCGAGAGAAAATAAGCCTTATTGGGTGCGAGATCTTGAAGATAACTTTTATGAGGATCAAGATATACTCACGCGTCTGGTGCAGCTGTTTAATATTAGTGAAAGTGGATTTACATACAATATATATATATGTATATGAAAAAATGCAGCATAACTGCGCAGGCTAAAAATGACGAAATATTACATTTCTGTAATAAAACTGCGTACAAAACACTGCAGAGGGTGCATATATTACACTAAGAGATTAGTTATTAGGCTACAACCATACAGTGGGTTGGTTATAAGGTCACTCATTTGTGCCGTTATAAGGTCAAGCCAGTTTTTTTTTGCGCTAAGGTCAAGTCAGCTTTTTTGAGTAGCATGCTTTTTCGGCAAAAATCTTTAAAATCATGTCTTTTTAGGTTTTTTTTTTGGATGAAGATCCCGAACGAAACGAGGCAAAATTAGAGTTTACCAAAACACAAATGTAAATTCCGCGAGTAGAACGGATCCTTACGAAAAGAAGGATGTTTCAGACGAGCATATTGACGTGGTTCGACTTGGACTTTCCCTTTTAGCCTTTCATAATGAGACCGCCGTCGCCCCACAGTGGCCCCATATAGATCCGCGTTCTAAACCTGATTCACGGACCGGTCCTATTAAAGGCTTCTGGTGGCCTTGGCTTTAAATTATTGTGTACATTGTACACTGTACAATTTTAGATTTATAGAGAAATTGATTTTTGTTTTCGCAGCACGTTATTATAACAAGAGACGTGCTGTAAATATGATTTAGCTCGTTTCATTTTGTGCAATTATATTACTTTAAGCCCGTAATTTACTTTCACTAAAATCCCTGGTGAAATCAATTGTCCAAGATAAAATTAACCCCTACTAAGCAAACCAGGGACTTTAAGTTACAGTTCTCGTTCCCGAACCGGGTAAACAAAAGTAGAAAAAAACTACACGTTTCGGGGACTGGTTTTATACCCACACCTTAGTGCTTGATCGAAATTTAACCAAAAAAATCTTACCCATGTCGGGGACAAGGACTGTAGTAAAAACATGTGGATATTTTTCAATGCTTGCACGAATCTTACCAGTTCCTAATAATTCCATTCAGGTTGATTCGGTCGTGGGTCTTCGTTTATCAAACTGGTGTACTAGGCCGTATTTTCGAACATTTTCGAAATTTATTCGAGTCCATCACGCTTAAGCATGAATTGTAAAAAAATCGTGAATACGGCTGCGTGCATAATTTTGATATTATATGATATTTTTGATGTCAATGATATATGTCAAACATGAAAATTTGTAACTTTTTATCCTACAAAACGCCTACTTACAGCGGCGGTTATGCTCCATTGTATTAATTTTCTAGAATAAACAGTTCCAAGTTCTCTTGGTAGACATATCAAAAACATCAACCAATACAACGACAATCTTTCAAAAATAATCAACACACATTTATGCTTTTCTAGAATGGCAATGAGCAAAAATAAGTTAGAGAAAGTGGTCGTGCATCCGCTCGTGCTGCTGTCGGTTACTGATCACTACACACGTGTTGGAAAAACGGGCGCCGGCCGAGTAGTCGGAATTCTACTTGGCAAATGGCTGTTTGGCGGCAAGGAGTTAGATGTTTCAAACTCTTTCGCGCTACCGTTTGACGAAGACCAAAAAGACTCGAACATTTGGTTCCTTGACCATGACTACTTAGACTCCATGTTTACCGTAAGTATTTTTCAATCCAAGTGACGACCTCTGATATAAATAACCCATTTCTTAGTAGCAACATTGCTGACACAAAAGTGAAAAGTTGTCAAAATTTGTCAGAATTTGACAGAAATTTTTTTCAAAGTTTTGAGACATTTTGAGACAGTTATAGATAATCCATCTAATGGATCCATCTATGGATTTTGAACAATTCGGGACAATTTTGATTTTTTTTTTGAAAATTTTTATTAAAATAATGTTACATTATTAAACAAATGTTACTTTGGACAATTTTGATTTTTCTTTTTTGAAAATTTTTATTTTCTTAAGTAAGACAGTTGTGGACAGTTGTGGACAATTCGGGACAATTTTAGATATTTTTTAAATTTTTATTTTGTTATGTTGGACAATTTGAGATAATTTTTGATATTTGTTGAAAAAAATTTTTTTTTGATTTTGGACAATTTTGGATAATTGTTGGTTTTTTGAAAATTTGATAATTTCTGAAAATATTTTTTAGATGTTCAAAAAAGTTAACGCACGCGAGCGTATCGTTGGATGGTACCACACGGGGCCCAAGTTGAAAAATAATGATTTGCGCATTCACGAATTGATTCAAAAACATATGCCAGCCGGGCATGACGCCACGTTGTGTATTATTGACGTTCAGCGTCAAGATGCCGATTCGGGTTTACCCATTGACGCTTATATTGCCGAGGATGAAATTAGAGATGATGGAAAACCCGCCGGCAAAACATGGCGACACATTGCGTCCGCCGTTGGCGCCGAAGAGGCCGAAGAAGTCGGCGTCGAGCAACTTTTGCGGGACGTTTATAATCCCACTGCCGGATCATTAAGGTATGTTTACCCTATGCTAACTTTAAGAATTAGAATAAAATAACGGGTCGGCGATCTAGACTGTTAAAGGCCAAGCTATTTTTTGCACTAAACTTCTGTCATTTTTTTCAATAAAATTCATGTCTTTTCTCGCTGTTTTGGGGCATATTTTTAGGTTGCTAATAATTTAAAGTCAAGTCAGTTTTTCGTACAAAGGCAAATTATATTTAAGGCCAAGTCAGTTTTTTTCAAGGTAAATCATGTCATTTTCACTATTTTTTTGATGAAGACCTTTTTTGAGTGATGGTTGGTTATAAGGTCAAGTCATAGTTTTTGGCCGAAAAACTGGTCTTTATGTTAAAAATTTTTTAATAGGACTAAAATATGCGGTTAAGTCAGTTTTTAAAAATGCAAATTTTAGGTCAAGTCAGTTTTTTTGACCTTGACCTTATAACCAACCCTCCCTGTATAAATTATAACCAGCACGTACATGTGTGTAATCAGTTATTGGATATCGAAAATGTATCTAAAGATTTTTCTTTTAGCCAAAAAGTCACAGCCCAATTGGCATCAATTCGCGGTCTACTTCAAAAATTACAGCAAATCCACGCATACTTAACAAAAGTTGTTAATGGAACATTGCCGTCGAACCACCAAGTCATGTACCACCTTCAAGATGCGCTATCACTAGTACCAGACTTAATTCCGCTCACAAAATCTTTCCATATGGAAACACACGATCAGGAACCGGTTAGAAAATTTAATAAAAACATATTTTCAGGACACAGTTTGAATTTTTAAAAATTGAAACTTCAATTGTACTTACAGATGCGCCGTTATATTATAAATATAAAAAGTGTAACATAACAGCGATAAAGCTGGAAACACCAAAAATTCGAGAAATTGTAAGATAACGGATCCGACGGGAAAATATTGCGCAATACGTGTTTTTCTGTACAAAACGTACGATAACGGGAATTTTTATCCGAGTAAAAGCTTCTACCGGTTTATTTGGCTTCACTCGTGCGTTCTATCGTTGCACTGCATGGCCTTATAAATAACAAATTGGCAAATTCAACGCCCCCTGTCGAAAAAATCGCTGCGTCGAAAAAGGACGAAAAAAGCGAGACGCCAGCTGTTACCGTCAAGTGAGCTAGATCAACCGTTGAAAATGCTGAGTTCAATCAATAAAACAAAAACAAGATACAAAAAGGCTACACTTAAGCAAAAAATACATTTCACTTTTTTTTTTGTTCTTTAGATCTGTTCTGTNGCTATTTTGACGTTACCCTCACAGTCTGAGCGTCCCCTTACGGTAAAAAGTGTAATATAACGGAAAATTGTAACATAACGGCGGAGTGCGTAGGCGATTATGCTGGACAACACCAAAAATTTGAGAAATTGTAAGATAACGGATCCTACGGGAAAATATTGCACAATATGTGTTTTTTCTGTACAAAATGTATGATAACGGGCATTTTTATCCGAGTAAAAGCTTCTACCGGTTTATTTGGCTTCACTCGTGCGTTCTATCGTTGCACTGCATGGCCTTATAAATAACAAATTGGCAAATTCAACGCCCCCTGTCGAAAAAATCGCTGCGTCGAAAAAGGACGAAAAAAGCGAGACGCCAGCTGTTACCGTCAAGTGAGCTAGATCAACCGTTGAAAATGCTGAGTTCAATCAATAAAACAAAAACAAGATACAAAAAGGCTACACTTAAGCAAAAAATACATTTCACTTTTTTTTTGTTCTTTAGATCTGTTCTGTCTTATTTATCATTTTCAGAACGTATTTTGAATATGTAAATGATGGTTATGGAAATTTTAAATATGTCGGTTTGTTTTCTGCATTTCACCTAAGAAAAAATTACATGTAAACCGTTTCCATTTGTGTTATGTTGTTGCCTCCAAAAGATATAAAATGAAGACCGTGTAGGGTTACATTTAGGGAACAAATGATAGGCCGTTTTTATTCCAACGGAGCGCTGTTAACTAGTTACAAAAGTTATCCAAAAAGTAGCCCCTTAACAATAAATTGGCCGTAAGTAAGGGCCCAAATTTGAAGTGCGTCCTTAAATAATGTTATCGGCTTAAAAGAGGTCGGTTAACAGCGCACCCTGTATATATAACATTCACATAAATAACGAAAAGTGTTAGTTTAAAATTTTGAAGTCCGCTTGTGATATCTTCTATTCTCAAACTATTATTCGCCACCTTAGTACAGAGCGGGTTGCTTATAAGGTCAGCCATTTTTGCCATTATAAAGTCAAGTCATTTTTTTGCACTTTTTTTAAATAAAATCATGTCTTTTTGAACTTTTTTGTTCCCAGCACTAAGATCTTATTGTGGAAAAACATTTCAGGTCGGTTATAAGGTTAAGTCAGTTTTTCAAAGTGCATTAAGGTCAAGTCAGCTTTTTAGACCTTGACCTTATATTATAAGGCTTATAACCAACCCACTGTACACCATTCTAGTAGTCGCTCATTTCTCGGTTATGTTTTCTTGTGTTTTTGTACACAACAAAAAAAAGGTCGCAAGCTGGAAAAATAGAGTAAAATTTTATATTACTTTCATCGAAAATGACTGACCGCGGTCGACCGTCTTTAAAAATTTACTTAAGTCTCTTACCACTCGGCCTGTACACACTCTAGTATTCGCTAATGTTGTTGTATTTTATCTCACAGAAACTGTCTGTCAATATTGGGACGATTTTTTTGCAGATTTTTAATTGGAGTACCATTTAGTTTGTTCGCCTGAAAATGGCGAGTTTCTCGTGTGACATATCGGGCGAGCCGTGCAGTCACCCATATGTCACACCCTCCGGTGGCGTTTATGAAAAAGCAAATATTGAGCGGTGGATATCAGAAAACGGAACCGATCCGAAAACAAATCGTGCTCTAAGTAAGAAGGAAATTATAGAAGTTAAACAGGCACCGGGAGTACGAGCCCATCCCCCACAAGCCATGACCATTCCCGCCATCATTAAGAGTTTGAGGTAAAGATTGAGAACCGTTTTCAACACGAAATTCTATTTTTAACTCCTTGATAAAAAATGGTGTAAACCTTTGTATCAAGTCATGTTAGGACCCAGTATTTACTTGCATCAGGGACACTTCAGATCTCAAGAAAGTACAGGGAATGTAGTTGGTTATAAGGTCTGTCATTTTGACCGCTAGAACTTATAGAATATAAGGTCAAGTCTGTTTTTTTATTTCAATAAAATTCATGCATTCGACTTTCTTGGTGAAGCCATTCGAAAATAAGTCTTCAATTTTTTGGGGGCTATAAGGTCAAACCACTTGAAGCATTTTAGGTCAAGTAATTGTTCAGCTTGAACTAATAACCAACATTACTTGTAGCTTATTGGAGTCATTTTAAGTTCACTTTTGGATAAAGCTCTTTCGAGGGTATTTATAATGAAAAAAATTCAAGGGACGAATGGGACGCTACCGTACTTCAAAATGCGCAAATGGCAAAAGATACGACAATGAATGCCGACGAGTTAAAAGAAAAACTTTATCATCATGATGCCGCATGTCGGATAATTGCGCGATTAACGCAACAAATGGACGAGACGAAATTGATGCTGCTCGACGTTCAAAAAGAAGTTTCGATTCCGAAAAACGAAACCGTCGAGGATGTTGAAATGACCCCAGTCGAAGAAGAACCACAAAAAGGCATCACTGACGCCATTATGGAGAAACTCAAAGCTACAGGAGACGTGAGTTAAAATTCAAAAAAATCTAAAAAGCAGCGAGAAGTTAGCCGAATTCTCAAACCATTTTGTAGCTCACTACCCAAATTCTGGGGTGCAGAATTGAGGTCGGGGTAAACTGGCGGTAGTTCTACCGGCAATTATTAGGGAAAACTGGCGGTTGTCCATTAATTCTTTTAATTGTGATAATCGTATTTGTTTTAACTACCGCCAATTAACCTAGAAAATTGGCGGTAGTAACTATTTTTTCCCGAAATAAAAAAAACTGGCGGTACTACCGCCAATTTACCCGGCTCCAGAATTTACCAGGAAGGGTCAAATTGTGCTACCGGTTAAAACAACGTTTATAATACTATGTCAGATTTGATGTTAACCTTACGCTACGAAAACAGTTACATGTGATGCAATAAAATTCCATATGTAATATAACAAAACTGTCGGAGTTTTCAGAGGTCAAGTTAACGGATTTTTTTGTTAAGAAACTTACAAATCAACGAAAGAAACGTGGAAAAAAGCCGCCCGCGGAGCTGGTTGATACCGCAACTTTGTGTGACTTTGTCGCCCAAAATAGTTTCCCTGGTCTTCATTCAGCCTCGGTTCCCGGAATTACGTGTCTTGACGTCGACTGGAAAACCGGCAATGTGGCGACGGGTGGAAATGACCGAAGTGTCATTATTTTTGATAGAATAGCAGGCGAAATTATTGCCACATGTAAAGGTATGATCTAAGTTTATATTTTAAAAGTTTATTTACTTATTTTTACTCAACGCGGGGTACTGATAAATACAAATTTGCTCAGACATTTGTATTTTTCCAGGAGTAGTAAAAGTATTGTATGTATTATGAAAAAAACCGTCATTTGTATTTTAATAATTATTAATCGGAAAATTCCACGGGTTACAGGAGATTTGTTTTTGTTTACAATTTTTTGTTTTATATTTTAATATAGTTAACTACATGTATATTCTCGGCCAGGTGAAGAGTAATTTTTTATACATAGGTGTTGGTTATAAGGTCAAGTCATATTTTTGGTGGTAAAACCGTTAATAATGTTTTTTTAAATGGTTGGTTATAACTTATAAGGTCAAGACATATTTTTGGTTGTAAAATCGTTAAAAATGCTTTTTAAAATGGTTGGTTATAAGGTAACGTCATATTTTTGGTCGAAAAACACTTAAATTTTTTCTTTAAAATCATGAGTTTTTTATAGTCAAAAACATTTGTTTTCAGGACATCAAAAAGCTGTTACTACGTTATCATGTCATGCAAAGGAGCCGGTGGTTATTTCGGGTTCGTTAGACGCAACAGTTCGTGTTTGGAATTATAGCAATCCGGATGCGGTCCAACAGCAGCGGTACAATACTCACTTGGATCATGTTACTGGATTATCACTTCATCCCACACAAGACTACTTTTTGAGTACAAGTAAAGATAAATCATGGACATTTTCCGATATAAAAACAGGTATGAATAAAGAAAATATTTTTACGCATCAATGCAGGGGTGACGTCATAATACAGTAGGTGCGCCGTTATACCGCTNGTTGTGATGCTGTTTTATGAAATCATGAATGTTGGATTGAAAAAGAAAATGAAAACAAAAAGAAACAAATCAAGCGTTACCGAAAAAATATCTAGAATTTTCTTTGACAAAACGACAATTTTAACATTATAGAATATACTGCACCATTTACCCCCTTAAAACTATAGTTAACTACATGTATATTCTCAGTCAGGTGAAGAGTATTTTTTTATACATAGGTGTTGGTTATAAGGTCAAATCATATTTTGGTGGTAAAACCGTTAAAAATGTTTTTTAAATGGTTGGTTATAAGGTCAAGACATATTTTTAAATGGTTGGTTATAAGGTCAGGTCATATTTTTGGTCAAAAAACACTAAAAATTTTTTCTTTCAAATCATGTCTTTTTTAAGTCAAAAACATTTGTTTTCAGGACATCAAAAAGCTGTTACTACGTTATCATGTCATGCAAAGGAGCCGGTCGTTATTTCGGGTTCATTAGACGCGACAGTTCGTGTTTGGAATTATAGCAATCCGGATGCGGTCCAACAGCAGCGGTACAATACTCACTTGGATCATGTTACTGGATTATCACTTCATCCCACACAAGACTACTTTTTGAGTACAAGTAAAGATAAATCATGGACATTTTCCGATATAAAAACAGGTATGAATAAAGAAAATATTTTTACGCATCAATGCAGGGGTGACGTCCTAATACAGTAGGTGCGCCGTTATACCGCTGAAAACCCGAATTGGGGTAAAGTTTCCTCCCCGAAGTGTCTATTTAAATTTAAATAAATCGCCTTTGCGATTATTGAGATTTTCCAAAAAAGGGCCCCTTTAACTGCGCACCTGGTGTAGTTCATACCTTGACTTTGTGAGTGTTTTATGGATATAGGTGACAAGGTCTGAAAAAATGATTCGTGACTCGTTGGGGACGGCTGACCTTGTTTTTTCATTCTATAGGGTTAGGTAAAAATTCGATATTGTATGACCTTATTTTTATAAAATCGTACAATTTGTAAATTGACGATGATTTTGTGTACTTTTAGGAACTGATCTTATCAGGACTTATGACGATGACAGTATAACTTGTGGCCAATTTCATCCTGACGGTTTAATTTTGGGAACCGGTACGACCCGAGCCGAAGTGAAAATTTGGGATTTGAAGTCTTCGAGCAAAGGTGACGCGAAACCGGCGGCCAGTCCATTCCGGGGACATTCGGGACCAGTAGAGTCAATTGCATTCTCAGAAAATGGATACCATTTGGCAACAGCTTCACGTGGAAATGAAGGAACATGATCAAATTTAATTTTTTTATATTGAATTTCAATTCTACTAATTTCAACCGCTATAAATATTTAATTATAATTAAATTACATATGTACTTTGATTAGGGCCAGGCATAAATGAGGCATATTAAACGAAATTAATTCTAAACAAAAGGTCATATTACACAAAGATAGTAGACAAGGGTCATATAACACAAATGGTAAATTTCTAAAAAAAACATATATTTTCAAAAAAAAAACACGACTTTGGCCTGAAAACTTCAGTAAATTTTATTAAAGGAAATCCTTTTTAAATATCACCACACCTACACTAGGTAAAAAAACTTATTATGAATAAAAATACCTCGTTTTGATCCTGACTTCAGTGAAATTGTGGGATTTACGAAAATTGAAGATTTTCAAGACGTTAACCCTCTCCGATTCGTTTAAAGTGCGCCATTTGACGTTTGACTCCTCGGGTACCTACCTGTCGGTGTCTGGGAATGATGTGCGCATTTTTAAGGTAAAGGAATGGAACGAGATTGCGCGCTATACGGCGCATACGGACGACGTAACCTGTTCGAGATNCACTTCAGAAAGTGGTTTAACCGTGAGAGCGACATCCGTGAAAAATCGCACACTGTGTGTAGCAGCGGCGAATGAGGGTTAAACGAAATTAATTTTAAACAAAAGGTCATATAATATGACTCATATTACACAAAGATCAAAGTAGACAAGGGTCATATAACACAAATGGTAAATTTTTTTTTGAAAATATGTGTCAAGATCTTTTTGACATGATTATACAAACATTGGTGAACACAAACATCACAAACTTGTAAGTTTTATTAAACGAAATCCTTTTTAAATATCACCACACCTACACTAGGTAAAAAAACTTATTATGAATAAAAATACCGACTCGTTTTGATCCTGACTTCAGTGAAATTGTGGGATTTACGAAAATTGAAGATTTTCAAGACGTTAACCCTCTCCGATTCGTTTAAAGTGCGCCATTTGACGTTTGACTCCTCGGGTACCTACCTGTCGGTGTCTGGGAATGATGTGCGCATTTTTAAGGTAAAGGAATGGAATGAGATTGCGCGCTATACGGCGCATACGGACGACGTAACCTGTTCGAGATGGGGAGCCTTTGCATCTGAACTCGTCACCTCCTCAATGGACCGAACCGTTAAAGTTTTTTCAATTGAAAACTAGACATCACATCGAATTCGACTCGACCCTTCATTCTTTAGAGAAAAAAAAATAGTGAAATTGCTCTTCTAAATTACTGCCCGTGTGATAAGGCGTCGTACGTGGTATGTAAATTATATTATATAATATAATGTTACTACTGAATGAGATGACAGAAATTTGATGACTGTATACTTTAAATACATTTTCACATGACGCCCAACAATTAGTGTAGTGATAAGAGCGTATTACATGTAATTGTACACAAAAATGTGAAGTTAAGAAAAATGCGTCGGGCATTGTTGAGTCGTCCGCTTCGTCTCACTTCCCAAATTCGCGAAAAACATGATTCACTCATTCCCGCTGGTGCCGGTGGTCGTTCTTCATTCAGGTACGCATATTTACAGGGGGCCTAATTATAAGGTCAAGTTTTTTCAACATGTTACAGTAGGGGTTGGTTACAACTTTTAAGTTATAAGGTCTGACATTTGGTCCGTTATAACTTATAAGGTCTTATGGTATTTTTTAAGAACAAGGTTAAATCAAAAGCATGCTTTTTGGGGAAAAAAACTTTAAAATCATGTCTTTTTACGCTTTTTTGGACGAAGACCTCCCCATGATTTTTTGTGAAAATTTCCGTTTTTAAAAGAAACTATATACACATCGTTGTATTCAGTACTAAAGTTAATAACCCGTTTTAACTGGTAATTAAATATTTATTTAATCACAGCTAAAGTAATCAAATTAAGTGGACAAGCGGCAACAGTTTTTGGCGCAACCGGTAACATTGGACATACACTAGTCAACAACCTTGGACGAATTGGTTCATCAGTCACTATCCCGCATCGGTAATTAACACTCTTTAAAACGAGAATATGTCTCATAATGTCATCGTAAAATAGATTTTGTTCATGCATCTTATAAAAAGTGTTCTCTCCTGAAATATATGTAATATTGTTAGTCCAAACGATTATGAGTCGAAAAAACTTCGAAAAATATTCAAAATTGAACCTATTGGCCGAAAATAAAAAAAAATTAATTAAGGAAAATATTGTGTCAATATTTTTAGCGGCGCTTGATAGATGAAACAGCCTCTTATGAGCCGCTGTGTCTGCATGAGTTAAATGATTTTTCCTGTAAATTACAGGCAATCTTCGTATCCTTTTTAAGGTTATTTTGGCATGACCGCGTCAGTCTCAGGACCGCCACACGGTATAAATTCAGACATTCTATCTTGAACCTAAAAAAAAATCTCGGGAAAAATACCCCAGCACGTAATTCATATTTTAGCAATTCATCAGAAGCGTGGCGGGTAATGGACTTGCGTCCAATGGGCGATCTTGGAGCGTTTTCGTTTGTTCAAAATTTTGACTTTGAACATTGGAGTGATAAAGATATAATGGAAGTTATCAATCACTCAAACATCGTCTACAATGTCATCGGATCATGGCGAGGTAACATTTTCTTTTAATATAAGAGACACTTTTTTTATAAATAAAAATTTCATCTCCAAAGTAAGCTGGCGAAAATCCAAATTAATTTTTATTTAATTGTGTAAGTTAATCATTTATTTGTTTTCGGATTTTCCAAGTTGCGTGTCCTATTACAGGGGGTCGGTTATAAGGTCAGCCATTTGTACCCTATAAGGTCAAGTCAGTTTCCTAGCACTAAGGTCTGATCGTGGAAAAACTTCAGAGTGCATTAAGGTCAAGTCAGTTTTTGAGACTTTGACCTTATAACCAACCCCCTTTATATATTTATCAATCCCGCGTTAACGTAATGTTAAAATTTTAACTTCAGAGTTAAACAAATGGCCCCGTCGTTGCGTGAACGTGGAGTGGCCCGAGCGATTGGCTCGTCTGGTGGCGGCAAAGGGCGACGGAACCCGATTGGTGCACCTTGTCCACTTAAATGCCGGCAACGAAGAGCTCGGAAAGTTCAGCGGCGTTTTGCGGGAGCAGGCCGAGGGGGTCGAGCGAATGCGGGAAGCTTACCCCGAGTCCATTATTGTCAAATCGGCAACAGCCGTCGGCTGGAATGATGGATTCACGCACTGGTGGTGTACTGAAGGAGAAATGTACCAAAGATCACTTGCCTACATTGGTGCCTTCCCACTTATGTATGGTGGTGGACAGAATACTTATATTTCGTAAGTTCACAATTGTAAATATAACATCACTAAATATACATGTCTTATTTCTTTTTACATTACTTTTATAAAAAAATCACATCTGAATTTGTAGTCCCGTTGTTCGACGTGACATAGGCCGCGCGCTTGTCAAGATTGGCGCTCATCCCGATTCTGATGGTCATGATTTTGAGCTGTATGGCGAGAAGACTTATAAGTTAACTGATATTGTTGAATTCATGTATGACGTTAAATGGCAAACTATGCGAAACATGATGCACCAGGGAAAACGCTCGGCATCCGGATTTTGGGGACATCGAATGGATGTCGATCTTGATTTCTTCAATTGGGATGGTAAGTTATAACGAGTAGCCTTGTTAAACTTGATGAAATGAAATACTTTGTAGTATCATATGGGAGGTTATAAAATACGGGGACTTTTAAGGTCAGCCAGTTTGTCCCATGTTAACCTCCAGGTCTCTTTTCGTAACGCTTTCAATTTGAACCCAATACCTTATAAAATATGCAACAAAAGATGGCGATTTTAATATCTTAATATCCTGGAGAAAAACATAAGTAAGGGTGTCATATTACCCATATATGGGGTCAAATGAAAAATTCGATAAATGCTTAAATTTTACCACTTTTTGCACCAAAAGTTCTAGTCCAAAACGTGTCACTTGATAAGGATGAAATAATTATTGATCACTTGATAAAAATATTCAGTACTCGGTGAAATGGACATGGATCCAAAAGAGATGTCTATGAAGCAAAAAGTGTGCCGCAAACTGCTGCGATTTCATTTGGCCAAATTGATGTGGCCCCGTAACAATGTCGGTGGAATTCGCGCTCTAGATTTCGTCCATCGCTCAAAATCCCTCTATTCTGACTGGACCAATGAGGACCATTTCAATATGATGAACATGTCGCATGTTCCATCATTCGAAAACCCCGGATTTTCCGAATTGGGAATGCGCTTGAATTGCCCGCTGGAGGCTATCCACGAATCGGCCACCAACTACTACGTAAGTCAAATTTAAAAAAAATGTCCAATTTTTATAATTATAAGAATAATTAATTATTTTTTTTGGAAGGACCATTAAGGGAAAACCAATGAATGGTTTGTTTGTTTTATTCGAGCACTTATTGATAAATAATTTTTGAAACTAGTTAGAACTAAAAAAATACTTGGGCTAACGTTTTTGTAAAAAAAGTTGGAACGGAACCAGAACTGGAAGTACCGTTAATTACCGGTGAAAATGCAAAAAAAACGTCAGATATCGCAAAAAGTGCGGCGTATTTAAGTGCCCCATCTCAGACTCCTTGGGGTTATACATTAGAACCCGTTTATATATGGTAATATTATAGCCTGGTTCGAATATTGGCAGCATTGGTCACTCAGACAGCTTCAAGAGGATAGATGAATTTGACCTTCCACCAAGCCATGGTTGGGACGCCGTTCATACTTCAAAGGTCGAACGTCTCGCACAGGCCTAAAGTCAAATTCAATTTTGTAAACAAAAAGTTCATTATTATTTATTTCTTTGGCCAAAATTATGTTTTTCTTAACTCTTGACCAAATGACAAAAAAAAGACTATTTTCTGAAAAAAAAATTGTACATTTTGTGATCATTTTAGAATAAAATATTGTCGCAGAAAATTTATCGGAGGTTCATGTCGGCCAAGTTTTTCGATATTGGGGCAAATTTGACCGACCCGGTCTTTACGGGCATATACAGTTGGGCGCCCGAAACTTTTCTTTTCATTTTTTGAAAATTATCCCATCCAAATAATTGTAAATACATGATAATATCATGATGATATCAAAAAGAGATGATCATCCTTATTTTTGAAAAAAAAAACTGTCAAAAAAGCGTTTTTTTTTATTTTGTAACTGTTCAACGTCAATTTTTCAAATTATCATATATCAAACCTAGTAACAATATGTTATGTATATACTACACTGTATATATATTTGCGGGCAGCAATCCGAGCGCCTTTTTTCCAAAAAATAATCGAAATTGCAGACAAACGGATATTTATATGATTCTTTCTATTGACAATTTTGTATTTATAATATTGTTGTACAGGAAAGTTGCGGGCACCCTAATAAACAGGGGAAAGGAGAAGCATCCGAATGATTGGGATGCGATTATGAAGCGGGCAGAGGATATTGGTCTAAGTGGTTATTTGGTCACCGGTGGGAATTTAGAGGATTCACATGAAGCACTTGAAGTCGCCAAAAAAGTGAAAAACGGGTTTTCAACCTGTGGTGTTCACCCAACGCGGTGTAATGCTTTTGAGGACTCCGGTGATCCCGAAGATTATTTTCAAAAACTAAAATCTTTCGCAACTGACAACGAATTAGTAAAGGGTGGTAATCTTTTGAATATTATATAAGTGAACTTTTGGTAAACTATGGTGTTGCTTATTTGCAATAAGTTATTTCGAACAATTGTGAATCATTATAATTGTACTTTCATGCGGGATACTAACCATACAAAAATGGTGTCCATAACATCATTTTTTTCACAAAAAGCGTCCGTATTGAGAGTAAGGACTGCTGATATCAATTTTAACCCCAGAACTCGTAGTTTGAACGCCTGTCCACGGTTATTTTCAATTGTTGATGATTTCCTTAGCACCCATGATCAGTGAAAGCAATTGGTGAGTGTGGGCTGGATTATGATCGCCTCCATTTTTGCCCCGCCGAAACACAAAAGATCTGGTTTGAACGGCAGATTAAACTGTCCCATGATATCGGAAAGCCCCTCTTTCTTCATATGAGGGCGGCAACTGAGGTCTCAGGTGCTGATAAAACATAACACTAACTTAGTACGATGAAATGGCCATGAATGTTAGATCGGAAAAATAGGACGCATCAAAAATAGTAAACAATTTATTCTGACAATACTAGTATGTAGTATTTTTTTATGCGTAACATGTAGTGTGATCCCTCAAATAGAGAAAATGGCATATTAGTAGCCTGAAAATATACACTTAGATTATTTAGATATTTACTTGGGTAAGAAGCTTGTAATTTTATCCGTTTTGAGGTCACTGAAGTCCTCTACTGTGTGTGGTTACTACTTTGTGAGGTAAAAAATAACGCAATTTAGTCCATTAGAGGGCGCCATGTCAGAAGAGCTTATAATGGAGTCTTAAGCTCAACATTAACATACTGGCTAATATACTTGGCGCCCTCTAATGGACTGAATCGCGTTATTTTTTGACCTGACAAACTAGTGACCGCATACAGTAGAATGACAATCCAACAATGCATTTGCATTAGCATTTGACGAAGGGAATCTACCTGATACATTTAATATACCATTAATAAATATACCATTAATAAGTATGGTCTGTGTTTTAGTCAGGTTCCAAAAATCGGCTTTTCCTGGTGTAATTTTTTCTGAAAATTTCTGTTGACCATTTTTTCGGTGGTGTAAGAACACTCCCTCATTTCCTGTTCCTGGCAGTTAAATAAGGGTAAAGTCGTTACATCCGCTTTGGTGTTAATCAATTCAAACACCTCCTGTCGCCAGTTTGCAAATATTTATTTTTCATTGACATCGTGATCCAAGTCATAAATCCACATTTTTTTATTTAAATTATTTTACTCGTGCATTTCTCTATATATATTTTGCTGTTTTTTATCGTCACCTGTGAAATTAGGATTTTTTGGAGATAGTGAACCGGAATAAAGGTAGGATTTTTAAGATTATTTTTTTTTTTATTTGTCTAAATACCAACTCTTCACTTAGTGTAAATATGTTATTGATTTCTAATCATTTCAAATTCTTCAGAAATTCGTCATCAAAATATAATTGTCCATTTGTAATATTTTAATCAAAAGTGTATTTTAAATATGACCCGGAGTAACCTTTGAGGACATGGCCAACATTTTCTTGTGAATAAACCACTTTCTGTGTGGGGAATATTTTATATAAATCTATTGGAACTACAGTCCCTATTCCCAATACGGACGTTTTTGATTCTCGAAAATAGCGTCCGTATTGGGAGCACCGTCCGTATTGGGCGCAACGTCCGTATTGGGATGATTTTCGGACATTTTTGTAATATAATGGCTTATTCTGGAGATTTGAAGATTAAAATGGCTTATTTTGAACAATGCGGTACATTTTTTGATTTTACGATACCCGTTAACTAGGTAAGGACTGTAAATTACTCATTATGACAATATTTTAAACGTAAATAAGCCATTTTAGTTTACATATATCAAAAATTTTTGAATAAATGACACAATTTTACCGTACAAAAAGCGTCCTTATTGGGATCATCGGCCGCCCAAACGCAAAAAAAGGGGCAGCGTCCGTATTGGGAAAAACGATTTTTTCGCCGAAAAAGCGTCCGTATTGGGATCATCGTCCGTATCGGGAGCGTCCGTATTGGGAGTAAGGACTGTACTAGAGAAATTTTTAGTACGAGCGTATCTAAAAATTTTTTTTCGCGTTTTTTCGAATTATTAAATTCTTGATGCTACCAGGGGTTAAAGAATACATTTTTCTTGTTTGAAAAAGAGTTTAGGAGCTTCACGAGTAGTATGATTGAGATATTTAAAAANTATTTGCCGTTAACCGCCAATTTGACACTTTCACCCTTATTTGCAGTTAACCGCCACTTTTTCCAAGTAAATCGCCTACGCACTGCGCAGTTAACCGCCACTTTTGCAGTTAACCGCCAGTTGAGGACACCGCGAAGGGTGGCGGTTAACTGCGCACCCTGTGTATTATACATAATATATATTACATATGTAGTATTTTTTTATGCGTAACATGTAGTGTGATCCCTCAAATAGAGAAAATGCCATATTAGGAGCCTGAAAATATACACTTAAAATATTTAGATATTTACTTGGGTAAGAAGCTTGTAATTTTATCCGTTTTGAGGTCACTTGAGTCCTCTACTGTGTGTGGTTAATACTTTGTGAGGTAAAAAATAACGCAATTTAGTGCATTAGAGGGTGCAGTGTGGGCAGAGCTTATACTTGGCGCCCTCTTATGAACTAAATCGCGTTATTTTTTGACCTGACAAACTAGTTACCGCACACAGTAGAATGACAACCCAACAATGCATTTGCATGAGTATTTGACGAAAGGAATCAACCTGATACATTTAATATATGGTCTGTGTTTTAGTCAGGTTCCAAAAATCGGCTTTTCCTGGTGTAATTTTTCGGAAAATTTCTGTTGACCATTTTTTCGGTGGTGTAAGAACACTCCCTCATTTCCTGTTCCTGGCAGTTAAATAAGGGTAAAGTCGTTACATCCGCTTTGGTGTTAATCAATTCAAACACCTCCTGTCGCCAGTTTGCAAATATTTATTTTTCATTGACATCGTGATCCAAGTCATAAATCCACATTTTTTTATTTAAATTATTTTACTCGTGCATTTCTCTATATATATTTTGCTGTTTTTTTTATCGTCACCTGTGAAATTAGGATTTTTTGGAGATAGTGAATCGGAATAAAGGTAGGATTTTTAAGATTATTTTTTTATTTGTCTAAATACCAACTTTTCACTTAGTGCAAATATGTTATTGATTTGTAATCATTTCAAATTCTTGAGAAATTCGTCATCACAATATAATTGTCCATTTGTAATATTTTAATAAAAAGTGTATTTTGAATATGACCCGGAGTAACCTTTGGGGACATGGTAATATTTTCTTGTGAATAAACCGAGGGGGCAGTAACACGAACGCAGTAACTCGAACGCTAGCAGTAACTCGAACAAAAAGGGACTACGAACGCAGTAAGTCGAACGACTTGAAGTCGAACGCATTTTTTTATAAAAAACATTCAAAACTGCAAATCGAACAAAACTGAATGTCGAACGGTTTTTTTNAAAAAAACCGTTCGACATTCAGTTTTGTTCGACTTGCAGTTTGAAATGTTTTTGATAAAAAATGCGTTCGACTTACACAATTCGACTTACTGCGTTCGGAGTCCCTTTTTGTTCGAGTTACTGCTAGCGTTCGACTTTCTGCGTTCGTGTTACTGCCCCACCGAATAAACCACTTTCTGTGTCGGGAATATTTTATATAAGTGTATTGGAACTACACTGTATTAGAGAAATTTTTAGTACGAATGTGTCTAAAAAATTTTTTTCGCGTTTTTTCGAATTATTAAATCCTTGATGCTACCAGGGGTGAAATAATACATTTTTTTGTTTGAAGAAGAGTTTAGTAGCTGTAGGAGTAGTATGATTGAGATATTTCAAAATTTAAAAGTTTTGTGTGTTATATTTTTGTACACAGTACGGTCCCGGGTTATGTCTAAAAAATTGTCTGAATTTTTTATCGCTAAAAGTTCCAGTCATTTTTGGGCACTACGGCCAAGTCAAATTTTTCAAATCATGTCTTTTTTTCTTTCTCGCCCGAAGACCTCACTGTGACTTTTTTATATAAAAAAACTAACAACACCCCTGTAATAAAATGTATTTTTTATCGATATACAAAAATCCTATATAAGAATATGTTGAAAACGGCGGGGTTGTTCATTCATTCGACAGCAGTGCAAAAGACAGGGACCGAGTTTTGGATGAGACGCCGTTTTATATTGGCATTAATGGCTGCAGTTTAAAAACGTCAGAAAATTTGGAAGTCGTTAAAGATATACCGTTAGAGAGACTTATGATTGAAACAGACTGCCCATGGTGTGAAATTAAACCGTCTCATGCGGGTTACAGTCTAATCCAGACAACCTTCCAGTCCAAGAAGGACCCTAAAAAATGGCAAGAAGGTTTTTGCGTCAAGGGCAGATCCGAACCCTGTCATATTGTTCAAGTAGCAGAGGTGATATCCAAAATAAAAGGTTTTTATCTTATATAAGCTTCACTCTTAAAAAGGCCATTTTTGATTGCTAAATACAATTGACCGTAATGGGAGTAAGTACCAGAGGTCGGCAGGAATTGATTGGGTAACGGAATTGAAGGGTAACGGGTAAAATCGTGGGTTACCGAGTGAAAAAAAAGTGTACCCTTCCATACCCTCCATTGAAAGTTACCCTTGTCCGCGGACAATGGTACAAAATCTGCCGACCTCTGAATCGAACCCCCAAATACAATTGTGATAATTTCGTAATTATTTTTCTTATTTTGATAATTAGGTATTAAAAATCGTCACTTGACCTCCACTGACCTCGCAGTATTTCGTTAATACGGAAGTGACTGATTTCCGTTCTGGAGTACCAAATACAATTGTTATCAATAACATTAATTAATTATTAAAACGAAATTAGCAAGAAAATGTTATTTTTATTTCGTCAAATAGAGTAGGCGCAGTGTGTAAACCTTGAAGGTTGAAAAAATCATATTAAATATATAATATAGTTTCATACTCATTACTATGAGTCAATAGTAATGCAACTTTTTCAGGTGTTCCTGTTGAAGCCGTTGTTGATGCTGCGTGGGAAAATAGTAGAACTTTATTCAAACTTGAACTGTGACGTAAATACAAGCTCGTTTTTTACCAGAAATGTTTGTTTTAATGATTTCAAAAATGTTCCTATTGTTAAATCGTACGAGATCTGACAATGAAGCGAGTCAAAGACATGTTTTCTCTTAGTGTTTAATGATTTTATTAAAAATTTAACGTAGCCCCAAAGAATCTATAAAGCAAATGCTATTATTCAGTTGGAAAATGCTAATATTCAGTTGGCTTCATATGACCCCAAAAGTGTCAAATTACAAAGTGGTTAAATCGGGTAATATGACCCCTTAAATGAAAGCCCTTTGCTATTGGAATACCAATATGACCATTGAAACACGTCCCGATGACTTTGCAGTACTTGATGTGTAAAGATAAGCGTTGCCCGAAATTTTTTTAGAAAACAAAACTTACCGCGCTGTAAAACCGACCCAATAAGTGCGCTTATGGTGTACTTTTCAGTTCTTAAATGTTACAATATTATACGGTTTTTCATACCAGTGAATAATTAATATATATTCTTATAAAAAATGTTTCTTCACGAACAAAAAAAATAAAAGTTTTCAATCTTATCTTTTGAGTTAACACTGAACATTTTAATTCAAATGATTTTAATACAAGATTGGTGTTATAACATGTCTTGAGTCATTTACAAAATAATGATTAATCCTAAGCGTAAAATAGCTATTTGACATCCATATTGACGGAAGATAAATTTATTGTACGTGTTTTACTGATTGTAAGTGGTATGTAGAACTCATAATTTACGTTTAAGTGTACTCATGAATCGTTTTTGAGGGATTTATAGAACTCATTTAGATTCAAAATTTTGCAAATAGGAATGTGGTTTTCGAGGCATTTTTGATAATCTGGAAAATATCTTGTTTTTAATTTGAGTAAAATATAATATTGAGGAATTAGATCCGTTCCGTGATAGATTTTTACCGATACTTTATTGGGAGGATAATCAAATCACCGGTTCCTTCGGAAGAATCCATAATTAAGAGACACATTCCTTATGTAAGGTAAATTCATATATCTACTATGATTCATAGACTATAAATATTCAATTTACGCTATAAAAAATTGCCAAAGAAATGTTATACGACTTGCTTATAATTTCAGGGCTAATACAGGGGGTCTGGTACTAAGCTCACTTTTTGGTTTTAATTTAGAATAATTTTTTTTTGGGCGAAATCATATCTTTTTAATATTAAAAAAAACATTTTTACAAATGGTTATAAGGTCAAGTGATTTTTGGAGTGCATTTAGGTCAAGTCATTTTTTGGGCTTGACCTTATAACCAGACCCCTGTAGCTATGAGTGTTACGTTATTTTGTTCCCCAATTAGACGGTATCGGAAAACTGCATTTTAAACCAATTCAATTGGTGTATATGAAACTTCAAATCTATATGTGTTATAACTCCTAAAAATGATAAATATAATTTAGATCTGTTGCGAAAAAAATGAAGTACGGCGTAATTCTAGGGTCCGTCCGTCCCCAACGAATGGCAACTCGCGTGAGCGCTCTGGTCACAAAAGAATTGGCTAGACGAGGCCACGAGGCAACCGTCTTTGATCCCATGGTTATAAATCTGCCACTTTTGGAACGGCCGCTCCACTGGTATGGGCCAAATGAAGATAAACCAAAAATACTCGTCGATACTTACAATCAACTCAAATCACAGGATGCTTTCATTCTAATTACAGCGGAGTATAATTTTAGGTAATCTCCTAGGGACAAGGAATTTGTACTTTAAGTAATATTTTAAAGCAATCTTTAGCACTTAAATATGAAAAATATATTTCTACTACAGGGGTTGGTTATAAGGTCAACCATTTGTGCCGTTATAAGGTCAAGTCATTTTTTTGCACTTGACCTTAGTCAGTTTTTTCAACCACTAAGGTCAAGTCAGTTTTTTTTTGAGTAGCTTTTTGGGAAAAAAATCTTTAATCTTTAAAATCATGTCTTTTTACGTTTTTTTTCTATAAAATCATGTCTGTTTGAAATTTTTCCCAGCATGTGCTGTAGGTCATATTGTGGGAAAAAAATTTCAGGTTGGTTATAAGGTCAAGTCATTTTTTAGACCTTGACCTTATAACCAACCCCCTGTAAGCTTTTTTACCTTCAAAACGCCTCAAATTAAAAAAAACTACCCGTTTTGGGGACGAGGGCTGTAATTAGATTTTTCATTTTTAGCATCCCGCCTGCATTGACAAATTTCATTGATCATTTTCCATATGACACGTGGCGTTGGCGTTGCGGATCTGTTATCACTTACTCAATGGGAAACTTCGGCGGAATGTTGGCCGGCCAACAACTTAGAACAATGTGCTCTATGATTAGCCTTGTTGCATTGCCGTCCACCCTAACCCTGCCAAACGTTCAGCTAGGGTTAACCAAAAAATCAAAATGCCGACCTCTGCTATACAGTCTACATATGTCACTTTTCACAGCAGGCATGGTTATAAGGTGACCTAAGTAAGGTCTTTTTGTACTAAGGTCATATGGTCTTTCTGTCAAGATCATGTTTTTTTTATAAATGGGGGTTGGTCATAAGGTCTGAGAATGTCAGATGGTCATGTCTTTTACGTTTTTTTTTTGGAAGAAGACTAAAATCAATAATTTGAATTTTCAAATTGTATTTAATAAATACTATTTATACATTTGTATTCATTTATGAATTTACAAAAAAAAAAATTGTAAACCCAAACAAAGAATCAATTGGATGCAGACGGTAACCTGTCGGGTGAACGCAAAGAATCGATCGAAAAGAATCTAAGTAAGCAGATGGACGAATTAGAATTTTTCAGTAAAGCCGTCATGGCGGCAAAAACCAAACCCGACGGTGTCCCATTTTCCTAGACTCGCTGGCTCTTCAAACCAAATACACTAGTGTTATATTATTTCATTTCCCAGGAGGAATTACACACGCATGTACCGCTTCTTATTGTGAAGAAATAACCGCCGCTTTTTTAATTTATTTTTTAATTATTATTTATTATTTTTCTGCTTTAATCAATTTGTGATTGGCACTTTCAAGGTCATATTGACGTTTCTCAGGTCGTTTTTATTTTAGACCGACCCATTTTTAATTCCATTTTGGGTCGGTAAAAGAAACGGCTTCATAAATAAGTGATCTTTCGTTAAAGACAACTTAGATTTAAGTGAAAATGTGGTGAATATCCTAGTTTTCGCCATTTTGAAGAGAAAATAGATTGAGAAAACCCATATTCCGAAAAAGTGCCCGATATTGTTTAAAAATCATTCCATAATTATCCGTAGAAAGATTTTAGTTTAGGCTGAAAAATCGTAAAAATGTTTGAGAAATGCCGGAATCGAACCGGGAATCATTTATACAAAATGACGATATTTCTGGATTATTCAAAATCTGTACAGGGGGTTGGTAATAAGGTCAGCTATTTGTCCCGTTATAAGGTCATTAAGGTCAAGTCAGTTTTTTAGACCCTGACCTTATAACCAACCCCCCTGTATTCAAATTTTAAAAAGTCCCATTTTCGTCACCTAGTACTTCAATCTGTGCCTAAACGAACTAATTAACCCTCATTAAATTATTTTCTTTATCCGCGTGTTCAAAAATTCTTAATAGTTATACGTAGTTCATTCTTCTTTCTTTTCAATCCCAAATAATCAGTATTGACTTCTATTTATACAAAAACCCTTGTTTTGAAAGATAATATGAGCGATTATGTTTCTAGAGATTATGATATTACGTTTAAATGTGTAAAAATCGATGGAAAGAAACACAAGACGGGATGAAACAATTTGCTCTGTGAAAGGGTATTTTCAAAATGAAAGGTAAACACTTCTGTCAACGAATTTTAACATGATACATTTAATTATATTTGCCAGACACTTAATCTGGAAGTGGCATGGAATGTTTTTTCAGGTACCCTACAAAAGGCAGCCAGTGTTTTTTCGAGAAAACCTTTATCCGAGAAACGTTTTCCTCGATAAACCCCGTTCTTCGTATGACACTTTCTTCGAGAAACTTTTTCCAGAAAAACCACAATACATGTAGTACCTAAGGGGTCAATTAACAGAAGTTCTTGTTGAAAGGCTAGTTTTGATTTTCATCAAAAATCCATTGAAGGTTTTTTTTACCTATTAATAGGTAAACCTTTCATTTTTCAAACTCCTTCTGAACCCGACGTATCATATTTTTTTTGGCAAACCGGAAATTTTAACTAAATTAGCCCCATTAATTTGGCGCCGTTTTCGAAAACATCAAGTTCATACCATGTCGGGTTCAGGAGGAGTTTAAAAAACTATGAAAGCAATAGGTAAAAAACCCGTCATTTTTAGTACTTTCCTCAAAACTCATTTCTTGAATCTTCCCCGAAAAAACAATTTTTTGTATTTTCCCCGAAAAAACATTTTTGAAATTTTCCCCAAAAACCATTTTTGTATTTTTCCCGAAAAAACATTTTTGGAATTTTCTCCGAAAAACTGTTTCTTCCAGAGACCGCGCTGCCCTACAGGTTCCTATAATAATTGAGTATTTTCAGTGCTCAGTCAGTTCTTTCGCTGCTTTGTCGTGATTCGACCTGGATCATTATTCGGCAGCGTGACACGCTCAGCGATCGCGTGAGTAAATTACACGCCTCATTTAAACACTCGTTCTACAAGACGACATCCAATGCACGTGACACGTGGCATGTGACGTGGATTAACTTTGACCAGACCAAGTGCAACTTTCACAGTTATCATGCCGTTGAAGCTCGCAGTCTTGACCGGGGCTTACGCATTGTCAAAAATGAAATGCGAAATGATATTACCCTTCATAATAGCAACAATAGGTAAGTTTTTAGCGTTAGAAACGCTTGAGAAAGTCCGTTTGTCCCGCCTGGCTCAATTTGGGACATTTTGACCCCTTCCGGAAAAGATAGTCACATCTGGTCTACCAGTTTATTGAATTTTTTAGAAAGTAGTGGACATAAAAATGCTTGTTCTAGATTTATACATTTCTCCTCATTGTTTCATAATTGTGTTTAAAAGTAAAAATTTGTCACCGGAAAAGGCTTTAAATTATGAAAAAATGAGGAGAAATGTATAAATCTCGAATAAGCATTTTTATGTCAACTACTTTCTAAAAAATCACATAAACTGGTAGACCAGATGTGACTATCTATCGCAGGCAACTGGTACATAAAATGAGGGAGACACCGTAAATAACAAAATCCGATCTTGGGAAAACCATAATTTATGAGGAATTCACCTTATCAGTATAAAATTATATCACACCTTAAGTGAGTGGTGATGAATACACATCAAGTTAGTGTTAGACGCTGATCAATTTATGATGAAAGTCCGTGTTACTGAGCTTAAAATTCCTTGAAACATTTTTTGTGAATTTTCCTCTTTTCGACCTTCCGGTGGGTCGTTGAGGTCCTTAATCAAAGTCCCCTTTTTCCCGAAATTGCTTATTAATATTTGAAACAAAAGCCTACAGGAGTTAAGAATATTTATTTTAGCGCGATAACTTGTACAGCTGAACGTACGTTCAATGATTACACACTGGAACCGCATTACTTATCGCATCACAACAGTCTTGTGCCATTTCAAGCTCCATTGAAGTCTGATGTACCCCCAAGTTCACCAAATAAACCTCATAAACACTGTCCAACTTGCGGCAGGAAATACAAGTCAAACGTAAGTTGTCATGGTATCAAAGACGTATGTGTCTTTTTGAACTTTTTTCAAACAAAAAACAAACAAAAAATTGTTAGTTATAAAAAAACAACTTTTTTTCCATTTTCAAAAATGGTCGAAATCAAATTTTTTCCGACCCACCCTAAATTTTCAAATTTTGTATTTTTTACATTTGTATATTGTTTATAGTATCCTTAAACTCGAAACTACTCGAAACTCCTAGTTATAAGGTCAGGTCAGTTTTTGAAATTGTATTTAAGTTCAAGTCAGTTTTTGTCAAGAGTTAAAGTTCGTCAAAATTAGTTATTTGTTGTCAAAAAATCTCTTTTTTTGTTGGATATAAGGTCAAGTCTGTTTTTGAAATTGCATTGAAGGTCAGTTTTTTCGAATTTGATCTTATAATCGAAAACGCCGGTAATTTTAAACCAAATCTTGCTTGATGTTCCCAATTCAATTCAAATTTTAATAAATTGAGTTTTATGCGCTTTCAAAAAGGACCTGCAATTTTTTAACGAATTTATTTTAGCGCCGTTCTCGTTGCTGGGCGCGATTTTCCTCAATGCTTTGCTGCACGTCTGATTTCGACTCCATTGTATAAATGAAATCCCTTCTCCTCGGACCAACTGTTTTTCTTTTGCCAAAAACCTCAAAAATGTTTGTCGTATCGATAATATATTTATATATATCTGTGCATCCTCCCCTTTACAAATCGTACTTCTCAATTAGCTATCTTCCAGTGTATCTCCAAACCAAGGTCATTTGCCTATTGTGGTGTAATATTTACACATTTAACGTCATTGCTATGCGTACTTAGTAACTAATAATAAAAAATCAACGAAATAAGATAAAACTATAGAATGGCGGGTTTTTGTTTGCGCTAAAATTTCCATGAAACTGATTAACCAAAAACGAAATTTCAAGTAAAACCAAAGAGATCTGTTTAGTACAACAACCGATAGTTGTGTCATTTGACACATTCGGGGCTGTCACGGGAAATTAAAAACGGGTCCGCAAGAGTTAAATCGCAGTAGTGAAAAAAAACTCGCCTGACAGATAAAAATTGAACTGATAAAGCCCTTTGCCAATTAGAATGCATCAAAATTCAACTCTCGGATATATGGTACAAAACCCCTAGAATTACCTAAAAAATAGAGTACGGTATGAATTGGTATACAGTCCAAGCAGGATAAATCTCCGTATATCCCTTTAATAAATTCCTACCGCACAACGTGATTATGAAAGATAAAAAAATAAACTGAATTAACAACGATTTGGGTCAAAGTTGATTTGTCATTTTTTTGGTTTCGGCCAGAGATGTCTATCGTTCACATTGATGATGTGCGCACGTTATTAGTTTGTATTTTATACCCATTCAAACCAAAGTTTGGATATGAAAAAAATACATCGCTTCATAAACTAGAATAGGGTCAACATTCCCGGTTTTATCATATTATCGCAAAGTTAACTTCGACATAAAAATATACCTACTGATGTTTTAGCGCAGTTTGTCTTGATATTCAAGTTCTATTTAAAAGTGTATATAAGCTTGTTAGAATAGTACTGGAATAGCACATATTAATTTTCGGAATTTATTTCATATCGATTGACTTGATTAAACAATTTTCCCTTTTTTTCCTTTAGGGACCAAATGGAGGCAATTCATGAAGTATAGAAATCAAAGTAAATATAAGTTTATATTTGAGATTTTTTCATCAGAGATTTTTAATAGGTATTTTCGATGTATCATGAATGTAATCAGATAAATTCTGATTTTTCGGCATTACGTCATGTTTAGGTAAAATTCTTTAAAACATACAGAGATTTCTTTAAAACATACAGATAGATTCTGCTGATGAAATCAGAGCCGACAAAATATAATTTTATTTATTTCAAGTTTGAAATGTTTTTTTTTTCGTTTCATTCAGCGTATTTTCGTTCTCCAATGTCAGTAACCACCTAGATATCACCTCAACCATTTTTCCGTCTTCTGAATTTTTTTATTTAGTGGGTCTTGTGTTTTCATTGCTGCAGACTTACATGTGTTTTCTAATAGTTGAATTGACGAAATTTCAAAAATACAGGTTACAGTTTACAAGAGCATACCCATACTATACGCACGGGTTATTTTTTAGTCTTTTTGAATGTATAGAGTAATAAGTATGGTAACGGTTTCAAGTCAAACTTATAAACACCATTAATTTTACAATTGTATTCACTGATTTTTTTGGTCGCCTAAAGTGGGTTAAAATCTGACCCTAGTGAAAAAAAAATGAAATTCCGGCCGTTTTTCCCATGATAATATCTGCTTATAATTGAAATTCGTCAAGACTAACATACTACGTCTATCAAGCATATAAATCTTGCCCCGCCCATATTTTTCATAACCGGCGCCTCCTTAGGCGCTGAGTAGTGCAGTATAAGTTTAATCACATTATAAACGATTGTTTATTAATCAGAAAAGTTTAAATCGGAAATTTACACATCTTACCAAATTATCTTTTAAACTACGTAGTATGACGGATATGTAACAAATAAACTAAGCAATAATAGAATTTCATTTTTTATTCATTTTTTTAATTTGTTATCTGATTTTCGACATTTTTGAAGATTTTGAAAATGGCTTAACTCGGAGCATCAGATAATTAATATTGGTTACATACTATGACAATAGTATTATCTATCTTGAAAAAGTATAAAAAAACAGCTTAGTAATCTAAGATTAGTCTTGTGATTTTAGTTTCTTTGTAGCATGCTTGTAGCGCCCTCCAGTGATTTTGTTTTGAAATAAAGTAAAAATTGGAAATATTGCTTAAGCTTTTTAGGTTTTTCCCAATTTCTTTTATTATTTGGCCTAGAAAATCAGAGCTATTGGAAAAATAAATGATTAATAATTACCAGCCAAAGAAGTGAACAATTCTGCAAAAAATACTTTAAAAATAAATCAGTTTTATGATTTTTTTTACCAGGAGACTAAATTATTTCCTAAAACAATAATATGGCCCTTGTATGACTTCCAACGGATTCCAATTACATTTTTGTAAAAAAGTGTCATATTAAAAAAACAAAGCAGTCATGTGATGACTCATATCAGAAATTTTTTTCTAGCACATTGCAGAAAAGTAAGATTTTTATTACCTACAGGTGAAAGAACATTCTTTTGAAGTCAAGGTTATAGTGGTAGGTCCTTATTGTTGATTAATAGCTATTCTGAACTAGTTCAAATAATAAACTTGAGGTAATATGAAGTAAAGCAGTATATTCGCATTATTTATTATCTACACAACCTACCTGTTTAAAGTAACTGTCAGTTTTTCCGCCTACGCACTAACTGCTTATAGTAACAGTTCCATCAACCTACGAAACTAAACCCAAAAATGGAACACAAAACTGTTACTTTAAGTGGAACTCATACTTTAAGCAGGTAGTGCGTAGGCGGCCAAACTGACTGTAACTTTTAGCAGGTAGATGATTAAATTATTTGATAACGTTTTCGCAGGATGGCGACAGTTTTCATTCTTTTTTTTTGATTTTGCCCAAGATTGTATCCAATTTTTATTGTATATCAGTCAAGTCAAATAGTTTAACGCTCAAGTCTTTTCAACAAATTGTAAAGATCAAAATTTACAATATCAAGTTTCAAATTCATCTAAATTGCGCTCGTATCGACATTTTTTCCTTTTCCGTGGCAATGCAACACTTTTTTATATAAAACGGCTCAATACCCTTTCAGTTATTTGATCTTTTTCTTCCACTGCAAGAATCAATAAAACTCACTATAAGTAACGTGTTTCTCAAATTTTTATTTAGTTTCAGATAAAAAAAATGGAGAATGATCCTGCATCTCAATTTGATCACTATTCGTATCCAGACGAGAAACCGTAAGTCCAGCTCCCATTACTAATGGGCCATTAGATTATAGAATAATCATGAAAAACGGGGAAAATGTATATAAAATGAAATAAAACAAACAAATTAAAATATTCTTCAGCCAAGTGGTTCATTTTCAACGCGGAATAACCTTATAATCAGAGCGTAATTACTAGATTTATTTATATAGAGTTTTATCTGAATTTTTTTCATCTGGTTTGATAATATACTCTATATAAATAATTCTAGTAATTACGCTCTGATTATAAGGTTATTCCGCGTTGAAAATGAAGCACTTGACTGAAGAATATTTTTGTTTGTTTGTTTTATTTCAGCACTAAATAGTACTATTTGCTTCGAGATATTTTTTGAATGAAGAGGTTTTCTGAGAATATATTCTTACAAATGTTTTATTAATTTTTTTTCCGAGAAACGTTTCTTCGAAAGGTCGAGGAGCCAGCCACAAGTGCCTAATCATACTTATTTAGTGAGGTGGAAATTGAAGAGGAACTCAGTTGGGACGATATTCAACGTCTTGGATGTGCATTTATCATTTGCATATTAGGAACTGCTGCCCATAAAGGTTTATTTTTAAAGAATGATAACGTGGGTGTCAAATTAAGATCAGTTTTTTTTTTCTTATTTTGGATCATGGACGGCAAAAATTGTCGCAAATTAAGGGAAAGTCCGGCAAACGGCCAAAATATCATTTACCCTACCCTATGAAAATTGATTTGTTCACCCTGGTGAATCCTTTACCGTAAAGCTAGGTAACCTCTGGCATAGGACAGATTTAGTACCCTTGTTCGCCGGTAGGTTTCACTTTTTCAGAAATTTTTTCAGTATTGTAAATTAAAAACTTATAATAATTCATGAACTTTAGGTTCCATATTCTGGACAGTGCTCTTCTTTTGTGCCATAATCTTTTGTGGTATTTGGTGGATATCGGATAAGACCGACGATTTCTACAAATCAATGACAAAAAAGAAAACCATGAATCAAAAATATTCCTTTCACGAAGAATTGTAATATCCACCTAGAGATTTTACAATTTACTTACCACGCCTTGTCATATTAAGAAAAAACCTCAGAGCAAAACAGTGTTTTATCCCATTTGCCAAGTTAACTCTCCCGGTACTACACCCCCTGCGCTGTTATCTTGTCACCCGTTATCTTGCAGATTCTCCCGTTGGCTCCGTTATCTTGCAGATTTTTTTCGGCCAATTTTCCAGGAATCCTTATCTTTATGTGATAAGCCCTGCGCTGTTATCTTGCAGATGTCCCCGTTCGCTCCGTTATCTTGCGGATTTTTTTCATGCGATAGTTGCAAGATAACAGCGCAGGGGGTGTACTAAATTGTATTCAACGTATATTTGAAAAGACTACGTAACTACCCGAAAATTATCTACAACTGTAGATATACTTATTCGTTCTTTATTGACACTTTCTCGTCCATGCTCAAGTCATCCAGCCTAGAATTTGTCAGGTTAACCCACACTGGGGCCCTTGTTGTGGCGGTATGAAAATATGTCGTTGAATAAATAGATTTTTTTACAAATTTAAAAGTACAACCTAGATCTATGTCGTTATATTCTAATATAATTTAATTTCAAATAAAACGTCATCAGCCAAGAATGTGTCGCTACGAAAACTAAATCTTATGCGAGTTAAAACACTTTAATACTAAAACGTAGATCAATCAACCTGTATTCTACGTGAAAAATGGTTTTCCTACTAACCATCTTTTTAGCTAACCCACTATTAATATGATTGCTAACTTTTTTTCGATACGAAGCTCGTTCTTTCAACATCTGTCCATTAGAATTATATACAGGGGGGTTATAAGGTCAAGTCATTGATTTGCATTACGGTCAAGTCAGTTTTTATTTGAGTAGCATGTTCCCCCCGCTGGCATATTTTTTACTATTGAAATCATGTCTTTTTACACTTTTTACTATAAAATCATATCTTATTGAACTTTTGATTCAGGTTAACTATAGGATAAAGTCAGTTTTTTAGACCTTGATCTTATAACCAACCCCCTGTATATAANACGTAACTACCCGAAAAATATCTACAACTGTAGATATACTTATATTCGTTCTTGATTGACACTTTCTCGCCCATGGTCAAGTCATCCAGCCTCGAATTTGTCAGGTTAACCCACACTGGGGCCCTTGTTGCGGCGGCATGAAAATATGTCGTTGAATAAATAGATTTTTTTACAAATTTAAAAGTACAACCTAGATATATGTCGTTATATTCTAATATAATTTAATTTTAAATAAAACGTCATCAGCCAAGAATGTGTCGCTACGAAAACAAAATCCCCTGCGAGTTAAAACACTTTAATACTAAAACGTAGATCAATCAACGTATTCTACGTGAAAAATGGTTTTCCTACTAACCATCTTTTTAGCTAACCCACTATTAATATGATTGCTAACTTTTTTTTCGATACGAAGCTCGTTCTTTCAACATCTGTCCATTAGAATTATATACAAGGGGGTTATAAGGTCAAGTCATTGATTTGCATTACGGTCAAGTCAGTTTTTATTTGAGTAGCATGTTCCCCCCGCTGGCATATTTTTTACTATTGAAATCATGTCTTTTTACACTTTTTTTTCTATAAAATCATATCTTATTGAACTTTTGATTCAGGTTAACTATAGGATAAAGTCAGTTTTTTAGACCTTGATCTTATAACCAACCCCCTGTATATAATTTAATTTCTCAGCATTTTACTTGCCAATCATATATATGATTCAAATTGAAAGCGATGTATCTAATTAAATTCNTAAAACGTAGATCAATCAACGTATTCTACGTGAAAAATGGTTTTCCTACTAACCATCTTTTTAGCTAACCCACTATTAATATGATTGCTAACTTTTTTTCGATACGAAGCTCGTTCTTTCAACATCTGTCCATTAGAATTATATACAGGGGGGTTATAAGGTCAAGTCATTGATTTGCATTACGGTCAAGTCAGTTTTTATTTGAGTAGCATGTTCCCCCCGCTGGCATATTTTTTACTATTGAAATCATGTCTTTTTACACTTTTTACTATAAAATCATATCTTATTGAACTTTTGATTCAGGTTAACTATAGGATAAAGTCAGTTTTTTAGACCTTGATCTTATAACCAACCCCCTGTATATAATTTAATTTCTCAGCATTTTACTTGCCAATCATATATATGATTCCAATTGAAAGCGATGTGATACACTTTTGGCCACTTTTTACTGTCAACCTTTTCTTCTGTGTACTATTTCCATAATTTTGACTTTATTAACGGTACGTCACAATGTAAATTTCAAACACAAAAATTTTTAACCTAAAACGCTTTGTCATTAATGTTTCGTATAGGCCAATATATAAAGCGTAGGTTGGTTTAATAAGTGACCATTTTTTCGATGTCTACTTATGTCTATATTAGTGTGACCAAGGCAGTGACCCTATATTTTTTAAATGATGAAGTCAAAAAAACTCACGTTTACCAGAGAAATTGTACTGTCCCAAAAAGTCACTTGAACTTGAACGAACTTGAAGAAGGCCTGATGATATCTTTTTTTTTATTATTTCTAATTAAATTCAACGCCGTAGTGTACCTCTGTGTAAAAACTAAGATGCTGGATTTTAATTGCTTGTTACCCTCTACGCAGTAATCCGGCAAGTTGGCCCACTCTTGCTGTTATCCGACAACGTTTTGGCCAAACATTGTTTAACTTTTTTGCCTAGGCCCTGCGTAGTTATGCGCCAGCCAGTTAACTGAAAACCCTATTTATCTTAATCATTGTCTTTTAAATTTTATATATCTTGGAATGATTGCATGCGTATTGATCATAAAAACTAAAAGACCTGCCGGATAACAGCACGAGCGGGAAGTCGTAGGGAATTTTGCATAATTAATTTTCAGAACATTTTCGGTAACTTTAACATGCAGTATGAGTCCAGTTTGCGAGAAAAAATTGTATACAACTGTAAAATGCGTTCTTAGTAAACTCTAATATTGTAAGGTATACTATCAGCAAAACAATTATATTACTTCTGAAATGATCTATTTATGACTTCTAACAAACTATGCTGTGTTCTTTTTTGTATGCTTCAAAAAACTGTCCTGATCTTCACACTTTGACCGCTTAAAATAATTTATTATTTTCAGTACTAGAATGCTTTCCCGTCAATGTATCGCTGGAGCTTTACTATGTTGGGGGGTAGTTTGTATTGGGACGGTGAATGGTTTGGTACATTGCCCCATGCAGGATTCTACGCTCGATATCTTAGACCCTACAAAGTGTGCGCTCCCATATGGATTCATGACAGGTCGGGTTAAGCTCGTTTTCCCCTAATTCCAATTCTTTACGTCTTTTCGCAAATTACTCAATTTATATTTACTGTGAAATATACAGTTTATATATCTGGTGAAATACCCGGAAAATACATATATTACAGGGGGGTATGGTTATAAGGTCACAAAAGGTGACCGCTATAAGGTCAAGTCATCTTTTTTGTACTAAGGTCAAGTCATTTTTTTCCAGCACTAAGGTCAAGTCAATTTTTTTTGAAGTATGTGTTTTGGGAAAAAAATCTTTGAAATCATGTCTTTTTACTCTTTTTTTTTGGATGAATTTATTTTTAATTTGTCGGAATATTCTGTCGAAAAATCATGAAACTAACTCAAGATAAAGGCGATGTGTTCGACGGTACTCTTTATTTGGCGGCCGACTGCTCACGAATTGGCGCACATTCTGGAATTTTATGTTCATATAAAGAGGGTCCAAATCAACTTCCGGATCGAGATAGGTGTTACGACACACCTTCGTTTCATAGGAGGAAAGATTCTCAAAAGTGCATAGCTGGGCAAATTAACGCTCATGAACTTGAAGTTTTACTTAAAAATCACACACAATCTGAAGGTTCAAATTTGGAAATATGTCTTCAGCTCTTGGCCTCACGTTTCGCAGTGTCGACAATTGATCTTGGTTCCCCATACAACTTAATTGACCAGGTTTACATGATACAGTATTTATTTTATAAACATTTTCAAGATGTCGTTTGATATTCCATTTACTCATTTGTATTTGTATGATTAGAAAAGACTTTATAAATAACTACCTTGAATCAAGGTCCTTGATAAGCAAAAAAACATTTCATAGTAAAGTACATGACCGGAAATAACATTTTGCATTTAGCTGGAGGAAGATCCCTTAATAGAGGACATAGAGGAAAGTCCTAACAAACCTAAATGTGCGACAACCTGTGTGATTTTGATTGTCTGCATTCCGTTATTGGTTCTGGTTATTGCGATCCTGGCTGTGTGCCTCTGGCGAAATCCGGAATACATACCCGGAAAAAAACCAAAAACAAATAATACCCAAAATGAAGACTGTTGCTGTCTGTAAATTCCCTAATCTTAATCAAATAAGAAATAACATTCCAAATTCAATTATTACACATTAATTTATGATTCAATTAGGCTAATTGAATTACAGTACTCGTACCCGAAACGTCCGTACCCGAAACGTCCCATTCGTCCCGAAACGTCCCAATTTTTTTTTATTTTTTTCAATGTACGCGAAACATCCCATTATTATTTTTTCAAAAATATTGACATTTGTTGCCATGAAAAACTGAATCGTAATAATTTCAACACTTTTCTGTAGCATTTAAACACAATTTACTGTTTTCGGTAATTTAGTTCGAAATTTTGTTGAGAAATTTTATAACATAATTCAACAATTAGACGCTTAAACTTTTCAAAAATACTTTACTAAATAATCAGAGAATGTCTAACAAAAGAAGGCCAATAAAAGAAAGCCATTTTAAACACCAAATAGTAAAAATTTGTAATAATAAAGGTTTTTAACGTTAAAAAGGCCTGATCGTCCCGAAACGTCCCATTCGTCCCGAAACGTCCCACATTTTTTTTTTAAAACATTTTGGGACGTTTCGGGTACGAGGACTGTAGCACCCTGTGAATATACAGTTTTAATTGTATTTGATTTGATGAATTATTGACTCTAAGGGAGTTAGTTTTATCCTTGAGTTCAAATAATACGATATCAAGAATTTACAATCAATACTAAACCAAATTACGGTTCAATTAAGTTCACTGATTGGGCTGACGCACCCCAACGCTTCCAACACTGATACACCACATTACCCATTATGTAAACAAAATTCCGTTATATTAACATTTTTCAGAATTTGATTAACTTCCATTTCCAGTTATTAAGGAGGATGGTGACCCTAATTTATAAAAAACATGACTCAGACAAGACCTCATTTCTCTTACAATACGCGGTCAATTAATTTCAAATGCCGTCTGTGAATTCAAAAATGTCCAACAGTCCATACAAAAAAATAATCAAAATGATTCCAACACCAATATGCCCCCCACGACGCGAGGAAGTTGATCGTTTTTTTTCCTAAAAAAAGTTCCTCTTGCGCTCAGACTGAAGTTAACGATTTTTACTTTACATGATCGGGTAGAAAATTGTCTACTCTATTATAGAGTCTCTATAGCACTTATTAAAGTATAAAATAAAAAAATAAAAATTAAACTAAACGCTCTACACCATTATGTTAACAAAAATCCATTATGTTAACAGTTTTTAAGTTGGTTAACATAACGGGTTTTGTGATGCATTATATCTTCAATTTAATTATTTATATCTTCGCTTGCTATTTTATGATTATGAGGAAACCGTAAGTATTAAAAATTGGTATAAATTATGAAATTAATAAATTTTGTTGCCACAATACTTCTGGCATGTACTACTTCATTTATATTACTGCCAATTACTACTTTATTTATGCGAGGACTTATTCAATTTCTACTTTATACCAATTCAGACCATCGCTTTTAGCTTTTTCGCCCCTACTTTCTAATTACCTTCTAATCAATTCTACTGATGCTATAATTTTAATTACACTCTTTCTTTTAAATGACATTACATGTACAGAGGGTAGGCCAATTCCGGAATGCTTTGCGATTTTGAGCCAAAGTCCCCTTTTGTTCCAGAATTGGACTTTTAGCCCAAAAACCGTTCCGGAATTAGACTTTTTCGTTCCGGAATGGGACTTCAAATCTTTTTTTAAATAAAAAGCGTTCCGGAATTGGACTTTTTCCCGGTAACTGTTCCGGAATGGGGTGTTCCGTAATTGNATGAGGAAATTATTAAAAATTGGTATAAATTATGAAATTAATAAATTTTGTTGCCACAATACTTCTGGCATGTACTACTTCATTTATATTACTGCCAATTACTAATTTATTTATGCGAGGACTTATTCAATTTCTACTTTATACCAATTCAGACCATCGCTTTTAGCTATTTCGCCACTACTTTCTAATTACCTTCTAATCAATTCTACTGATGCTATAATTTTGATTACACTCTTTCTTTTAAATGATATTACATGTACAGAGGGTAGGCCAATTCCGGAACGCTTTGCGATTTGAGCCAAAGTCCCCTTTTGTTCCAGAATTGGACTTTTAGCACAAAAACCGTTCCGGAATTAGACTTTTTCGTTCCGGAATGGGACTTCAAATCTTTTTTTAAATAAAAAGCGTTCCGGAATTGGACTTTCCCGGTAACTGTTCCGGAATGGGGTGTTCCGTAATTGGCCTACCCTTTGTATGTGATTTGTACACCTTTGTGCAACCGTAAACGCCCAGATTCAAAACGTCTCGTTGAGTTTGTAATACTAAAGCGTTTCTTTTTTACGGGAATAAATTATCTGTATAAAAAATGAACTAATTAAACAGTCAGGGGTCTCTCGATGTCCACCTATTTTTTGTGAATATCTCCTAATGTGGACGTTTTTAAGAAACCCCTTTGTGAGCTTTTTCAAAAAAAGGTTATCGAAAACGTTCTCAGAAAGGGATGTTCACATAAAATTGATGCACATCGATAGACCTCTGACTGTACCGCATTTGATTCTATGGACTTTGACACAATTTTATGGTCCAAAGTTTGGACTCCAAACAAGATGTCTAACGCGGTTGTGGTTTAGATACTATTTGCATGTCAACACCCCAAGACTTGCGCGATAGACTATCGAAATCTGATTTCTTTAAACAAATCGGTAATGGTAAAAATCTCGGTGATGAAGATGATGCGCAGTTCATTGTCGGCTCATCGGGCGTGCTCTACGGGATCAATCAAAATAATGACACAATTATTTCGGTCAATTTGACCGGTTCCCAATCCCTCTCCACATTTTGCGTCTCCCCGGTACACTGCGTCGACCATATTATACAATCTGATAATGGCTCATTAGCCTTTTGGAGTTCTCTGGGATGTTCTGTGTCAAAAAGGTGTCGGTTTAAAACCGAATAAACTATTAAAACATATTTACGTTGGGTTTGGTAATAAGGTCTGATGGTTATAAGTTATAAAAAAGCTTAAAAAGACATGATTTGGAAGATGTTTTTCTCCAAAATCATGCTTCTCAAAAACACGGACTTAGTGCAAAAAACTGACTTGACCTTATAAGTTATAACTTTTAAGTCTTTTTGCACTAAGTGCCTTTTTTGAGAACCATGATTTTGGTAAAAAAAAAATCTTTCAAATCATGTCTTTTTAAGCTTTTTTTGGACGAAGACCTATTAGGCCGTAATGTGTTTTCTTTCCTTCTTGAACGGCACCTGTTTTAAAGTCCCCTCAAGCCCGGCTCTTGTCCAACGGCCGTTAACTTGCGTCTTGGTTCGAAATATATTCGCTCAGTGCGTTGGTTGGATGATTCGCTCCACATTCTCTGCTCAAACAACGAAATTTACTCTTTTGAAAATGGCCTCTTCAACGCCCCGCCTCTCTTGACTTCATTTGGCTCGGTGGGCGATGATATTTGTGATTTTGTACCGTATGCATTTTCAAGTTCAACTGCCGAATTCATCACAATTAGCACCAACGGTTTCTTACGTATTAATAACGATATATTGACCAACGTCGAGATTGAAGGGGAGCTGGTCGTGTGCCAAATTGACACAGACTGTATCGTCGTTGCAAACAATAAGGTTGGTCAATTTAACTGCCATGCACTCCGAGCTTATTGTAGCAGTCGGGTAGCTAGCTACCCATATTTTTTTCTATAAAATCATGGCTTTTTTACACTTTTTTTGAGAAACATTTTTTTCCTATGGTGATAAGTTCAAGTCAATTTTTTAAGGGCATTTACAGGGGGTTGGTTATAACTTATAAGGTCAGCTATTTGTACCCTTATAAGTTACAACGTTCCCATTATAATGTCAAGTCAGTTCTTTTGAGAAACAGGCTTTTTGTAAAATCTCTTAAATATCATGTCTTTTTTTATCTTTTTTTGGATGAAATTTTTTTTTGTTCTTATATAAAAAATGACCGAAGTAAAACTAAGACTGATTTTTATTAGTTTGCGGTTCATGTTTTACTACTTGGTGAAGAGGCATTTATCGTAGAAAAAGTGGAACTGATGCTGAACGAAACTGCCCGGTCGATTTCAATACTTAATGATGAAACATGTAAGACAAGATATTTTATTAACTCGAGCAGGAATGTGTTGAAAGTGCTTTGATAATTGTAAAATAAAATGTAACTAAAATTTTTGGAATGCATATGTATTACATATTATGTAATAAAAATGGTTCGATTTCTCAAGCGAATTTTTTTTTNTAAAATTTTCAACACGGTTTGGAGCGATATAAATTGCATATCATTGGATTGGCTGAATGATGTCCAGAAAAGTGGAGTTATCAAGGATGATATGTCGTGCGCCGTCGAGTGCCTACTAGATGGTTCGGTAACTTCAAATGATCGCATTATTGGCACAACCTTAATTTCCAGCCGAATTCCAAATTCTCCGTCATTTGATGGACCTGTCTTATGCTCGGCCATGTCGTCTGGCAAGGCGGTTATAATTCCGCTCCTGTCTTTACCGGCGGCGCTTGTTAAGGACGTGGATCAAAAAGGGGGCAAAACGAGCGGCACAATGCCCAATGTACTTGACAAGCTCAAGTCATTGCTACAAAAGAAACCTACTAGATTGTTACCAGCAAATGGTGCCACACTTCCATTAGAGGTAATCAATGTGAATTTTAAACGAATGTAAATGGCTATCTATAAATTAACCAGAAATGTAACGTAAAAAAAATCGGAAACGAATGTGTCAACTTGTTACCACACCAACTGTATCTAATTTACATATGTTAACATTACATTATGTAATTTAGGAGGTTTTTCAGAAAAAGACATATCTTCAAAACATGCAAAGGTATATTCGCATCTGGTCTACCAATTTGCCAATTTTCACCCCGTTTCAAAAAATATTATAACTTTTTGTTGAAAATAAGAACTAATTGTAAACTGTAGGAGCAAATTGAGACGGTTGCTCGGGTTATAAACCAACTGCGAAGTGAACATCTGGCTCGAGGGGTTGCCGTACGAGAAACTTTACAGGCCGAAAAACGACTTATTGAAAAAACTCGTCTAGAACAGTCGGAAAAGTTAAAACAAATTGAACAGATGAAAAAGATGTCCCGCGATAAAGCAGAAGATATTGGTAAGTAAAAATTGTATTTATACCTTAAGGGGTTATTTTAAACACTTTTTGGGTGTATATCATTTTGAGATAGTAAATTAAAGTGCACCCCTATCCATGACTCATTTGAGATTTGAAAAATGCGTGGTGGTCAAATATCGGTGTAGGTTATGGAATGCAAGTGATTCGATCAAGTAGAAAATGGGGGTTGACAGAATTTCTGGCCCAGAAGCAAAAAATTAAAAATTAATTTTTTTTTCGACCTCTCCGACCTGCCATTATATTTGAGAGATTATGAATATTCGATTCTTAAATATGAAATTTCGATTTCACTAAAAATATGTACGGGTGTAAAACCAAAAAAAAAAATTTATTGCGCCATAAAAAAAAACTGTCAATGACGCCCATATAATAATTATTTAATTATTCAGCCGACAAATTCGAAGCAATTGATGACAAGCAGAAGGAATTGGAGCAGCGAATTGTGAGAATGTTAGTTTCCTTGTCGGGCGGCGAAATGTCCCACATGGAAAAAGTCGCAGCGGGAGAAATTCGCGAGACGAGTCGACAATTAGCAAAAATAGAAAAATCAGTTCGACGGGNGTACGAGAAACTTTACAGGCCGAAAAACGACTTATTGAAAAAACTCGTCTAGAACAGTCGGAAAAGTTAAAACAAATTGAACAGATGAAAAAGATGTCCCGCGATAAAGCAGAAGATATTGGTAAGTAAAAATTGTATAAGGGGTTATTTTAAAGTGCACCCCTATCCATGACTCATTTGAGATTTGGAAAATGCGTGGTGGTCCAAGGATTTTTTGAATCCTTAATGAAATTTCGATTTCACTAAAAATATGTACGGGTGTAAAACCAAAAAAAATATTTATTGCGCCATAAAAAAAAAACTGTCAATGACGCCCATAAAATAATTATTTAATTATTCAGCCGACAAATTCGAAGCAATTGATGACAAGCAGAAGGAATTGGAGCAGCGAATTGTGAGAATGTTAGTTTCCTTGTCGGGCGGCGAAATGTCCCACATGGAAAAAGTCGCAGCGGGAGAAATTCGCGAGACGAGTCGACAATTAGCAAAAATAGAAAAATCAGTTCGACGGGTCAAAGGACTCGCGGCCGGAATCGAGCCAGTTAAGGTACGAAATAGAATTTTAAATAAATGGCCCTTTTTTATATAATATATGTATATGAATTATCCCCATATGGGGTGTGCAATTAGAATTGAACGAAATGGGGTATTAATGATACCGTATTTTAGTCCATAATTAACAATTGTAAATTACATTTCTAATAAATTTTTCATGGTCATAAAAAATATGCTACCGCAATTACATCGGGTGCGCAGTTATCAGGCAGGTTTCGCGACAAAAAACCTGTCTGATAAAACGGCGTAGGGTGCCTGATAACTGCGCAGGGCGTAGGCGGATTTGAAAAATAAAGATGCAAAAAACTGCCTGATAACAGCAAGAGCGGGCCCACCTGCCTGACAACTGCGCACCCGGTGTATGTTACACTTTTTTTTATAAAATCATGTCTTTTGGAATTACAGAAATCATGTTTTTTGATACTTTTTTTTGGGAAACTCGAACTTTTTTTTTCAAATGGTTATAAGGTCAAGTCAGTTTTTTGTATGTCTATTGAGGCTAAGTCCGCTTTTTAGCCTTATTTCAGACCGCCTGTAATAATATGATTTAGCCGACGAAAGCTGTGAAAGTAGGAAGTCAGTCGTTCATGAAGCCATTGAGCGAGTCGAGTAATCGGGTCAATGACCTTCTCACCCAAATGAAATCACTAATGATTGAAGCTGGATTGTGATATTTTGTGTGATTTGTTGTGTATCTCTTTCTGTTTGAGTAAACTGCCACCAACTGTGGCGACGATTCAATTGGTACAAACGAAGATTGTGATAAGGCACAGTGTGTATACGGAAGTTTTGTTTGAGTTTTTTTTATGAAATTAATGTCTTTCTATTTAGTCAGAATTTTTTTGTTTTTTCGACTTTTTTTTACGTAAATTCCAGAAAAAAGTCATTAAAAGTAGTATTAAACCAAAATATTCACCAGTTCTCCTGCTTCCACATAAGACGTTATACCAATTGCACTTTGTACCAATTCATTCAGTGTCACAAGTGTACATAAAACTAGCACCAAATTGTAATCGTTGATAATTTAAGATATGAATAAAAGGCCAAACAATCGGTCATATTACGGTCGTGGGCGGGGTTATGGTGGAGGTGGCGGTTATGGTCGGGGTGGTTATGGCGGTTACGGTTCCGCTGGTTATGACTCCGGTTGGCAGTCCGGCCCGTATGATGGGTACGGTCAGGGCGATTACAGCGGTGATTATGGTTACGGTCAGGGCGGTTACGGTGGTTATGATGGTGGTTACCAGCGTCATCGCGGTGGCGGTTGGGGTGGTCAAAATTATGGACCACCAATGGCTAAAAAATCGAAATTTGCTAATGCTAGTACATACAATGCCCATGAAAAATCAAAAGGTGTGTAATGATGTTGGTGATTATCTCCGATCTAAAAATAGGAGGGGTCTCTAGGTCAAAATAGGACAACCATGCTAAAAACTCCAGGAATTATAAATTTGTCGTGAAATTTAACTTATGAAAGTACATATGTACTACTTATAAAATAAGTGAAAAACTAGTTTTTCTGTGAAACCTGGGCTATGGCCCATAGGGTCTCCGCTTGGAATTTTTACCCGATTTTGAAGTTGCCTTAATTTATTGATTAAGGTTATTTTTAGGGGTAATGGTAGCCTTTACAAATCTCCAAATTGTACCAGTAAACAATAAAACCGGAAAATCGCCAAAATTCTATAGATTTTCCGGTTTTATTGTTTACTGGTACAATTTGGAGATTTGTAAATGCTACCATTACCCCTAAAAATAACCTTAATCAATAAATTAATATTTTTTTTGGCTCTATTACATCAGCGCCATCATGCGCCACTGAGATTTTTTTAATACGACGGCTGATCAAAAGCGGTTGCAAGTTTATGCTAATTGTCAGCGGTCATAAGGTCGAGTCAGTTAATTTGATTTCGGTGTTATAATTTAAAAGTGATCTGTAAAATCAATTAATTTAGGATATCTTATGACATACAGGGGTAACACCACGAAGAAGTCCTTCACCGAGGCGTACGAAATAGTTCGCCATTTTACACACATTGTATATCCGGACAAAATTGATGCCGAGGGATTTGAGATTAAAGATACAGAAGGCGAAGAAGAGAAAAACAAAAAGCGTCTTTTAACAATTTATGAAACTGGTGTGGGGCAGACGGCTTTTATGCATACTTACGTCGATTTTGATCCAACTGTGGTAACCGATCTCATGTGGAGCAGTATTTTGGGCGATACAGTCGGCGAAAATGCTAAAACTCTTATTCCAAAAAATTTAGGTTCGTACAATTTTGACCGCGAATTTTGACCTTTATAATTCCAAAACATATTTATTCTTTGGAAATTGTCACCTCTTAAATGTCATAAAGTGTACTGTTGGTAAAATAATGAAATAAATGAGGATCCGACGGAAAATACTTATTACAGAGGGTCTGGTCATAAGGTCACAAGGCGTGACCGTTATAAGTTCAAGTCATCTTTTTTTCACTAAAGTCAAGTCAATTTTTTGTGCTTCAGCATGTTTTTTGGGAAAAAAATCTTTGAAATCATGTCTTTTTGCGCTTTTTTGGATGAAGCTTTTAATGTGTTTAAGGTGCAACTGACTTCAGTTTCTTACCATCAAAACTGGGCTGTATTTATTACGTAATTTATACAGTCAAATAATGCCTTTGTACTGACAATACATAGATAATAATAATAATACTAAATTTATTCTAGAGCGTCTTATGCCAATTTCGCACGTGTGTAAAGCCTACAAACCGGAAATTATGAAATCAATCCGTTTGATGATTGAGGAGAAATTTGTTGAAATGGGAGAGCCAGACGAGTATTACATTATGCCCAGGGTGCGGCAACATAACTCCTTAGACCGAAATGATTTACTTGAAATCATCAAAGCGGAAATGACTGAGCTGCGGCCGAATTGGCGGGTGGAAAACTTATAGAAAGAAAATTGTTGTTTTAGGTGGTTTCGGATAATATTTAGAGGCTTTAAAAATATTTTATATATGTACAGGGAGTTGGTTATAAGGTCCGTTACAAGGCCAAGTCAGTTTTTTTCCACTAAAGTCAAGTAAGTTTTCTACAAAGCCTCCTTTAGGTTATAAAACAATAAGTATATGCTAATCTACCATTTTTATATTATATACCGTATATAGTATATAAGGTTTATACTATATACCTTATAACTTATAAGTTATAAGGTAATTGTAAAACTACAAATGTAGTTCAATTGAAGATCATAAAGGAAAATAGTTTTACCGTATAATCTATTTTTTCGAACCATTTTTTCGTCTAGAAGTTTTCCAGCCGATAATTGTCCATACAAAGATTATCAGACGAAGGTGGTTATTTTTTGTGAAGTCTTAGGGCGCAATTGCTACATGTCCGTGGTTAAAGATTTTAAAGAAAGGCAAAAATACAATTGGCAAGAGTTCAACAAACGTGCTTTGGGAATCGCCCAAGTTCAAGTCGATGCAAGAATCGGCAAAACCCCAAAGGTGGTTTTTTAAAATGTTGTGAGCATAGTATGCTCAGCATACGTAATATTTGGAACTTCTGGACATGCTTTAAAATTGAAATTTTTGGAGAAAAATCATGTCTTTTTGGCTGAAGAACCCTAACAGGGTCTTTATTTTGGAATAGTTTTAAATTCTAGTGAGTTATTAGGCCTTCAATTTTAGTTGTGTTATGATATTACGGTATCATTTATATCTTTAGGTATTCTAAAGACTTTTAGTCTAAAAATGTTTTATTTTTTTATAAAGTTGCAAAGATAACCCTAGCTGTTAATAGTTTTTAAAAATCATTGAAGCCTAAGACAAAAACACCGTCCGATGAATTCAATGTCACCGATACTTGGGTAGAGCAACCAGACGAGTTAAGAAGACGTGAACTTGAAGCTAGGGTTTCTCCTAGAATTACTAAGTTTTTTTACAATCAACTACAGTAGTTTTTACAATCTACTACATAGTAGAGTACCTACAGTAGCGAAGATGCATTTTAATGGACACAAAAATGATCAAAAATTACAGTCCTTACTCTCAATACGGACGCACTCAGTACGGACGATTGCTTCCGATACGGACGCTTTTTGTGAAAATATTTCCCCAAAACAGTCGAAAATGAACACTTTTAGACAATTGGCCCAATACGGACGCTATTTTCGATAATCAAAATCGTCTGTATTGAAAGTAAGGACTGTAGTTTATCTTAAAAAAAATCATATCGCGTTCTTCAAGAAACAACTTTTTTAGAAAAAGTTGTTCAATCAAATATTTTTAAGTTTGAAAAACTTTTTGTAGGAAAAACCACGACCGCTCAAAATTTCACTTAAAATCATGTATTTTTCAAATTTTTATGTCGATAAGTTCAACTTTAGACTTTAAAGTTTTTAGTAGTGTGATTTAAATCCTGTTGAACCCGTATTAAGAGCCGATTCCTCACACCAAAACTGAAGAAGATTCAATGGAAGACCAATCAATGGAAGAAAGTGATCCAAAATCGAAAACGGACTCGCCACTAGAGAAATTTTTTAAATGAGTTTCCAAGTTAAAAAAGGATGGAAAAAGAACGAAGGGACTAATTGATAGGGACATGGTTATAGATTATTTTAATATATCTTTAAATATATCTAATTATACCTAATTTTATATATGCCACAATTAAAAAAACTAATGCGAAAAATAACCAGCTACAGTGAATACCATCAATCTATATCAAAATATCTGGACATTTCCGGTGGGTGTTTTTTCACAAAATGTCCAGCTGGAAAAGGCCCTTTAAATTTAATACTCATGAGGCCCGTCTGTGATTTTAATTAAAATTAAATACACCACCTAACACGTTATCTTAACACACGTTATGTTAACAAAATTACATTATGTTAACACTTTTTGGGATTTGATTAACTTCGATTTCCAATTGTTTAACCAAACGCCCTACCACATTATGTTAAAATTACATAATGTTAACAGTTTTTGACGTTTGATGGTGTTAACATAACGTGTTAGGTGGTGTATATATATTTTTTTCTTTTATAGGGGAATTTTCGTATTTACGGTTTACCCTATTCGCGCCGTTATCCGCTCTAACTTTATTCGGTTATAATCCCACCTACGCACTGCGACGTTATAAGGCCACATATATTTTTATTATATGACAAATAAAATGGTCAAAATTTTGGAACAAGTTCAACAAAGTTGACCTTATAGCAGCGCAGGGTGTGTAATACAATATTTTGGGGAAAATAAATTATAATTTATATACAAAATTAACGGGTTTACCTATTATTCGAATAATGCAGAACAATTTTTTTAGTACCTGTTAGGAAAATTCTAGCAATCTGAAAATGCACTAAATAGCCTTTCGAAAAATCAAACACGTAATTGGGGCATTCTGAAATGTTTGGAAAGTGGATAAACGTAGAACAAAGATATGGCAGATTTCAAAACCCCTTTAGAATCTAAATTTTAGATTAACTTTTTCTTTCAATGCTTCAGTTTTTACTCATTTTGCGTCTGTTTTAGTAAAGTAAACTGCCACTTGTGTACATAATCTTTGAAAAAGATGAATCTAAATCTAACATCTCTTCTTGCTTTTAGAGATGGGAAAGAGAAAAAATTACAAGCAATTTTATGGCGGAAAGGGGGATATACCGAAAAAAGTTAAATACACAGCGCAAGCTATAGATCACACAAACGAAAAAACGAAAGGTAAGGTAAAACTAAAGTTGTCACAAGTGGGCTTTTTCCTTTGGGTCAAGTGTTATAAATGCATTCAAGTTCAAGTCAGTTTTTTCAAAGTGCATTAAGGTCAAGTCATTCTTTGGGGCTTGACCTTATAACCAGACCCTGTACAACCAAAAATGTCCTTTGGGTCAAGTGTTATAAATGCATTCAAGTTCAAGCCAGTTTTCTAAAAAACCTAAAAAGTATGTTTAAGGCTACCTTCTGAGCTATCGTCGCAACACAATGAAACAAGCTTTTCGTGAAAGTTTTTCTATCGTGAAAAACTTCACCCACATGCTGTATCCAAGCGTAATCGACGAAAATGGCGACGAAGTTGTTGAAACTACGCCACCGGCCGACGATGATATTGAGGGTCAACTTCTCGCCGAGGCCGCCGCTGCCGAAAACAAAAAACGCATTTTTAATATTTTTGAAACTGGGGTCAGTCAAACGGCGTTTATGGANATTTAGTTGGAGTGGTCCTTCAGGATCATTTTGGGCTATTGGGCGACCCCAGAGGGTGTATGGTCTGGGCTGTACCTTTTGGACAGTGCAAGGCTCCGAAATTAGGGACTAAAAAAAAACACGTCAATATGTGTGATATCAAGGATATCATATTTAACCATAAAAATAGACAAATTACAAAAAAAAACACTTTCAATCAAGATAAATAGAGATTTTAAAAATTGTGGATAAGTTGTCTCAACGGTATAGCTTATGGATAGCGTTCTAAGGTCTGTATCCCAAAAAAAACGTAAAAAGAAATGGTTTTGTAGCATTATTTTCTCAAAAAAACATGAATTTGTGTAGGATCTTTTCGGATATTCGATGCAAATTTCATCAAAACTCTTTTTTTTTTCACTCTGAAAATTACCAACACCCCCTTCCAAAGTATACCACGGTGTACCAATTATGTACATTTTGAAAAAAGGTGTTAAGTTACGTGATTTTTGTTAAGTTACGTAGGTATGGCGTAGGCGGAAAAGTTGTCCCGAAAAAACTGTTAAGTTACGTGATTTTTGTTAAGTTACGTGATTCTTGTTAAGTTAAGGGGCGTTAAGTTACGTAGACAGGCGGTGTATATTATTATATTTATAAATTGGGTGATTTTTAAATATAACTTATATTTTAAAATCACTCAATTTTACACCTCTAAATTATTAGAGAAACTTATGGCTCCAGGGAGCTGATATAATAAAATTGAAATTATATGTATCCCTGTAGGGGATTGGTCATAAGGTTAAAGATTTGTTCCGTTATTCTCCGAAACGACGAAGATTTTTTGTTTAAATTTTGATCAAACATTATTGTGTAGTGATACCGGGTACGGGGGAAGGGTTTGTAATAACTTAGGTCACCGTTATAAAGTCAAGTCAGGATTTTTGCACTAAAGTCATTTTTTTCTATTTTTTATTACCCGTTTCGGGGACGATGACTGTAACGACTTGTACATACGTTTTTAGAACGCTTACTGCCAATTTGTCACGTTTGTGAGGCGTCAAAAGAAAACATAACGAAAACGATATGCGCAATGATCGAGACGAAATTTGCCGAGTTTAACGAGCCGGAAGAGTATTATATTATGCCACGGGTTCGGTTCCATTCTAGTCTCGATCGTGATATTTTGCTTGAAATTGTCAAAAACCAAATGGCAGAGCTGCGTCCCGATTGTAAACTAAACTGGAAAAAAACTAATACTGTCATATTTGTCGAGGCAGAGATCGAACCTAGGACGGCTGAAAAGTCCTTGGACGGTTCTTTATAGAGAAAACTTTTAAATGAAAACTTTGAAATACATACAAGAGGAATGGTTATTACAAACGTCGGCAAAAATTGTAATATAACTCCACACAAATCACACCTCATGGACCCGAATTGGACCCAAGACTTGGGTCCCAAGTTGTACCCTACTGGAGTCCACTAAGTCCAGTAACTGGACCCAGGCAAAAATAAAGTGGAACCGATCGACTTTTATTACATATACTTTTATTACATACTTTTATTACATGTACGATTTTTGCCGACCTTTGTAATAAACATTACTCCTGTATAATACAGGGTTATTTATTTCCCCGTTTTCATTTTTTCACTGGAAAAAAAATCGAATGTGCCGACCTCTGACTGGACCCTACCTTAAAAAATTCGGGTCCAATAGCCTATTGGCAATAGGGCCCATTGGGCCCGGTCAAATCGGAGTAGGGTTAAAAATGCCGACCTCAAGGTTTAGGGTCTGAAATTCCGTCCCACATTTCGATCTCTGTTTTGAGGTGTTGAAGCGAAATTGTTATTTATCCGTTTTTCGTGATTGGAATGAGCGTCAGAAGTATAACTGGCAAGAATATCACAAACGAAAGACACAGAAAGAGACAGAAAATAACAAGAAGGAAACGGAATCGAAAACAGATGAAAAAGATACGGCGGTTACGGAAGAACCGTTGAAAAATGGGAATTCAGAAATTGAGATAACATCAAAAACTGAAGGTCAAAACATTAGTTGAAAGTGTATNTGCCGACCTCTAGGTTTAGGGTCTGAGATTTGGTCCGTTATAAGTAATTTTTTCAGATAAATATAAAATCTTATGCTCTTTTGAAAATGAATATAACGTCTTATTTTTTGGAAAAGCTATGAAGTCGAATCTGAGCAGCAAATTCCGTCCCACATTTCGATCTCTGTTTTGAGGTGTTGAAGCGAAATTGTTATTTATCCGTTTTTCGTGATTGGAATGAGCGTCAGAAGTATAACTGGCAAGAATATCACAAACGAAAGACACAGAAAGAGACAGAAAATAACAAGAAGGAAACGGAATCGAAAACAGATGAAAAAGATACGGCGGTTACGGAAGAACCGTTGAAAAATGGGAATTCAGAAATTGAGATAACATCAAAAACTGAAGGTCAAAACATTAGTTGAAAGTGTATATACGATCATATGTGAATCTCTGGAACCGATTGAAGTGCTACAAAGTACAATTGAGATAATATCTCAAAAGGATTAAAGTCACCTCATTTTTATTCAACATGAATCATGTCCTTTTGAACTTTTTTTCTAGAAAGACAAAAAAATTTATGTTGGGTATAAGGTCAAGTCTGTTTTCCAGACCTTGACATCATAACCAACAACGCTTGTAGTTTATTTACGCGAGTCATTATCAATTTTATGCGTTTCAGTTCGATCGGAGCCCTTGCTCTATCTTTTTAAAGGAGTTAAATATTAAACAACAAATTTATGTCTATTGTAGAATGGCATTAATGACTCGTTGATAATGAGTTTTGGTCAAGGTATATTTGGCGCGTCGGTGCCAAATCAAAATCCTTTCGCCGCGCCAAAAGAGCCATCTGATTCTATATTTGGCGCGCCGACAAAACGCGAGTCGCCCGACAGTCGGGATGACCTGCCGGCCAAAAAGGTCAAGGCCGGAATGAATCCAAACGCCGCAGAATTCAAACCGGCAATGTTTAGGCCGACGACAGGACCGCGTGAGTCACTGGAATGGTGTATAAAACTGATCGTTTGATACTAATATGCATTATTTAAGCTTTTCAAAAATCATAAGATTTTTATGTTTGCTTCAGCCTAAGGGAGAAAATGTCATATACAGTCCTTGTTCTCACGCACGATACTTTTATGCCCCGAATCACGATTCATGAATTACTTATCATACACAATTGAGTTGACAATTCAGTTCTACGACTGAAAAAAGTCCAATACGAATGCGAGGACTCTAATAAGATTCATGTTTTTCCATAAAATTCAGCCCCTGACCTCTATTGCGTACAATTCGCAAGAAGAGCGTCTCGAATGGGTTGAAGTCGCTTCTGGTAATTTTTCGTCATGAAAATGTTAAGAAAATCGTCGATAATTGGAGAAATCCACGTGAATGTTATAAACTTGACCTTTTACGCTCTAATCAGATTTAGGGCAGTTGCTAGCTTGCATACGCTTCGAAGGCTTAGCTTGACTTTCCACAGAGCCATACAGTATGGTCCATAGTGTTGAACCCGCACAGATCAAAAAGTAAAAAAAACTTTTTTGGCAAATAAAATCGAAAAAAAACGTAATCAAGATCTGAAAGAAAATTAAAAATGTTTAACGTTGAATTTGAAGAGATTTCGGAAAATCTAAAAATGTCAATTTGTGTCTCTGTCGCTAAACAACTATTATTTGTTAATTAAAACAATGTCTTATTTTTATTTAAAGTTTCACATGCAATTCAATCTGTCAAGTCAATCTAAGCCCTAAAATATTAAAATAATTTTGCTTCCCGCTTATTTTGAACACGCGCTCTCTAGCTTCAAATCCCTTTTCAACTTCAAATGTTTCTTCAGCTCCCTCCTTTCCCGTCCCGCCGCCTCCTGATAAAATATTCGGTAAGTCTCATTTTAACACCAACACATTTATTAATTATAATTTGACCATACATTTGTTTGGCCTCATGTATCCAATAATAAAAAGATACACCAATAAATTATTGGCAATAATAAAAAGAGTTTTGATTGGTTTGCTTCCGTGTAAGTTATGTAATAAAAAGCGTTTTGATTGGTTTGCTTCCGTGTGGGTTATGTCCGTATTTTGAGAAGTGTATTTCACGTGACATATATCGCCATAACATGTTATGTAGCGCTCATTTTGTGAACGAATATTTCGAAGAAATCGGAAATTAGTTTTAAGGTGCTATTAATTCACAAAAAAATATAAACGATAATTTTAAAGGTGGCGGCCCGATTCCATTTCCACCGCCGAATTTCAAAATGCCTATGGGCGGTTTTCAGAAGGCGAACTCAGAAGTAGAAAATAACCGCGAAAAAGCCGAGGATGAACCAGCACCACCACCAAAAAGAACCGGTTTTGGAAGCATCACACCGGCTAGTGGTGGAAATCCTTTCGCTAAAGTCGCACCATCGACATCCTCGGGCGGCTTCGCTGGACTCAATCCGCCGATAAATAATCCATTTTTAAATCCGTCGAGTACGGGCACGACGACCAATGATAATCCCTTTAGGTTGAGTTTTTGTATATCTTACTAGATAACGCGTTAATAGTTTAAATGTTTTAATTCAAAATGTTCAATTAACTGTACAGACAAGTTGGTCATAAGGTACGAGATTTTTTAATATGATCAAGTGAGTCATAGGGTCTTTTTTACGTCTTTTGTCCAGATAAATGATCTGATGATAAGTTCTTCCTTTTTAGAAGTATGCAAAACGGTCAAATTACGCAATTACCGCTTTTTCGAAAACTTTTTGAAACGTGACCCAAGTTTTTAAAAGTTTTCGAAAAAAACGTATTTTAACCGTTTTCCATATATGGAACATATGCAGTTTTTCATCCTGAATCGGATGGTTTAGTGGAAATATTGATAGTGGTTTCAAACCACTGGTTTGGTATAATTGACTAAAAACTCTGCTTTAGCAAACCAGTGACAAAACTGTTTCCGAGTGAACCATCACAAGAATCAAGCAGCGATATCCCATCAATGTCCAGCAGCGGCGGTAATGAGACAACGAAAACGAGATCAAAAACCACCTCCTCAATCCTCATTATACACGGGTTAAATGATAACATTCGAACGAATGACTTTATTGTATCCAAATTAAAACGATTTGGCGGCATTCAGAAGATTCGCTTAGTCCATCAAAAAGAAGCGGCTAAAGTGATTTTTGTGACGCGAGAGGCTGCTGAAAATGCAAAGGTCGTTTGCAAATAAACATGCTTTAAAAGCTGGCCTGTTTTTGAACAATTTCTTTTAAGATCATGACTCATGAGAGAAAACGTGCATTTTTTTTTGTCGTCTTCGCACTATTTTCAACTATATACCAATGGTATAATACCATGTGTTGGGTCTGAGACTGTCGGGCTTAGAGCAATCTTCATACATCTTTGATTTTAACGCCATTTTGGCATCACCGCGAAAGTCTGTGCTCTAAGACAAGCGGTACTTCCCGCGCGGCATATGTGATCAATTTTATATTTTCTTATTTGCAAACGACCACAGGCTGCCAGTCCCGAAATATTCGCGGAGCATCCAGGTGTCTATGTCCGGTTTGGAAAGGAGAAACGCGAGGTTTCCGAGCCGGTCGTTCCAGAGCCACCCCGTCAGCCAACAATTGAAGAACTCAAAAATGAAAAACGACCGAGTGTTAGAGTTCCAAAATCGCCGACTATTCGCTCACCGAGCCCGCCCAAGGAGTCTGACCCCTTTGAGGCGGATTATGTCGACCCATTTCAAACCGAGCCCGTCGATCTATTTGGCTCGCCGACTTTACACGATCGACCAAAACGTAAAATGAAAGGCGAAAGCAGTCTGAGTCGTGAAACAAAATTTCCGAAAATAAATCAGCCGATCCGACGGACAATAGCCAACGATCCGGTTCCGCCGCCGCGGGTTAACCCCTTTACACAACCAGATAAAAATCCCTTCGCGCAACCGCCCACTTCGACGTCCTTCAACCCCACAGAGCCAATAGGATAGGATTCAGTATTCGCTCGATTCACTGATCATATAAACGTTTTCTCATTTTAACCCCTAGGCGCCGAAAAGGGTATTTCACATTTTTTGCGACAAAATAACTAGATCCTTCTTGGCTCATATCCAGTAGAGAATAATTAAATTGTTGAATAAGGACTCTTAAGTCCATTTTAGCCAAGCTCTAATGATATTTCATATTTAGGTATTATGATCTTTGTGAAACAATATCCTGTATTTTTGGGACAAAAATCTATAAAATCATGTCTTTTTACCCTTTTCAGATGAAGATCTCCCCCTTATGGTCCTACCCCTTTGGTCCCTTAATGGTCCCTTATGGTCCTTTTTGTAGTAATATATTTTGACAAAGTTCTATCCATTCAAAGTTAATGCACACATACAAAACAGAGACTTAAATGATCGTGATACACCGTCGCCACCGCCCACACAAGCGTCTTCCATTTCGAACTTTATGAAAAAGCCAAAGAAAAAAGAAGTTCGGTCGAGAACGCGGCCCGATGACGGCGTGTCAATTGATATTGAGTTGGCTGGGCGGCGGCTCGAACGACTAGAAGCGCGGGACAAGGAAGTCCGCGAGAGAATTGGTCAAATTCGAGACGGTGCACAAGTCGGCATCTGTACAGGTCGTTTGCAGAGAAGTTTTTTATGTAACCAATAAAAATATAATTGAGTTTTTTTTTTGGTGCAAAAACATCGGTTTCCCAGTGATTTTTTTTTTGTTCAACTCGAGGCACGAAATCAATTTTTTATGGGGATTTTTAAGTCCTTTTTCTTTTTCGGCGAAAGGGAAATCCGCAGAAATTTTTCCACTTTTGACTTTCCACTTTTCCAAGTGTTGCTGAGAAGGGGAACATTTTCGGCGGAATACGCTTTGGCCTTAAAAGGCCGATTCAGACGGTGCCGTGATATGACCCCATGGATCGAATTACAAGATCGTCGTTAACGTTATTGCCGCATTTTTATTCAAATTTCTTGGTGGTGTCAATTTGCAAACGACAACAGATTTGTGCTCGGAAAAGGAGCGCTACCGTCGGTGGACCCAATCAGACATTTCCGTTTTTGAGCTCGATGAGGATGGCATAATGTGCGAGCAAAAATGTCTCAAGGCGTATCAAAGGTCGGCGGCAGACCAGGAAGAATCGTTGCCGCATGAATTGCGCCCCGCAGATACCCTTGTTGACTGCTGTTGGTATCTCTGCGCACAATTATGTACAAAAGACAAGGTACGCAAAAACTTTCATAAAAAAAAAGCTGAAAATTAAATCGCACAAGTCCAATTATTTCTCGAAAAAAAAATTGTGAATGTACAGAGGCTTGGTTATAAGGTCAACCATTCGGACCGTTATAAGGTCAAGTCAGTTTTTCACACTAATGTCAAGTTAGTTTTTTTATTTTGCACTAAGGTCCAGTCAGTTTATTGGGTAGCATTCTTTGTGGGAAAAAAAACTTTAAAATCATGTCTTTTTAAGTTTTTTTGGCTGAGGACCACTCCTTTTTTCTGTCATTAGAGTATATAACCGCCGGAAAAGACGGGTCATACGGTAGGAATCATACCCGGCCGAAAAAATGCTATATCGAAACCGTACTTTCCGAGCTAGGCCGAGTCGGGTACGGTTAAACCCGGGTCATAATGTCATTCAAATAATCATGTATTTTCCAGATTTACTCTCACGGCATTGATGTGTGGTATGATTTTATGTGGAAAAGAACTCGTGCTATTCGAAAAGACATCACCCAACAACATTTAGCTTGTAAGAAAACGGCTCACGTTCTAGAAGTCGTGTGTCGTTACCATATATGGTGTGCTCATGCCCTCGCTAAGGAGGATCGCGCCGTTTTTGACGCAAAAATTAACAACGAGAATATGGAAAAGACGATGACGAGTATTGAGCAAATTTATCAAGATCTCAGCTGTAGAAATCAACACTCGGAGGCGGAAGCCGAATTTAGAGCCTATATGATTTATCTCAGTTTAAATGAGACAAACGTACTTATGAAGCATTTATCCCGAGTTCCGTCAAAGTTTCAGAAATCGGGTAAGCCTAACATTAATTTTATGAAAAAAATGCTAGAATTTGAATCAAAGTGAAAATGTTGTAAATTTTCAATTCAAATAAATGAGAATTTGGTTGCAAGGGCTTCTTTAAATGTGTTCACATTCTTTCGATACAATCATGTCTTTAAAATGTGACTTTTGAAAAATTGAGTTTTTTTCTCACGCAATATTGAGCAAACGAAACGAAAAATATCGAAGCTAAATTTCTAGTTAATTATAAGGTCAAGTCAGTTTTTACACCTTGACCTTATAACAACCCGCTGTAATTCGAAAACTTCAGAATACATATGCCGGGCCCGTCGCGTGATTTCCGCCTTCATGCTTGGAAATTATTCGATGTTTTGGAGCCAAGTTCGAAAATGTACCATGTTAGAGGCGTCTGTTCTTCACCGCTACTTCAATCAAATGCGCCAAAGTGCGCTGAAAAAAATCCACAAAAGTTACAATCCGTCAGACTTGTTAGACCTTTCATTCTTTAAAAGTGCCCTTTTCTTCGACAGTGACGAGGATGTCCAATTGTGTCTCGCATCCCATAATATTTATCCCAATGATGATGGCTCGTATGCCATGAAGGAAATAAGAACAAATTTTCAAGACCCAGAGGACCCACTGCCCATTTGGCTGTCAGAGCATATTCTGAATAAAAGCGGCCCAAACAAAACTCCCGGTGACATCATTTGGGGAGCTCATAGGCCCA
>SCLG01000161.1:50696-60959 GCA_004367875.1 Oikopleura albicans | reverse complement strand
CCCTATCACGCATTTTCACATCTGTAATAAGCGAAATGCTTGTCGATATCTTGACTGTTCATATTTCGGATCATATTGAAGAACGTAACAGTTGCATACTGAAGCAGTTCGCTCAAGAGCAGGCACAAGAAGTGATTGATGAGTTTGTCTCGAGGCAAATTAAGGATGTTGCCAATCAAACGATCAGCTAGGGATGCACAATTTAACTCGTTTTTTCTTGTTTTGAAAATTTGAATATTTAACAGTAATGTTCAAAATTAGTCACAAATACAGGGGGTTGGTTATAAGGTCAGCCGTTTGTGCCGTTATAAGGTCAAGTCAGTTTTTTTCAACTAGCATACTTTTTGGAAAAAAAAACTTTAAAATCATGTCGTTTAAATGTTTTTTTTTAGGATGAAGAAAAATTATGTCATTTCACTTTTTTGGTAAAGTCCACTTATTTCAAATGGTTATAAGGCCAAGTCAATTTTTCAGACTTTAAGCTTACAACCAACACCTTATAACCATCAATTGGTATCAAATCATAAAAAATATTCATCCTGCCAAATAGCGACATACGCAGTGCTCGTGCCGAAAAAATCAGTGGAATGCGGGCTCGACGTCAATGTCGATTGGTTAAACAGGCTGGAATATGGTGGTTACGTCAAACGCGGAATGCCATACGACGGCGTCAGGCCCGTCAACTCATGCCCAAACTCGCGAAAGAAAATCTACTCGCGAAAATCGGCAAAAGTTCCTTCGCGTGGGAATCGCGAAAAAACGCGCCATTACGCGAAATACTCTCGATGAGGCAAGACGAGCTCAGTAAAACATGGAAAGAAAAACGACGGAGTAATGAAAATAAGAAAATAGTGTCCAAATTTGATGTTAAGCCTTTACTAGAATCTTTGGGCGCGCAGAATTTGTTGGCCATGCGCCCACTTATTGCGTCTATATTTATTCAATGCCCGGCAGACCTGATGGATTATGCTACACGAAAATTTGGCCCGACAACTCTAGTTAAAAGGTGAAAACAGAAATTGCTTACAGGACCGCAAAGTCGTGCTAATTGGTCAGTTTTTTTATGAAAGGTTCCGATTAATGGAAGGTTCAACTATATGGTTTAAGATAAGGCTTAATAAGTATCATTTCAATCATCAGGCCAGATTTAGCTTAATAAAAAAATCTTGTTCAAAAGTTATTAACGATTTCAAAATGGCCGTATACGCTGTGCGGTCGATGGTTACTTGGTCGGTTTTTTGGACTAAGGTCAGGATGTTACATGCCGTATGTCATGAGCTCTATTTGAAAAAGGGTTTTTTAATTGTATAACTATGCTAGGGATTATCGTGATAAACTTAATTTCATGTTTTAGATTAAAAACATGTCGTTCTGAAAAAAAAAAATAAAATCATTTAATTTTTCGGCGCAGTCCTTTTATCAGATGAAGTCCAAAAAAAGTAGTTTTTAGCGTTTTAATTTCTAGAAGAAGCCTTTGCTTATAAGTGGAAAAATAATAAATCGTGTCTTATTTTAACAACTAACACATATTTTTTAGCAAATATGGTGTTTTCTATACAGAAATTGGAGCAACTCCGCCCAATGTTGAGTTTGATGATTTTATTTCACTTACCGACGAAGAGACGGGCTCAAATAGATTTCTCCGGATTAATCCTCAAAACGACCAGGAATCAAATGAGGCCATAAATAATTGCTTTCATTCCATAGTTATGCGAACCACTCGTCCTGCTTTCATGCATATTACAACTGCGAAGTTACTGGAAATGGGTAAGTTTCAACTGAAGTTAGATATTGGGCACGTGGATCTTTAACCATACATAGGGTGCGCTATTAACCAGACAGACCTACAAATATTCCCAAAAGGGGCCTGTTAACGCCCCAAAGTTGCCTAGTCCTTAAATAAGGTTATTGTCGAAACACTTTTGACCCATAAATAACCCATTAACAGTACACCCTGTGGATTTTCAGATGATTTTGGGTGAAAAGTTACCGTATTTTTTACTAGTTTATGTAGATAGAGTAAATTAACGAAGTGATTTTGAAATCTAGTCATCCCTTTGTTATTAAATATGAAAATTTGAAAATAAAAAAAAGCTATTTTTTGTATTTTTGTCGATTTATTGGCGTTTTAACGTCTTTTTTCGACCATACAGTTTTATTATATATATAACTGTAAAATCGGAAAAAATCAACTTAACAAAAAAGGATGACACGGGTAAAACACGGGTAATAATTTTTTTATAGAAATCATATCTTTATGGACTTTTTTCTTGCACTAGGGTCAAGTCATTTTTTTTTCGGAGTGCATTAAGTCATTTTTTGGGGCTTGATTTTATAACCAGACCCCCGTGTAGATATCAAAAACACTTCGTTTATAACTTATACGGAATAAAATATTTACATATATGTATATGTATGTTACATATAATATGTATATATATGATTCGAGACTGCTTCCTTCGCTTATTTTAATTCTTTTGTATTTGTAAATAATATTCAATTTCTTTATAACGCTATGGAGGTTAAAATAGTTATTTAGTGTTTTGTGACAATAAAAAAGGATTGCTAACAATGGACGGTCTGATAGCAGGATACGAGCGAACTAAAGTGTCACAAAAGCCCGATGTGATCATAATCTGGCTCAACAATCTCATTTCGCAAATGATAACCCGTTTATCTGCCACTGGCCTCGATTACACATATCCCCCGCAGCTTTCTGAAATTGGCTCAGTTTCTGGCCCGGTACTTTCACAGCGCCATTTGGATTCAATTGAAAGTGTGCGCCTCGAGCCCTTCACATATAACCCCAACCTTTTGCCAGAGGAAATTTACAAGGAGTTTCAGGCAGGGCTCAACAATTTTACTAAAGTTACGTAAAGTTACGGTATATTTCAGTACATTCCTTAATCCCATAAGGGGCGCTATCATAACGGCCGTTTATCTCTTACATGTACAACATTATTATGTCAAAAGGTGTTTTAGCCAAATAACTTGTAAAATTGTTTTTCGTAAATCCTTTTATATAGGTAGGGATATAGCCTATATCCCTATATCATATAGGTGGGATTTTGTGAGTCAAAAATTTGAGAGTTTGAGCTACAAACTTTTTCAGTTATACGGTCTAACTTATACCAAATCAAGGGTGGCAAAAATAGTATCTTATCCAAAAATTCTCAACAATTTTATCTTCAATATTTGTGTTATTACTTACGGTGGACCAAATAACCCGCAAATACATAACATCATGTTTTTTCGATAAGTATATTGAGCCCTGAATTCAGACCTATTTGCAAAAGTCTTCGTTAAACTCATCACCGCTTCTTATTCAAATTCGACGCATTTTTTATCGCGCTTTAAATGATTCTCATTGGACGAGTGTAAAGTCTATTCCCTGGACAAAAATCTTTACGTGCATTATTGAGTACAAAATGCGTTGCGTATATTTCTCGCGCGTCGGCAAGGAGCCAATACAAATTTGTAACATTTTTTGCGATAATTTTGAGTCATGCGTTGAAGTTCGCGCCGAAATCAAACGCTTGGACTTGATTGGCGCGCCGGAGAGCGTGATAGCGACACCGGTGGTCGAAAGCGACTCGTGTGGTGAGAATAGGGAGATTTTTTTACCTTGTCCCAAAAAATATTTCACCGGTGGGCTCCAACCGCATAATTATCCCATTGCCTCCATTTTATCCAAAATTTTCTTTTAAATTCTTTCAAATTTTCTTTAAAACGTTTTAACCGAATTGTGTTGCATTCTGCATTTTATAAGTGTATTCAAACTGATTTTTTCTACAAGCCAGTCTAATTTGAAAAAAATAAGAACATCGAGCGAAGCGTAATACCTAGAGTTGTGTAGTCCAGGATCCGTATGAAAAGTATTTTGGGACAACCTTAAAAAAATCTGCCAAAGTGACGTTGCGGATAATTTTTCGGCTCTCGAAAAGTCGGCGGCTGAAGATGAAGCAAATGAGGAAGATAATGATCCGTCTATAGCCGTGCTATTTGAGCAGATTGAGACGCGCTTTGAAGAAGAAATCTCAAAAAGCAAAAAGACGCTAATTGATGCCAAAGTGCTTATTCAAACGCTGCGCAAAGATTTTAGCCCGGGATTTCAAATTTCTTGTCTAGTATACGTTCATAAATGACTTTTTCCTTATTTGTGAAGATAGGGGTTAAATCACGCTTAATTTTATCCGGATCAAAATTTTATCCGGATTAAACGTGCTAATCTTGTCAACTTTCTAAAATTTTCTACATGGGTATTTTTCTCGTCGACGCACGATTGGTACTTTACTTTTTTCAATGGTGTTTTTGCATTTGCAAGCTAAGCAATTTTTCACGCGTGATAGAAAATGCTGCAGCAAAGTGTCGATCCCTTTTTTAGTCGGTTTGAGGAAATTCACGCTTTGAGGAGTACGGTGGAAAAACAGCCGATTGTTCATGATCCACTTGTCGATAAAGTTCGGGATATAATCGATGCTCCCGTGCACGCAGCATCCTCTGACGGCAAATCCGACGTCCTAAATGAAATGCTGAAAGCGAATAAAAAACGACGTCAAGAAATTTTGGGCCATGAAACGTTTGAGCCGATTGATATTGATTATGGCTATGAAGATTCTGTCCTCTATGATTCCGATAATGCGCCCATCAATTTTGAAAAGCCTGAAGATGATTGCGATCTGGCGGCCCGTCGCGAATCTATCTACGGCCGCCGTGAGTCCATTTTCCGGCCCGATGTCATGTCTGAGGCCTCAAACTTAACCACTGGTGGCCTGCCCGGCCAGCAAGATGTCGATTGTGGCATTGACACATTTTCAAAATGCTCGCCACGCGTAACACCGCAGCACCGCGGGAGTATATGCTACTCACATAAGGTAGCTTTTTTAATTATTCCCAAAATATCCCCCATCAGAATATGTGTATGGTTTTAGTAATCAGGAATTAAAGACGGGGAGCAAAAATTGTTACTCGTGTTTTTTTATCGAACCTAAATTCACCGGAAAAGCTGGTCAAAGTGACAAACTCATAACTGCTACAGTTGAAAATTTTCAAAATTGATCCTAAAGAATGAATTCGTAAAATTAATCATAAATTATTTTACATGGTATACCACGTTAATGACGTATTTAGGATGAATTTTAAAATTTTTCAAGTGTACCAGATATGAACGAATTCTGACTTTGACGATCTTTATAACGATTTATAAACATGATCATACGTATTCGGATAATTTTGGGGAATCCTTTTAAAAAAGCTATCAAAGTCCTCCCCGCACCCGCATCGTCACCCCCCGCGCGTCGACGAAACGGTGGGGATGGCGATCAGCGATGATGAAGGTGAGGGCGACACGATATTAGTCCGTTCACATCCGGCCCGAATTTATCAAAACCCGCTGATGACGGGGGATGAGAAACGTCTCGATGCCGATGAGTCACGGATGGCCCTGAGCGAATCGAGCGAGGCCGAGTCAGACCAGGGCGAGTCCGAACAGGGGTCAGATTCGCTCGAGGCGCCACAGGAGGATGCGCCAAATTCGTCGCCAATCCTAGCTAGGCTGTCCAAACTTTGTTTTAATCTTTTTTTGCCAAGCAGCATTACTTAGTCTATAAGCTCTGATAATTATCTGCTAAAGACTTATACAAAGTCGTAAGGTATGTTTCCTACAATATGGTATTATTATATTATATATTATTATAATATATTATTATATTTTCCCACTAAGGTCTTCAGAAAGACCTTTTATTAAATAAATTGCAAGATTATTTATCGTGGTATGGCATTTTTTAAGGCATTTTTTTATAATAAAATTTGACTTCTTTGAACAAAATGTGTACAAATCATGTCCTTTTAAGCATAATTTCTATAAAATCATGACTTTTCGCCTCAATACATATGTTATAACCACCTAACACGTTATGTTAACAAAGTTACATTACATTTACACTTTTTTGGATTTGATGAACCTCGTTTCCCGACACGTTATGTTAAGAATCGCCTACGTTTAAACTCATTATGTTTACAAAGTTACATTATGTTAACAGTTTTCAGTCACGTTGTATGTGAGCATTTTTTAGATTTGATAAAGCTCGGTTTCCGCTCACGCCCTAACACGTTATGTTAACAACCATATGAATTAGGCCAGCTGGCGACCTGAAAGGCCAGTCGTTTCATTAGATATTTCTATAATTTCTCTTTTACGTTCATAAGTTGTGAATCACAACTTAAATGGTATCGAGGTTTTTGGTTTGACTCATTTCATTTATTCCAATTTTTGTAACGACGAATTTGACAAAATAACGAAAATGAGATAAAAATTGAATTGCGCAATTCTGAGATCTAGAAAAAACAACCCTAAATTACATTATGTTAAGAACAAACCCCTAAATTACATTATGCTAACAAAAAGCCCCTATATTACAGGGTTGGTTATAAGGTCAGCCATTTGTGCCGTTATAAGGTCAAGTCAGTTTTTTTTTGCACTAAGGTCAAGTCAGTTTTTTTGAGTTGCATGCATTTTGGGAAAAAAATCTTTAAAATCATGTTTTTACGTTTTTATGAAGACCTCCAACAGTTTTCGACGTTTGATGGTGTTAACATAACGTGTTAGGTGGTTACATAATACATGTATATTATACTGACCCCTATAATACATTTTTTCTGTCGAAGCCGCTTATTTTTATAAAATTTTTGCCAGCCTAAAAATAGTCTCGTCGGTCAAATTGCTACATAACGAAAGCGCCTCTAGTGGTGACGAACCAGCCATAATCGCCACACTCGATAATGCGCCAATTGAAATTAACTCTTCGGCTGAAATTAATCCAAAGAGTGAACATACCAAATCAAATAACGTGCACCTTGTCCAATCCGATGAGGAATTTAATCAGGCGTACGACCAACACTCGGCCATGATGCAAATGCAAGACATAACCGACCCTTATCAGGATTATAATTATGACTTTGGGCCAACGGCGGAGACTGACGAAGTCCAAGTTTCCTTTGAAGATCATTTTCGCCCGCCGCCGGGATTGGGTGGGGAGGAGAATTATGATATGGATGCCGAGGAAAATCAGGATTATGATTATGGGGAGGATCGAGATCCGGATGATGAGGAGGATGATGGAGATTCTGACGATCGGTATTCCGAGGATGATGAATCAGCCGACGGCCAAGTCACATACTTTTCTTCGAGTATACAGCACGTTCGCCCTCCGCCGCCGCAGCGAAACGACAGCGACTCTGACGACGTCATCTGTCTCGATTCTGACTGATTTTTTTACTTTTTTAAACACTGCCCTTTTTGTTGAAAAAAAACATTACTGTAATTTATCTGCGTGAATAAACAAATACATAGAAATATATTTCTAGCACGATCTATTCACACGGAAATATTGTAAAAGTTCGAACTCTTTTTATTTTTGTTTATATTTTTGCAATTAACCCCGTCATGGCCGGGAACAAATAACCTAATGGCCCATTAGTAATTGAGGACTGGCAAGCTTCAATTAAAACCCGAAATCTCGAAAATTTTAGAAATCGTTGAAAATTTGTACACAGGGGTGAAAAGTGCTGAAAAAAACGTTAACGTGCTCGGTTTTTCGTTTATTCCTCTTTTTCATCCCTTTTTGGAACATCAAAAGTGGAAAAAACGTGATTCTTGTAAGCGCTGGTAAATCTTTAGCTTACACAATAAAAGTATTATTTTTTTTTCAAATGATAGAGCATAAGTCATAGATGGTTGACATGTGTGGCATTTTGCCGATATCTTACCGGAAGTGTATTTTTTTTAACTTCCGGAATTTCCCATTTTTTCATTTTCACGTGTTTTGATATTACAAGTGACGCATTTNAGCTCAAAAAAGTTGTCCAACCCGTGTCCAACCCGCGGGTAAAACTCGGGTCGGAATCCGAGTGTGCATCTCTGATCACATGTATTATGTCACAATTGAAAGTATTATATTTATAATCCTTTGAAGGATTAAAATATTCTTACTTTGGGACAAATATAGACGTTAATATAGACTGCTCAGCCAAAACTTATTCTGTCATATATTTTATCAAAAAAAACGTTGAATTATTATGATTAGATATAGAGTGTAATAATTTTATAACCAACTTTATTACAACTTTATGGCCACAAAATATGGAAAATATTTTTAAAACTGTATGTCATTTTTATTATTTTTTTTAACAGATGTTAAGAATGTTTTTATAGGAAAATGAATCACCCACTACTGGTATATTTCCAATTTAATTCTCGATAAGAGAATATGATGCAGGAGGTTTTAAGGTCTGAGATTTAGACCGCTATAAGGTCCTATAGGTTAACCATATGGTGTTTTTTTTTCTCTAAGGTCTTCTGATCTTTTGTGAGACTAAGGTCAAGTCAAATGCACTATTTTTTTTGTAACAAAAAAATTAAAATCATGTCTTTTTTACGATTTATGAATCAAGGGTTACATTTGCGGTAAGCAAACTTATTTTTGGTCATTTTTTGGTAAATACTGAAAAATGACCGAAAATAAATTTTGTTTCCCTAGAATGAAACCATTTTCAATTTTCGCTGTTTTCACTAATCGCCCAAATCAGGTTGCGCCTTTAAGCGTCATAACTTATGACTCATAAGGTACTAGCTTGAATTTAAAATAAAGCCCCTAAAGTAAGTCTGGTTTAGTGCCGAAAGTCTAGATGCCGAATTGCAGCATGTTGATTTGAACATTGTTGATTACGTTTCTCACATTTGCAATTATTTGGCGGAATTATCTGTTAATGTCGCAACATTCAAAAACATTTTCTCCCAAAAACTTCTTCAATCGTCCATCAAGTCGCAGCACGCGCATGAAGCGCTCAAATTATTTATTAACGATATTTTACTCGAAATTACCGAAATGGTTTCGATTAAACTCAACCAATCAGAAATGAGTGATGATCAATTGAGCACCGCCTTGGATCTTTGGTACTCAAAATTGTCCGCGACCGCACAAATATTACCAGGTAAATTAATGACAGAAATTTTGGTGTTTTTAACATAAAAAGTCCGATGGTTTAAGGTTTACAGGGGTTGGTTATAAGGTCAGCCATTTGTGCCGTTATAAGCTCAAGTCAGTTTTTTCACGCACTAAGGTCAAGTCAGTATTTTGAGTAGCATGCTTTTTGGGAAAAAAAATCTTTAAAATCATGTCTTTTTACGTTTTTCTTTGGATTAATACTTTTTCCAATAAAATAATGTCTTCTTGAACTTTTGTGGTGGATGAAGATCATATGGTTGTAGAGGGGGTCTGGTTATAAGGTCTTTTTGACGGACTATAAAATTGTGTCTTTTTGAATTTTGAATTTGAATGGTTTTAAGGAATTTGAATGATTATAAGGTCAAGTCCTTTTTAAGTGCATTAAGGTCAAGTCAGTCTTTGGGGTCTGACCTTAAAATCAGATCTCCTGTAACATTTTCCGATGGTTATAAGGTCTTACAAGACCTAGATTATATAATATTTTAAAAATGCATTTCAGGTCAAAGTCTATATAGACTATAGTCTATATAGACTATAGTCTTTTTTTTTATCTTAGACCTTATAGTCAACCCCCTTGTAATTATTTATTAAGATTTAATATGAATACTGTAGTCTAAATTAGGAGATGGACCTAAACTGAGTATACAAACGTGTTTTTTCAGAATTGAATTTAACTGGTAGATCGGAAGATTTAATCGTTGACGAGGCGACGAGGAGATTTTCTATGATAAGAGATGCGCTTTTTATGTCAGTCGAAGAAGAAGTTATTTCCCTCGAAAAGACCGATTCCATCAAAAAGAGCTCTTCGGCCATTTTGACCCTTATTCAGTCAGCACAGGATAAACTCGACAAATTTTTCACCATGTCAAAGGTAAAACAACGAGTAATACATAAAATAAAGGCACCGCGGCATTTCAAAGAAAACTTTAAATTCGAATAAAACGATTTTTGTGAAAATTTCCCGTTAATTTTCCGCAAAAATCGCCATATTTAGGGCGTAAATTTTCCCTGAAAAAGGATTTTTCCGTTTAGAAATTTCTTTGAAAGAAGTCTTCTGGGAATTCCACGAAAAGCGGTTTCTTTGAAAAAACCCGGTGGCTAAAATCCTTAAAAATCATTAGAGGTTAACCTATAAATAAGATCATTTATTAAAATTAAAATTTCAAAATTATTTTTTTCCAAATGGATATTTGTATTTGAACAAAAAGCATATGAAGAAAGGGGCTACATCGAAATTGTGTACTTTCCGCCTACGCAC
>SCLG01000161.1:18264-37753 GCA_004367875.1 Oikopleura albicans | reverse complement strand
TAGGGTCGTCGCCTGGGATACAAGCTACACGAAATAGTGGCCTGAGCGACTTGATGTTTTGAGACAGAGTAGAAAATACCCGATAATATTTGTGTAGAAAAAAAATTGGACCCATCCGACCTAACCGGTTTGAGTTAAACCGGTTTTTCGATTTTTCCGTTTTTCCTCCTTATTATCATAATTATTAACCGTGTGAATTCAATTCGTACATATATATTGTAGCTTGACACGATCTTGCATAATATTTACAAGTCAATACAAAAAATGATTAATTTACCGGTTATTTTCTAGAATTTTGATGAAAATCAAGGTAAAGGCAGCGGTTTTTAGCATTTTCCGTTGCTCAATCACCCTCAAACGTTCAAAAAATATTTGACATATATAATACACACGATGCCGCATCGTCGATGCGCCTTTAACCGGCTAAACACCCATTAACCGGCCACTTTTGGCCCAAACTTTTTTTCAAAGATAAAATTATTTAACGACTACGCATTGAGCCGTTAACCGGCCAAAAACCCGTTAACCGGCCTGTTTTTGTAAAAAATTGGTGACCGGTTAACGGCGCGTCCTGTGGGGAAATTTGAAATCTTGTACCTCGGAGTTTGATGAAATTTCATATAACCATGACACAAAAAATCCAAATGATTATGAAATTTGAATTATGTCAAGTGGTGGCGCTATAGAGAAATTTGTATTTTTGGACCACTACAAAGTTTTGGGTTATTTTTTTAATCCTGAACGAGCCCATCAGATTCGACGTGTTTGATTCCATAGGTATTTTTAAAATCGGCTGGCTAAATTTTTGTCAAATTTTCCCGCAATTCATTCTAGTAATGACACACGGTCCATGACTTCAGTAACATTATGTTCATAAAATTGTATACCGTGTAGATTACATGCTGTAGCCTATATATTATTAGGAACAAATCTTATCAACAGATGTTACTTAAGTAATGGAACTTGTATCGGGACATATGATATAATCTCCAGATGGTTTAAAGTACTTGCTATGTTATGGACAGCTGTAATACAGTATTGATGTTCTTTTATAAAACGTCACAGGCAAACATCTATATTACAGGAGTATCGGTCATAACATGAAATATTTGGTTTAGTCCATAGATATATCTGTTTCGGTTCTTTTGGTCCCTATTAAGAATTCTGTGTTCGCTAAAACGGTTCTCCCCATATACCGTATGGGGACGCTCTGACTCTGAGGGTGACGTCATAATAGCGTTACAAATCATAGGAAAATTGCTCAGAGCCAGAGAGTCCCCATACGGTAGTGTTTGATTAGATTTCTTTTCAGTGAACTTACTGAATTTTATTATTTTCGGCTAAATTATAGGGCCTATTATAGGGACTTTTTATTAAACAAAATTGTTTTGGCCATATTGTAGAGCTCGAAAAGTTAGTTTTTCGAAGGTCAAAAAGTTAAATTCAGTAAGCTCAGTGAAAAAAACATCAAATCAGTTCGGAACCGAGCCCACCTAGTTATATGATCCCGAGTCGGGATTTTCGACTTAGAAATTAATATATACTAGGTAGGTAAATTATTAAAAGGATAATAAAAACGAACGTTTCGTAGCAGTTGATTGACTCTCAAAAATGAATTATATACGAATGATATATAATTGATTATTTCATTTTAACACCTGCGGTTTGTGTTATTTTAACACCTGCGGTTGTTACGAATCCTTTAGAGTTTCAAGCGTGAATTAGCGTCACTTGAAAATGGGGAAAACCTGAAAACATGGATAAGTACAAATTGTACTTAGTACAGGCTTCAAATTATTGCAAGCGAGTAGAAAAGTTCGCATATTGTTCCAGGGGGGTTGGTTATAAGGTCAGCCATTTTTGCCGTTATAAGGTCAAGTCAGTTTTTTTCAAGATAAATCATGTCTTTTTTCACTTTTTTTTTGGGTGAAGACCTCCCCCCCCGGTCACCGGAAAATTTTTTATAGAAATCATGTCTTTTTTCACTTTTTTTGGGGTTAAGACCTCCATTTTTTCGTGGCGAGCGGGGGGGAGGTCTTCATATTTTTTTGGGAAAAAATTCAGCAAAAATGTAAAAAAAAATGGGGCTGGTTATAAGGTCAAGTCAGTTTTCAAAAATGCATTTAAGGTCAAGTCAGTTTTTTGACCTTGACCTTATAACCAACCCCCCTGTAATTTTTTTTTTCTAGATTTCTCAAATGAAGAAATCATGGAAACAACTGGATAATCTAGAACAATAGTTTTTTTTTCGTGACAGTCCTTAAGGGTATATTATGCTGCAGAATACCGTGTTCTGAAACTATGCCAGTAGGCGTCATGCAAGAACAGCTGTAAGTTATATGAAGATAACTCAAAGCCGCACAACGATAGCCTTAACACACGGTATTTTATAAATGAAATAACGATTATCATCTTATCAGGTATCTTCATCAAGTGGCACCAGTGAAATTTACTATACACTTTACATATGTACAGTTGCGTCGTAAAATACAAACATACAGTAGTATACATAATGAAACTTTGATCGTACATATTAACTTTCGGAAGGAGTTTTGCTAGAGGTTGCTGAAATACCTTGAATATTTTATTTTAAGTTATTTTTTTGTAATTTGANCATTATGTACAATGATACATAAATAGACATTATGTTCATAAAATTGTATACCGTGTAGATTACATGCTGTAGCCTATATATTATTAGGAACAAATCTTATCAACAGATGTTACTTAAGTAATGGAACTTGTATCGGGACATATGATATAATCTCCAGATGGTTTAAAGTACTTGCTATGTTATGGACAGCTGTAATACAGTATTGATGTTATTTTATAAAACGTCACAGGCAAAGATCTATATTACAGGAGTATCGGTCATAACATGAAATATTTGGTCTAGTCCATAGATATATCTGTTTCGGTTCTTTTGGTCCCTATTAAGAATTCTGTGTTCGCTAAAACGGTCCTTTGATTGTTTTGGGCCTGTAGGGGCCATAACTTACGGCCCATAAGATTAAAAATCATTTTTTTTTAAATTATAGAGTGAGTACAATAGAGTGAGTAACAAAATATGGAAAAAAATTAAAATTTTCAAAATGTCTTAGCAAACTCTAGAATTTTTTGAAAGTCCAAAGAAAAATGTCATTCACAAAATTCTAGAGCTCGCTACAGACATTTTTAGAATTTTATTTTTCCTTATCTTGTTACTACCTTTACAATTTCTATAATTTGGCAAAATTAATTTTTCATCAAATGGCCCCTGCAGGCCCAAAATAATCAAAGGACGGTTTTAGCGAAAACAAAATTCTTAATAGGGAACAAAAGAACCGAAACATATACCGTATGGGGACGCTCTGACTCTGAGGGTGACGTCATAATAGCGTTACAAAAATTCAGGAAAATTGTTTAGGAAAATTGCTCAAAGCCTCAGAGCCAGAGAGTCTCCATACGGTATAGTGTTTGATTAGATTTCTTTTCACTGAACTTACTGAATTTTATTATTTTGGGCTAAATTATAGGGACTTTTTATTAAACAAAATTGTTTTGGCCATATTGTAGAGCTCGAAAAGTTAGTTTTTTGAAAATTAAATTCAGTAAGATTAGTGAAAAAACATCAATCAGTTCGGAACCGAGCCCACCTAGTTATATGATCCCGAGTCGGGATTTTCGACTTAGAAATTAATATATACTAGGTAGGTAAATTATTAAAAGGATAATAAAAACGAACGTTTCGGAGCAGCTGCTAGCAGTTCGTTGACTCTCAAAAATGAATTATATACTAATGATATATAATTGATTATTTCATTTTAACACCTGCCGTTTGTGTAATTTGAACACCTGCGGTTGTTACGAATCCTTTAGAGTTTCAAGCGTGAATTAACGTCACTTGAAAATGGGGAAAACCTGAAAACATAGATAAGTACAAATTATACTTAGTACAGGCTTTAAATTATTGCAAGCGAGTAGGAAAGTTCGCATATTGTTAATTTTTTTTTCTAGATTTCTCAAATGAAGAATGCATGGAAACAACTGGATAATCTAGAACAATAGTTTTTTTCGTGACAGTCCTTAAGGGTATATTATGCTGCAGAATACCGTGTTCTGAAGCTATGCCAGTTGGGGTCATGCAAGAACAGCTGTAAGTTATATAAAGATAACTCAAAGCCGCACACCGCTAGCCTTAGCACACGGTATATTATAAATGAAATAACGATTATCACCGTATCAGGTATCTTCATCAAGTAGCGCCAGTGAAATTTACTATACACTTTACATATGTACAGTTGCTTCGTAAAATACAAACATACAGTAGTATACATAATGAAACTTTGATCGTACATATTAACTTTCGGAAGGAGTTTTGCTAGATGTTGCTGAAATACATTGCATATTTTAAGTTTTTCTTTTAATTTGATTTTTTTACCTGAATTTTCCGAGTTTGATAAACTGGGAAATCGACTTTCATTTGCATTCATGTCTTTTTCGGGTTTGTGATGTATCAGAATACCCTTTGGCTTCCCTTTTAACGATCCTGTTTCAGGAATAGTGGTCGCGAAACTGGTCGCATAACTGGCGGTCGAAAGTGTTGGCGAAAGGGGTCCTAAAATTGGTATGTTCAAACTGATTTTTCAAACAACTCAAATTTCGCTGAAAATTTGTCAGAAAGGTTTTCAGGCCTGTAGAATTTGATGGTTTTCAAATTAAATTTGAGTTCTGTAATGATTTGTAGAGACATGGTTGGCTATAAAGACAGCCATTTTTTAGCTTTATCTCCAGCCTTTTCCAGCTATAAGGTTAATCCGTTAAATTATACATCAACGCCAAGTCAGTTTTTCCAACACAAACCGTTTGAACTTTTTTTCCGGGCTAAAATTTTGGTTCGCGAGTGCGCTGAGCCAATATAAGTCATCAAAAAACGGCTTAGCATCTATATTACCTTACCCTGTAGCTTGTGGCCAGGTCAGTTTTTCAAAAGTCGGTTTATGGACCCTAATCTTATATCCAAGATTTTTTCCGCTACAAGGTCTTTTTTGACATTAATTTCAAATGCTATTTCATAATGAACCATTATCAATACAATTACAAATTCAGCCATGTCGACCGTTATAAGGTCAAGTCAGTTTTTTGTTTGCACTAAGGTCAAGTGGGCCTTTTGAGAAGCATGCTCTTAGGGAAAAAGCTTTAAAATCATGTCTTTTGAACTTTTTTTGGATGAAGACCTCCCACCTAAACATTTTTTTTCCAAAAGTAGTTAATTTACCGGGACTGTTGTGGAACTGGACGTGTTGACTCTTGTGAGGACCAAAATCTGGAGCAGGATAAATCGTCTTTCCCTTTGATTTGATCAAACTGTACACAAAGTATATCAGAATAACAATAACCGGCGACAACGACAGAATCATCGCTAAAAGAACACTTTTTTATCATACATGTACTTTTTTTTATCATACATGTACTTTTTATCATACATGTATTTTTTTTATCATACATGTACTTTTTATCTTTATATTTAATTTAAATTACAGCAATGCAATAAATTGCAAGGTGTATACAGTATACTATATAAGTTTTGTTCATTAAAAATGATACTTTATACATTAAAAAAATAAAGTATACGTATGTTTGCCAGACATGTTTACATATGCTCATCATGAATAATTATCATAAATCTTTTATGTTGTATGGTCTGCTCTAAACCATTTTCATGATTTAGATTTGAAACTTACACTGTACATACACATGTTTAAGTCACTAACATCAAACAGGTTATATTATGGTTGCACAGAGTTACAACATATTACAATTTATAATACTTTACACTTTAAGTGTAAACCATTGTATTACACATATAGAAACTCTGAATTAATCCTAAAAGTTTACTGAGCTAAAAGTTGGATTATCGACCGTCCAAACTCAAAAAATATCAGCGTGCGTATTAAAAAAAACGTTTTCAAACCGAAAAAAGCGTCCGTATTTGGCGCACCGCACAACAAAAGAAGGTCCAATACATAGGACTGTAATAGGACTGTATACACTCATTAATTAACTTTTATTTTAATTTCAGAAATAAGGGTTGTGCGCTGGAGTCCTATCAAATTATATTTTATTAACTTTAACTGTATTTAAAGGCGCTAAAAATATTGTTTAAAAATTTTATTCAAACCAAATATGTTGCTCCATTGAGGGTAAATTTCAATTCCATCCTCTGGATTATCATAACCATAATGTTCGGCAATTGTTCGGTAGTTTTTGAACGTAAAACCCAAAATAACGGAAATCACAACAGGTGTACCGACCAGCCACATTGTGTACAAATAACCCCGGGACACAATGTTGATTTCACCTTAAATAATTAATCTTAAAACGCAGGTGTTTTAAGGTCATAAGGGCTCTGTAGGATAAGATCATAAGGTCCTAAAGTCTTTTTTGTACGGGGGGTCTGGTTATAAGGTCACAAAAGGTGACCGCTATAAGGTCAAGTCATCTTTTTTGCACTAAGGTCAAGTCATTTTTTTCTGGCACTAATGTCAAGTCAATTTTTTTTGAAATAGGTGTTTTGGGAAAAAATCTTTGAAATCATGTCTTTTTACGCTTTTTTTTGGATGAAGACCTTATACTCCACGCAGTTATTTTGCAGTTTCTTTTTGAAACTATTTTTTCAACATAACTGCGCAAGATGTCAAGTACTATGTGTGCTATTTTTTTTACAAACCTATCATTTCTTCCAATTTTAACAAAGCACGGAACTTCCTGGTGTTAGCAAACTGATAAGAGTAGTACACAATAATATATAAAGATTCAATAAACGCAAGAGTCAGAAGCCCATACCAGGCGCAATAATCATTTAGTAAATTAAAGAAGTGAATTCCGCCGTTTGTCAAAAGTGGAATTCCAAGCAAAAATCCAACAACACAGAAAAATAAAACCACTAGTTTTCGTCTATGTCCTTTCAGGAATATTTTTGGAAACTCGTCGCAGACCGCTAAAGTTATTGGATAAACAAATAACCAGACCTTTTAAAATGGCATGAAAAATTCGTCACAAAATCGTCAAAAAAAAAATTGTCAACAAATTCGTCAAAAAAAAGTTCGCCAAAATATTCGTCAAAAAAAAATTTCGCCAAAAAAAAGTTAAAAAAAATTTTCCCAGACAAAAATTCCTCAAAAAAAAGTTGAAAAAAATTATGTCATAAGAAAGTTAAAAAAAAAACTTCGTCAAAAAAAAATTCCGTCAAAAACAAAACTTCGTCAAAACAAAATTTCGTCAAAAACAAAATTTCGTCAAAACAAAATTTCGTCAAAACAAAATTTCGTCAATAACAAAATTTCGTCAAAACAAAATTTCGTCAAAACAAAATATCGTCAAAAAAAAATTGAAAAACTAACAATTGAAAAAATATTTTTCTTATTTTGTCGGTTTCTTATTTATCCTTACTGTAACGCAAACTTCCACCAAAACGAATTGTGAGTCGATGCCTAGCGTGACAAGCATTAAAAAGAAAAGTGCGGAAAGTAACTGTGATGCTGGTAATAGTGCAATTGCTTCGGGATAAGCCATAAATGTTAAACCAGGTCCCGATTGAACCACATCTTCCACTTTCATGCAATGTTTAAAAGCCAAATGGCCTAAAACAGAGATGTAAAAGTTCTGTTCTAATTTTCAGAACAGAACGGGCCTTCTAGTTTGGGCACTCTGAATTTTAAAAGGTAGGTTTTTTAATAAAAAGTTCAACGAAGATAACTTTTTTGACGAAGTCGTTTATCGAAATTCTATGGAATATGAAGTCATTCCCAAATTTTAATCTGCGAAAAAAAAACTTTTTCCGTGGAAATTTTAGGAAAAATTTTTCTTATGTTTAAGTGATATACGGCCGTATCTTTATTTTGTCTTTTACTTTCATAAAAATTATGGTGTGAGGGAAATAGAACGGTCCATTCTGTTGGAGTCGTATGATAGAACTGTTTTTAGAACGTTCTGTGATAGTTCTGGAAATTTTGATTGATCACAAAAACGAAGGGGCATTTTGTTGTTCTTCAAAGGACGATCAAAAAGAACAAAAATAGATCAAAACGGTTCTAAATACTATTTAGTAAATAGACGTTTTGTTCTGTCTCGTCAAAAAAGCGTTCTTTTCTCGTTCTAAAATTTTACCAATAAGGTAGAACTTTCACATCTCTGGCCTAAAAAGGCAAAAACGCCAAAACCGGCAAAAATAGACGTCAGACAATTTCCGATTGAGACAACAAATGTATCCCGCAAGATATTGTAGTTAAATTTGTTATAACTGAACTCGGATTTATTTTTTTTTTGTCAAGCCAAAAATTTTTTGTCACATGGTTCAAGTTGACAGTTTGGAACCAAGTGACACTTTTTGGGAGTTTTTTTGGGCAAAAATGGAAAAAAATCAGCAACAAAATGTGCAAAAGTGACGGAAGGAAGCAACAGTTTGGAACGAGTTGACAGTGTTTAACGAAAAAATCGGAAACAAAAGTGTCAACTCGTTACGGCACCAACTGTAGTAGGTTAAACCTATAAAGATATATCACAAATATAGCAGATAACTTAGGTTTACAATCACGGACAATTAAATATACTGAATTATTACGTCTTTTTCTTTACATTAAAAACTTTGAAAAGCTTGAAAGCTCGAATTATTGAAATTACTATCTATTAATTTGGCATTAGTCGCTTTTATGTACATGGTTAAATGTACCTATCATACGTATATTTAACCACCATAATTGATAATGTAGGTTTTGCTCAAATGGAATACCGATGTACGAAATAATGATTTTTTTTTGACTTTTCCGCAGAAATTTTAATAGTATCGATATGGTCCGGTGTTTTTCACAGATGTTTTTAATTGTGTTTTTGAAGTCCCTTTAAAGTTATATCACAAATTCATTTTGTACCAAACATAAAAGATCNTTTTTTTATCATACATGTATTTTTTTTATCATACATGTACTTTTCATCTTTATATTTAATTTTTATATTTCATCATTATATTTCATCTTTATATTAATTTAAATTACAGCAATGCAATAAATTGCAACGTGTATACTGTATACTATATAAGTTTTTATCATTAAAAATTATACTTTATACATTAAAAAAATAAAGTATACGTATGTTTGCCAGACATGTATACAGTATACATATGCTCATCATGAATAATTATCATAAATCTTTTATGTTGTATGGTCTGCTCTAAAGCATTTTTCATGATTTAGATCTGAAACTTACATTATACATACACATGTTTAAGTAACTAACATCAAACAGGTTATATTATGGTTGTACAGGGTTACAACATATCACAATTTATAATACTTTACACTTAAACCATTGTATTACACATATAGAAACTCTAAATTAATCCTAAAAGTTTACTGAGCTAAAAGTTGGATTATCGACCGTCCAAACTCAAAAAATATCAGCGTGCGTATTAAAAAAAAACGTTTTCAAGCCGAAAAAAGCGTCCGTATTTGGCGCACCGTACAACAAAAGAAGGTCCAATACATAGGACTGTGATAGGACTGTATACACTCATTAATAAAGTTTTATTTTAATTTCAGAAATAAGGGTTGTGCGCTGTAGTTCTATCAAATTATATTTTATTAACTTAAACTCTATATAACGGCGCTAAAATATTGTTTAAAAATTTTTATTCAAACCAAATATGTTGCTCCATTGAGGGTAAATTTCAATTCCATCCTCTGGATTATCATAACCATAATGCTCGGCAATTGTTCGGTAGTTTTTGAACGTAAAACCCAAAATAACGGAAATCACAACAGGTGTACCGACCAGCCACATTGTGTACAAATAACCCCGGGACACAATGTTGATTTCACCTTAAATAATTAATCTTAAAACGAGGGTGTTTTAAGGTCATAACGGCTCTGTAGCATAAGATCATAAGGTTCTAAAGTATTTTGTGAATAAAAATCACCTTTTTGGAGATCGATTCAGACGGTGCCCGTTGTAAAAATCCTTCAAAGATCCTACTAAGTCCCACAAAAAATAATACAGGGGGTCTGGTTATACGGTCACAAGGTGTGACGGTTATAAGATCAAGTCATCTTTTTTGCACTAAGGTCAAGACCCCACTGTACAAAAAATCATACAAATCCTACTAATAGTATAATAGATGAGCTCTTTGGAAAATCCTTTTTTTTTCGGGAAAAAATCTTGTAAAATTACGCTTTTTATGCAAAATTTCTTTAAATTTTACTTTTCGTTTATACCCTAGTAGGATAACCCTACGCAGTTATCTTGCAGTTTTTTTGTTTGAAATTACTTTTGCAACATAACTGCGCAAGTTGTCTAGTACAATTGAGGTTACTCTATGTGCCATTTTTATTACAAACCTATCATTTCTTCCAATTTTAACAAGGCACGGAACTTCCTGGTGTTAGCAAACTGATAAGAGTAGTACACAATAATATATAACGATTCAATAAACGCAAGAATCAGAAGCCCATACCAAGCGCAATAATCATTTAGTAAATTAAAGAAGTGAATTCCGCCGTTTGTCAGAAGTGGAATTCCAAGCAAAAATCCAAAAACACAGAAAAATAAAACCACTAGTTTTCGTCTTTGTCCTTTTAGGAATATTTTTGGAAACTCATCACAGACCGCTAAAGTTATTTGATAAACAAATCACCAGACTTTTTTTAAATGGTATGAAAAATTCGTCAAAAAACAGTTCGCCAAAAAAAGTTCGCCAAAAAAAATTTCGTCAAAAAAATTCCGTCAAAAAAAATTTCGCCAAAAAAAAGTTCGCCAAAAAAAAGTTCGCCAAAAAAAATTCCTCAAAAAAAAGTTCGTCAAAAAAAAATTTCGGCAAAAAATTTGTCAAAAAAAAGTTCGCCAAAAAAAAAAATCGGCAAAAAAATTGTCAAAAAAAAGTTCGATCAAAAAAAGAAATGAAAAAATCACAATTGAAAAAATACTAGTTTCTAAAACTTTACGATTATTTTTTGCATTCGGTTTTTTGTTTATCCTTACTGTAACGCAAACTTCCACCAAAACGAATTGTGAGTCGATGCCTAGCGTGACAAGCATTAAAAAGAAAAGTGCGGAAAGTAACTGTGATGCTGGTAATAGTGCAATTGCTTCGGGATAAGCCATAAATGTTAAGCCAGGTCCCGATTGAACAACATCTTCCACTTTCATGCAATGTTTAAAGGCCAAATGGCCTAAAAAGGCAAAAACGCCAAAACCGGCAAAAATAGACGTCAGACAATTTGCGATTGAGACAACAAATGTATCCCGCAAGATATTGTAGTTAAATTTGTTATAACTAAACTTGGATTTAATTTTTGTTTAGTCAAGCCAAAAATTTTTTCGCACATGGTTCAAGTTTTCATATTTTTCATGAAAAGTATTTTCCGACTTCTATTTTGACACGTAACAAGTTGACAGTTTGGAACAAACTGACACTTTTTGAGAGTTTTTTTGGCCAAAAAATGGGCATAAGTGACGGAAAGAAGTAACAGTTTGGAACGAGTTGACAGTTTTTGACGAAAAAATTGGAAACAAAAGTGTCAACTAGTTACCGCACCAACTGTATACAGCTGTAGTACGTTTTGCTCAAGTAGAATAACGATCTCCGAGAATAATGATTTTTTCTTTACTTTTCCGCGGAAATTTTGATAGCATCGATATGGTCCGGTGTTTTTCACAGATGTTTTTAATTGTGTTTTTGAAGTCCCTTTAAAGTTATATCACAAATTCATTTTGTACCAAACNATAACCGGTAAGTTAATCATTTTTTGGATTAACTTCTAAATATTATGTTAGATAGTGTCAAGCTACAATACATATATACGAATTAAATTCATACGGTTAATAATTATAATAATAGAGACGAAAAATAGAAAAATCGAAAAACCGGTTTCACTCTAACCGGTTAGGTCGGATGGGTCTAATTTTTTTTCTACACAAATATTATTGGGTATATTCTACAATCTCTGAAAGTTTCAGGGCTCTCAGACCGTTCTTTCGTGAAAGTTGTCTCCGCGTGAGCGACCCTAGATATGAGTAATCATAGTAAGTAATCATAATATGATCAGGGCTCCGCACGAATGGCTTTCGGCACATGACCAATTTTTTTTTGGGAATTTAAAAAGCCAAGCCAAGCCAAAATCTTTCGAGACGGGGAAAAAGCCAGGCATAGTCAATAAAAATGCCTGGCTTTGCAGAACCCTGGTAATGACCATGTCTTTTTGACACATGTTTTCTGGATATAAATATCGTTTTATGGTCCTGCTTACCCAAGACTGGTAGCCAATTGTATTAAATAATGTCTTTGTGGTGTTTTTTTACTAAAGTGCAAAAAAGCTTTCGAAAATTAATTAAAATCCAAATCTTGCCATGGTCATAAGTCCGCCAAAAGAAATTCCCAACGAATAAAATACTTGTGTTGCAGCTTGGGACCAGACGTTTATGTCGCCCAACTTTGAAAGATCTGGCTTTAAATAAAATTCGATTCCTTCTTTGGCGCCCTCGAGTGTTGCACCCAAAATCACCATAATAATAAGTACCAGATATGGAAACGTCGCCGTAAAATAAACTACTTTTCCGCTGGATTTAACCCCATTGAAGAGGCAAAAGAAAACGAGAACCCAAGCGGCTAAATTGCAACAACATAAGTCCCAAAGTACAGTACCCAAATTGTCCATTGTATATTTTTCGGTTTGATTGTCAGTTGCAAAATTTTCCACCTGTAGAACACGCCGACTAAAAAGGTACTCCATTAAAAAAAAATTTAAATTTTTAATGGATTTTTAAAATAGAATTTTCTGAAACTCACGAATACCATGCTCTCTAGCGCCAAAAAGTGTCTCCTCTTTCAATTTTTTAATTTACCATCGTAATTTTCGGCTCAAACTGTATCATACCGTATGACAGCGCTCAGACTGCAACAGTCACGTCATAATAGCGTTACAAATCATAGCAAAATTGATCACAGATTTGCAGTTTGAGCGCTGTCATACGGTATATGTTAGTTTCAGAAAATTAAAGCTTTTGTCATAATCACGACAGTTAAAAAACATATATAGGGTTGAAAAAAAAACTTACACCCAATATTCTTCGGCGGGTTGATATTTGATTGAAGAATTAAAAAGAGCATCAATTTCGTTGGTCGTCAAACTGTAATTAGTTTTCAGCTGAGTTTCCCAATTTAATCTTATGGTTTCGCTTAACTTCCAGAAGACGTCGGAACCGTTTGTATTGCGACAATTGAGTGCGTCAGGCCCGATGGTTTCACTAAGGGTTTTCGTGATTGCGCACTATGCTTGAGGATTTTAAACTGAAATTGAATTTAGAATTTGAATATTGACTGAAAATGTCTTAACTCAATTGGGTAATGCGTAGGTTAATCCACCAAAAAAGTTGAGATAATATTTTTATAATTTGGGTAAAAGATGTAAAATTCAATAAATTTAATTAAGTAGGGCGTAGGCGTAAAATCTGACGTAAATTCAATATTAATTCTTAATTTTGTTAACTAAATGTATGTTCTTTTTGCAATAAGCACTTGATATTTTAACAGTTTTATAAACAATGATTTGTAAAGATATGGGCAATACAAATGTGTCAAATTGTAAATGATTTTTAGCTAATCTTTTCGAGCTACAAAAATGCACTTTTTCGTAGTACGGCGAATATTATTGATTTTTAGCTTGAAACCCTAACTGTGCCTGAGTAAGGGCCGTATTCCACCAGGCATCACATTTGTTCCATGGTAAGACTTTTTGCATTCCGGAAAATAGATAATGAATGGAATACGCCATCACCACATTATAATAAATCATTACATAAAACGACACCAGAATCATTCCTAATCCAATGCCCTATAAATTATAGGCTATAATGAATTACAAAGTAATTTCAGGGGGTGTGTATAAGGTCTGTGATTTAGTCGGATATAAGATTTTATGGTATATATTCTTAGTACGACGGTATGATCAACGGGTAGAAAGTCATTTCTGAATTTTTTTTACTAAATTTCTATAAAATCATAGTATCGTCCAAAAAAGTTCTATACATTTTTTCCATCAAATATCGTGGCCTGTTTGAACTTTTTCACAGGTGAAGGGGAAAACTAAACTGCATCTTTTAGTTAATCGTATGAATTATACAACCAGTTAGATTATATAATATAATATATAATTAAATATAATATATAATATATATTTTAGTGCATATATTTTTGTCTAAGTTGCAAAAAGTTTTCACTCTAATCATCAATTTGCTATCCGATAATTGATATAATATATTCAAGTTATTTATGATAAGAATATATTTTTTNTTAACCACCATAATTGATAATGTAGGTTTTGCTCAAATGGAATACCGATGTACGAAATAATGATTTTTTTTTGACTTTTCCGCAGAAATTTTAATAGTATCGATATGGTCCGGTGTTTTTCACAGATGTTTTTAATTGTGTTTTTGAAGTCCCTTTAAAGATATATCACAAATTCATTTTGCACCAAATATGAAAGAAAGACCAATATTTTAAACACAGTTGTAGATTGTCAATTGTTCACTGTTTAGGTTGAAGTGTATACTGCATAATATTGTCCATGATATATACATTATCAATCATGGTGGTTAAATATACATATGTAGGTACATTTAACCATGTACATAAAAGTGACTAATACCAAATTAATAGACGGTAATTTCAATAATTCGAGCTTTCAAGCTTTTCAAAGTTTTTAATGTAAAGAAAAAGATGTTGTAATAATTCAGTATATTTAATTGTCCGTGATTTTAAACCTGTTATCTGCTATATTTGTGATATATCTTTATAGGAAACTTTTTTATTACTAGGCGCTCTCTCTGATTATAGCAAAAAATCAATTATCTTAAAAAAACACTTTTTAGTACATTTATTGTAAGATAACTGGTTAACTGGTGTAGGTTAGTCTAAGGATTTATGGTCTTCTCAGATTAAGGTATTTTTTTAATTTTTAGTTATGATTAGGGCTCCGCACGAATGGCTTTTGGCACATGGCTTGGCTTAGCTTTTTGAAAGCCAAGCCAAGCCAATTTTTTTCGGGAATTTAAAAAGCCAAGCTAAGCCAAAAAATTTTGAGAATCTAAAAAGTCAAGCCAAAATTTTTCGAGACCGGAAAAAGCCAAGCCAAGCTAATTTTTTTCGAGCTGGGAAAAAAGCAGAGCCAAGCCAAGACAATGAAAATGCCTGGTTTTGCCGAACCCTGGTAATGATCATGTCTTTTTGACACAAATTTCTTTAAAGTCATGTTTTCGGGATAAAAATATCGTTTTATGGTCCTGCTTTGGAAAATCAATTAAAATCCTAATCTTGCCATGGTCATAAGTCCGCCAAAGGAAATTCCCAACGAATAAAATATTTGCGTTGCCGCTTGGGACCAGACGTTTATGTCGCCCAACTTTGAAAGATCTGGCTTTAGATAAAATTCGATTCCTTCTTTGGCGCCCTCGAGTGTTGCACCCAAAATCACCATAATAATAAGTACCAGATATGGAAACGTCGCCGTAAAATAAACTACTTTTCCGCTGGATTTAACCCCATTAAAAAGGCAAAAGAAAACGAGAACCCAGGCGGCTAAATTGCAACAACATAAGTCCCAAAGTACAGTACCCAAATTGTCCATTGTATACTTTTCGGTTTGATTGTCGGTTGCAAAATTTTCCACTTGCAGAACACGGCGACTAAAAAGGTACTTGATTTAAAAAAAAATTTAATTTCAATGGGTGTTTAAAATAGAATTTTCTGAAACTCACAAATACCATGCTCTCTAGTGCCAAAAAGTATCTCCTCTTTCAATTTTTTAATTCACCATCGTAATTTACGGGTCAAACTGCATCATACGGTATGATTCATACCGTATGACAGCGGTCAGACTGCAACGGTGACGTCATAGTAGCGTTACAAATCATAGGAAAATTGATCAAAGCTTTGCAGTTTGTCATACGGTATATGTTAGTTTCAGAAAATTAAAGCTTTTGTCATAATCACGACAGTTAACTCCCAGGGGGAAGTGCGTGTAAATAAACACGCAACGTGTTTTTTCGTCGATTTAAGGTATATGGAGGCCCTGTAGGGCAAAACGGGTATTGGTGACCCCCCCCCCTCAACTATTCGAGAAAATTCGATTGTTATTTTTTTGCGTAGGTTGGAGATTTCAAACAGCTGTCTGGGACTCTGGTGGCCCAAATCAATTTCTGACTAGTCAAATCGACCTAGTTTGACGAGCTCTACAACTTGGCTTTACCAGTTTTTTTGAAGTATTGCGAATTAATGTGAATTTTTTAAGTGCGTGTTTATTTACACGCATTTCCCCCTACGGGTTCCCAAAAACTCTTTCCCCCTAAGAGTTAAAAAACCATACATTGGGTTGAAAAAACTTACACCCAATATTCTTCGGCGGGTTGATATTTGATTGAAGAATTAAAAATAGCATCAACTTCGTTGGTCGTCAAACTGTAATTAGTTTTCAGCTGAGTTTCCCAATTTATTCTTATGGTTTCGTTTAACTTCCAGAAGACGTCGGAACCGTTTGTATTGCGACAATTGAGTGCGTCAGGCCCGATGGTTTCACTAAGGGTTTTCGTGATTGCGCACTATACTTGAGGATTTTAAACTGAAATTGAATTTTGAATTTGAATTTTGACTAAAAATGTCGTAACTAAATTGGGTTGTGCGTGGGTTGATCCACCAAAAAATTTCAGACAATATTTTTATAATTTGGGTAAAACATACAAAATTAAATAAATTCAATTAGGTAGGGCGTAGGCGTAAAAACTGAAGTACATTGACTGTTAAGTTAACAGTGTTAACTTTATTTATTTTTCAACTAAGTCTATGTTGTTTTTGCAATAAGCACTTGATATTTTAACAGTTTTAAAAACAATGACTTGTAAAGATATGGGCAATACAAATGTACCAAATTGTAAATGATTTTTCAACGACAGGGGGATTAGTTATAAGGTCAGCCATTTGTGCCGTTATAAGGTCAAGTCAGTTTTTTCAGGCAGTAAGGTCAAGTCAGTTTTTTGAGTATCATGCTTTTTGGGGAATTTTTTTTTAATTATGTCTTTTTACGCTTTTTTCTAAAAAATAGTGTCTTTTTAAACATTTTTTAGAGTGAAGATCATAATTTTTTGGGGAGAAATCAAATGGTCAAGTCAGTTTTTTAGACCTTGACCTTATAACCACCCCCTGTAATCTTTTCGAGCCACAAAAATGCACTTTTTCATAATACGGCGAATATTATTGATTTTTAGCTTGAAACCCTAACTGTGCCTGAGTAAGGGCCGTATTCCACCAGGCATCACATTTGTTCCATGGTAAGACTTTTTGCATTCCGGAAAATAAATAATGAATGGAGTACGCCATCACCACATTATAATAAATCATTACATAAAACGACACCAGAATCATTCCTAATCCAATGCCCTATAATGAATTACAGAGTAATTTCTACACATTTTTTCCATCAAATATCGTGTCCTGTTTGAACTTTTTCACAGGGGAAGGGGAAATTTTAGAGAAAATAACAGACGGCCTTAACTGCATCCTTTGGTTAAACTTCATTCCATAAAGAAAAATGGAAAATAATTATTTCCTAGGAAATGGAATTATTTCCTAGGAAATGGAATTATTTCCTAGGAAATGGAATTATTTCCTAGGAAATGGAATTATTTCCTAAGAAATAGAATTATTTCCTAAAAAATGGAAAATAATTATTTCCTAGGAAAATATTGTATACACTTAGTTTGGATTATATAACCAGTTAGATTATATTTTAGTGCATATATTTTTGTCTAAGTTGCAAAAATATCCGATAATTGATAGAATATATTCAAGTTATTTAAGATAAGAATATATTTTTTATGGTTGAGTTTTTTTCTACCGCTTCCAAAATATTGATACGGAAAATTTTACATACATAAATTGAGTAGAATTATTCTACTAACATACTAACATCCCATAATGAAATTTGTATATCCAAAAGTTATTTTAAATTTAAAGAAAATTACAACCAGTTTTTCCTGGTGACCAGCCCCACCCTAGTCCGCATCCTGAGTTTTCTGAGCTCTGATTGGTTTGTTTCTCGTTTATCTTCCAGAATGGCCAATCACAACGTGTTACAAGATATTATTATTTAGGGGGTATATTTGATACGCCAGTCACGAATAAGTTTCACGTTGCACAATAAATAAGTTATATTTATTTTATTTTTTTCGATAATACAGTCCCGACCTTCCAGTTGTACAATTTGCGTTTCCGAAAAACGTACACAACTGGGCAGTCGTGCACAACTAGGCAGTCGTGCACAACTGGGCAGTCGGACAAGATGGTACACATAATAACTAAATTTTATTTACGTTTTTTCGTTTAACTGGTTTATCAGACAACTTTTTGGGTTTTATTTTCGGATTCAGCTCGCAAAATCCTTTTATACAAGTCTAAACTTGATACGCTCAAACGTTTTGTGAAGCAATTTAGCATTTTTGCTCAACGCACAATATAGAAATATGCGTAAGATAAGTATTTTTTCGTGTTGGATTGAATGGCCGTCGAGGTAGCCCTCTTCCCGACATAATTTGTGAATGAAAACTTTCTAGGCTCTACCCCTTTTATAAATTAAAAATGTATGCTTCTAGTGGATGCTTCCATATGTCAATTCCGGTGTTTGTGAAGCAGCTGGGTAATTTTTTGTTCTTGATTTCCGACATTAAACAACTGACTAAACAGTTTTGCGGTATAAAGAGTCAACCAGCTGAAGCATGTGCAGTATGATTACCGTCATGCTCCATACAAATTAATTGCCGAAACAAAAAAATTAAATATGAAAACATTTCTTACGGTGTTTTTGGGTCATTTGNCTAGGTTTCGAAAAACACGAAACCTACCCTTACTTGGCACTCCCCTGTATTAGTTATAATATTTTTATATAACTATTAATTGATTATACCTTAAAAGCAGGAATAGCTTTCCAGACACCCAATGCACCTGATGAGGAATATTGTCCCATTGTTAGTTCAGTGACAAACAACGGAATTCCACAAATAAATAACATTATAAAGTACGGAATAAAAAACACTCCGCCACCATTTTGATAAGCAAGATACGGAAATCGCCACACATTTCCCAGACCAACACAATAACCCATACACGACAGGAAAAAATCTGCTTTACCCCTCCAGGAGTCACGCGTTGGCGCCGATTTATTCGACTAAATGAGTATGTAAGTACTGGGGGTTGGTTATAAGGTCAATCAAATATAATCTAACCGACTCACTGTCACCAACATTGGACCCCTGATTTTTCTTTCAATTAATGGTACCTATTTTTTCACGTTATTTTACTAACTAAGACTTTGTTTTAACGTATTACGACTCTAAATTAACGGGGTGAACAGGGGGGTCTGGTTATAAGGTCACAAGGTGTGACCGTTATAACGTCAAGTCATTTTTTTTT
>SCLG01000161.1:305-17204 GCA_004367875.1 Oikopleura albicans | reverse complement strand
TTACCTTGTCTGGCATGATCGTTGAATACGATTAACCACGGTTTATCTAAAACAAGAACGAATGAAACCAATACATACAGTAGGAATTCGAAGTGTACATTATTCGAAGTACACATTATACAGATTTATCAAGCGTGCATTCCGGCTTCGCCAGCATATTTTACAAATAAATATATAGTTATATAATATGTCAAATAAATGTTAAAACATGGTCATGTAATATCATCGCATATATATATTTTTCGAAAAATGTCACATAAAAATGTCAAAGTGCTGTTATGTGTCGTTATATAATAATATATGGTTCAATGATAATGATCTAAGACTTTGGTTTTCAACAATTTTGGTTATCTTGAAAACATCAAAAAAGAAAAACAAGAAAAAAACTATTGTATTGAGGTGATTTTTTGATGCCATTATTGTACAGGTGGATTATAAGGTCTGAGATTTGGAGTGCTAAAAGGTCTTATGGTTCTCACATTTTCGGTCTTAACCGGTTTTTTCTCTACAGTTTATGAATTGGTGGTTAAATAATATCGAGGCTTTTAGTTGAACGCCTTATGTCTCCATAAATCAAATAGTGGGGTCTAAATCGTCTCCCTCAATGACCAAAATGTGTTTACTTAATAAATAATAAAAAAGGATGACCAGGAAGACCAAACCAATTAACGATTAATAATTGTGGCTAATGAAGACTTATTTTTTTACCCAATAAATATTTGCCCATGTGAGTTAGTAAATTACGATTAGAATTATATCAAAAAATTGAAATCGGAAAGACCCAACCCCTGTATTTATTTTGACATGTTAGATACTCAGTAGTGCATGATTGATGGACAGCCGCATAAGCCTGAACTCACACTTAATGACATTATCTTAAAGACAATTACAGTCTCCGACGTCGAAACGGGTGAGGTTTAAAAAAAAATCCATCCGTTTTGGAGACGGGGACTGTACGTAATAATAATATGTCAGTAAAAAAAAATCACAAAATTAGTAAACACCAGACAGACTTATTAAAATTGGCACCGTGGTTTTTCCAAGAAAACGTTTTTTTCAAAAAACTTGAATTTCTCCCAAAAAAAAAAGTTTTCTTCGAAACATTTCGGTGACGTTAAAATTTTATATTCTAAAAACTCATTTTCAATTTCTATCTTGAACTTGTAGACAGCGTTTGATGCATTAAATTCAAAACCTAAGGTTATTCTTTGTTTTAATTTTATATGAATGTCTTTTATAGTACGTTTTTCAGCAATCATAAAGCAATAAAAAACGTACAAAAATAAAATTTATATGTACACAGGGTGCGCCGTTATGTTTCACAAAAAAAATTCGAAAACTAGTGAAACATAATGGCTCGAGCGGGAAAAAGTAAAACATAACGGGGTGAAACATAACGGCGCACCCTGTGTAAATGGGAAATTGGTTATAGTTTTAAGGTTTAACAGATTATGATATCTATAAAAATAGCGCAGTTTAAATTTGTCAAAATTTAACAATTATTTGTATGAATAAAATAGTGTACGAAGAAAATGGTAATTTGACAGAAATTTACCATTCCAAGAAGGTGTAAATTGTAGACAAAATTATAGTTTTATTTCGTTACATTTTAGACAAATTAAAACTGCGTCATGAAATAATGTCTATTCAAATGTCTTTTTCGAAAAATAAGAGAGGCTTTTTGTGATAATTATTTCCAGTTAGTTGAAGCTTGCAGCCGTCGTATGTCTATTCCTAAAACGATACCCTAATAGTCCAATTATAAAGAATAATAAAACGAATGAGAAAACAATTCCGGCAATGAGACGCGTTTCTTTTTCCTTCTTCTTTCTAAGATTTTCATCGTCTTTNGTTTGTTTGTAATTTCATAATTTTTCGTGATTTTGTTGTTTTTTCGTGATATCATGTTTTGTGTGATTTATAACTTACGTGCAAATGGACTAAAAAGATCTACTCCTCGCCGGGGATCACTATCGATTTCTTCACTGAGCGCTTCAGAAATAATCACACAAAGAATTATGAAAAAAATCATATCTAAAATTAAATTATGAAGTGGAAACGACAAAAAACAAATTGGTGAATTGTTTGAAGAGAAATTATGTAGCATTTATGCAAAAGCTATTCAAAATTGCGTCGTCATGCGGATTAAAGTTTTTAAAAAGTTTGAATATAAAATTCGACAGAATTTGAGAACAAACTGTAGGTCATATCACGCGCGCGTCGGAGCTGTGATTGACGTGGTGGTGCTAAAAACACTTAACGTGGTATCAATATTGGTACCAAATTGCCCGACAGTTATACCTTCGACACACGGTGAGTATCGGGTGAGTTATAATAACCTTTTTGCCAAATTTTCGAACTCAAATACAATTAAAAAAAGCAACACTTGTATTTGCATGACAATTCAATACAAATAGAAACGAGTTATAAATTAATACTTATACACCTCCTACACCGTTATCGGGTACAAACTTTCAGAAAAATTTTTTTGATTACGTATTTTAACCCGATAACAGCGCAGGGGGTGTCATATAAATTAGAATAGAAATAGAACAATATCTTAACTTTTAGTCTCTCTTTCAGCTTAATCCACGAGGTGTCCCAAACCATACAAAAGTATATAACTGTCAATACTTTTCAATGGAATGGGACACCGCGAGATGGAGCTGGAATAGAGATTGAAAAAATAATACTATACATATACGGGGTCAGTCGCGACTCGCGACTAGTCGTACGCCGTCAGTCGCCAGTTTTCGCGGTCCCAAAACTAGCAACTAGCATAAAGGGGGACGTTTAACCGCGCACAATATCAAACAAAAAATAATTAAATTGGCATTAAAATCGAATTTAAAAGTTTGCATCCATTTGAAACCGCTTATTCGGGTTTGGAAAGCGATTCTAAAATATTTGCTGCTAAGTCGTTCAAGTATTTTTTTAATTTCGTAGATAAAAAAAACACCCAAATAGCTGCACTGAGCGTATTCTTTAATACTAATTATAAATTATAATGAACCTCAAATTATATAATTTATATTCACCACCTTAACAGTTATTCTACCACGAAAAGTGCTCAAAAATGGCAATAGTACCCTAATAGTCCAATTATAATTAATAATAAAGTGAAAGAGCAAAGAATTCCAGCAATGAGACGAGTTTCATTTTCCTGCTTCTTTCTGAGATTTTCAGCGTCTTTTCCCGATCCTTCAGATCCTTCAAATCCTTCAAATCCTGCAGATCTTTCTAAATTTACAATGTAAACCTGAGCTCAACCCACAAACGCCTTTGCCTGCTGATGGATCAACGAGCACAAAATGTATAATACATTTTCATAATACATTTTTTGTAATTTACAAAAAATTTTGGCTCGACCCAAAATGAACCGTTTGAATCCAAAAATCCAACCTAAAAAGATGTCTGACAAACCAACTGGGCAAAAAGACAAAAAATGTACTATGATTACCGGCTGCCTTGGTGTGCACGACTGCCCTGATGTGCACGTTTTCGGACAAATACATGAAAGTTATCTTTCGGTTGATATTATTACTAAATTTTCCGGCAAATGTTACATGTTATTTTACCATAGCGTTCGGTATCTTAACGAGGCACTCCTTGTAAATAAGTAATAAATAAACCTAAATGATATGCTGTTGTCAAATTCGACTCAGATGTGGTTGTTTGTCCACTTGTTTTGGACTCAGTTTGTTTTTGGGTTGTTTGGAAAGTTCGTTTATCTGTCGTTTCATTAACTTTCGACGTTGTTTCGAAGTTTTGGGCCATTACCATTGAATATTGTTGCGAAAAACTCGGCAAGGAGTTAACATTTAAATTTGCACAAATAGCTTCAATATTTTCATTTGGGAAAAAGGCATTTGGGCTTCCTATCTGATTCTGTAAATTTTTCGAAATTTCAAATTCACATTTGACCCCACTCACAGCGCCGTTATCGTCAGTTTTAATCACCAAGTTTTCAGTCACACTTTGGAGGTTTTATTTAGACTTTTAGGGTCGTTTTTCGTATTGAAATATTAACCGTATTATAAGGTCAAGTATTTTTTTTGGAATTGTCTTTATAACTCGCCCCTGTAGTCAAAAACAAAATACTGACTCGTTATTTGATTTGACATGATTCTAATAAAAACTTAAATTTTGACGTAAAAATAATTAAAACCACCTTTGTTTTAAGTAGCACTTATACATATTACCTATTTTGGCAAAAGTGAAACCCACGCATTTTTCCACGCACGCACACGTCAACGCACAATCGTCTAAAATTAATTTATCGCAAAACATTTTTTGAAGTTCTGTGGGTGGTTATGGGGTCTGACATTTTTACCACAGTGGTATAGTCTATAAGATCAAGTCAGTTTTTTGTTCATAAACCATGTCTTTTTTGTTTTTCTTGACCTTATAACCACACCCAACTGTAGCATACCCTGTGGGTATAAAACTTACGATGCGTTCTTGCTTTCATATTTACTAATCGTTGTGGAATAACGTATTCTGTGAAGAGGATAAGTTGTTGTTGAATTTATTTGGTATTTTCGAAAATATACCGTATGTCGATGCTGAGCTGACGGACTTTAGTCAATCTTCGTATCTTTATCAAGGCTATTTTGGCAAAACCACGTCCGTGTCAGCGCCGACATACGGTACAGTTTGTTCTGTAACTCAAAGTCACCATTTCATTTTAATTAGTCAACTTTTTGTTTACCATTTATTCAGTTTTTAGTTAAAAGGGGGTTGCCCTAAGAGTCGGTTTTTCAAAACACCCCTACTTTTGTGACCCCGCTTTATAAATTATATCCAATATCTAAAAAAAATATTCGGTATAAGGCTGTATTGTACAAAGTGTCAATTATCAACCTTATCCTCGAATATTATTGCTTCTGTCCGAAAAAACTACATCTTGAAATATTTTCAATAAACGGCCATCTTGTGTCAGAAACCTCGCGTTGCACTCGGATGTTTTTGCGGTATCACTTCTTCTGCCCAAATTACTAGTTTCTTAAAATAATAAATTAGTAAAAAAAGTTAGTAACAGGCATTTTTAGTGATTTTCTAACTTTTCGTGATTTCATGATTTTTCGTTATTTCATGATCTGGCGTCATTTCATGATTTTTCATGATTTCATGATTTTTCGTGATTTTATGATTTTTGTTGATTTTTCGTGATATCATGTTTTTTTGTGATTTATACATTATTATTGTAACTTACGTGCAAAGTGACTAAATAGATTGAGTCCTCGGCGGGGATCATTATTGATTTCTTCACTCAGCACTCCAGAAATAATTACACGAAAAATTATAGAAGAAATCATATCTAAAATTAAGTTATGAAGGGTAAACAACAAAAAACAAATTGGTGAATTGTTTGAAGTAAGAGAAATTATGTAACATTTATGCAAAAGCTATTCAAAATTGCGTCGTCATGCGGATTAAAGTTTTTTAAAAATTTCAATATAAAATTTGACGAGATGTTTTTTAAAACGAAGGAATTTGAGAACAAACTGTAGGTTATATCACCCGCGTGTCGGAGCTGTCACTGACGCGGTGGTGCTATAAGTTCTAGCCTACCTACTAGCCTACCTCCTAGTAGAACACTGAAAATGGTATAAATATAAGCGAAAGCCCGTCAGTTATAGCACCGACACACGGAAAGTAACGGATGAGACATGATAGCCATTTTTGCAAATTTTCGAACTCAAATAAGATTAAAAACCAAAAACGGAAGACTTGTATTCGCATGACGATTCAATTCAAATAGAAACGAGTTATAAATTATTACTTATAATATAAAATTTACATATACAGGGTATGCCGTCAGCCGCCACTTTTCGCGGTCTCAAAACTTACAAATAACAGAAAAGGGACGGTTAACTGCGCATTCCGTGTACTTGGCCATTTTTACTTTAGTTTGAAATCAATAAATTAAATATCAAACAAATCAAAAAGAGTAAAATTGGCATTAAAATCGAATTTAAGAGTTTGCATCCATTCGAAACATCTTCTTCCAAGGAAAGTGATTCTAAAATATTTAATTTAACAAAAAAGTGTGTACACCCACTTTGCTGCTAAAAACGTATTCGGGAAAATTTCCCACAAAAAATTCATTCTTCAAAAAAATTTTCTTTGAAAAAAAATTTTCTTCCAAAAAATTTTCTTTGAAAAATTTTCTTCCAAAAAATTTTCTTTGAAAAAGATTATTTCAAAGAGTTTTATACGGTATGGGGTAAAATAACGTGCCTATTATACCTCAAACTGTATACATATTATTTCTATAGGGAAAGATCAAACCATTATTGTTTTCATCTCTATGAATTTTTCTTTCGGATAAAGCAGGCGTTGTTGCAGCGTCTTTCTTTAACCACATTGTTTGATAAGAAATATCCGAAGGTGGCGAATTTTCCACAAGTGGCGATATAGATCCCGATTTCGTATGACTTTTCGAGGATACTTTTCCAAAAGTCTCTGTGAAAGGCGCTGTAGATGGGCACAGTTTGAAATGGTTTAAAAATGAAAAAAAAGAATTTTTAAAATGAAAAAACACATACAGAGGGAGCTGCAAGTAAGGCTAAAAACGCCAAATAAGGGTAGGCGTGCCAAGTAAGGGTAGATTTCGAAAAACACGAAATCTACCCTTATTTGGTGCTGCCCCTGAACAAACAGGGAGTAGTTCAAATGTTTCATTCTTGGACGCTTTTTTCCAAAAAAAAAATTTAGTCCACTTCCCGTATGCCTTTTTATTAAAATAAGAGAAAAGTCCTCATTCCGGGCCAGCAAACGAATTTCCGTAAAAAGCGTCTTAAAATTGGATTCAAACTGTGCCTGTAGAAGACGTTTGTTCAATGTTTAGTTGGGTTAGGGTTGTCGTCTCTCTGGGCACATATAACGCTGCGGGTGGTAACATGTTGTTTCTTCGACCAGTTATTTCAATTGCATTTGTTGTTACTCTTTGTGTCGAGGCTGAAATGTGTGTTGTTTCTGTTGCTGCAACTTTTTGTAATGTCTCTGTTGTCGTTGTTGTTTTGGTTGTTGTTGCTTCACCTGGGATAAATACAGCTGCAGGGGGTAAATCATTGTTACTTCTTCCATTTATTTGAACTCTTTTGGTTGTTACTGTTGCCCTTGTCGGCATTGCAACGGTAGCCGTACCAAGGTCTGGAATCGAATATTGAATGTCGATATCAACAATAGGGTTTGAAAAGCGTTCCAAATGAGCAGTGTTGTGAAATTGCTGCGAATAGACATTTTACCATGTTGATTTCTGCTAATTTCGTAAAGGATTTTCCGCATGAAATCGAGCAATTTATGAATAAAAAAAAGTGATGAGCAATCATATTTTTAAATGATGCAACCTTCAGTGAGTCCATGTGCGTATATACGCGTTCTCACGCTAATACAATGATCAATAAAGCGTAATGGCACATACTGAATTGGTATCAAGTCTTAATGGTCAGAAGGGAAATTTGTCGACAATTTATCGACAAAATACCCTTTATCCACATTACGCGTTATCCACTTTTGCCTTTTTGCGTCGGATTTCCCTTTAGACAAATTCCCCTTTCGACCATTAAGAAATGATACTTAATCATTATGCGGTGCCAGATTTAGGGAACGCATTCCGTGATTGGCCATTTCCCAATTTTTCAAATTTCTTTAAAAAATCTGTCTTTGCAAACCCTCATCAGTACATGTTGCCAACATATCGTCACTTGGAAGAAAGATCGAAGAGTTTTTAAGTTTGTCCTCAAGGGCCCACGGGAGATCAAACCCACATTTGATGCCGCTGTAATTTGCGCTTTCTTCCTTCGTCACCATCTCGTCCGCGGAAACCGAGCTTTTTAAAGAACAATAATTTCTATTTGAGGATTCCATAAAAGTATAGGCCATGCATTTTGACAAACAGGCACATGCCACTGCACAATCATCTAAATTTATATTATAAGGGACACCCAAATAAGGGACAGTCAAATGAAGAAAAAAACTTACGATGGGTTTTTGTTTGAAAGCGTCTATTTCGTGGTATGACGTATTCTAAAAACGGATATGATACAATCACTTCGTACAAGTAACTTTTTTCATCTTAATTTTTCTGTAAAAATGTTGTAAATTAGCCAAATGGAATTTTGCCAAAAAGTTTTAAAAAATATTAGTGATTGTACCTAGGTTTCGTATTTGTCTAACCCTACACGGCACTACCTGAAAACGCAGAAAAATGAAATCACAGAAAAAATTCTGCGTCTTCATGTTTTTGCGTTTTCCGGTTTCTGAGTTGAGAAACCTTTTTTTCAGAGTTGAGCAGTCACGGAAAACGCAGAAACCGGAAAAAGCAGAAACCGGAAAACACAAAAACATGAAGACGCAGAATTTTTTCTGTGATTTCATTTTTCTGCGTTTTCAGGTAATGCCCCTACACTTACTGTATGGGGTAAAATAACCCATTTCTCGGTTTCTCAACTTTTGTTTAATTCAGAATTTCTAATGGGCTCAAAAAAAAAGCGAGAAACGCGTTATTATACCTCATACTGTACTCCGCCACCTTTACTTGGCCTTGCCACGCTTATATAGGGGTTGCGGAATAAGGGTCGGTATTGACACACAATCGCTTGGCACCACATTTAATGATTTATCGGGTGTAAAAGGAGATTTTTTACCATATCCTCTTATATTATGTGCTCGTGAGGTAAAAAGAACATTTGGAAATATTCTCAATTGTCGATCATCATGAAGCGCAGTAAAACAAGTTCGTTTTTCCGGAATTTCCACCAAATTGTTCGATTCTAAACCATAATGTAATTTATACGACCCTAGGAGTTGAATTATAATTTTATTTTGTGACTCACTCGTTGGTGTTTGATGGGCATTATCGGTTGCTGCGTTTGCTAATCTGTCGCTGTTTGAGGCCAGGCAGGTGATTATAATCAAAAAACGCATTCTGAATTCTTGGGCAAAAAAATAATTAGTTTGGATTTGGTCTCATTATTTTGCCTCAAACATAATTTAAAATTGAACTCTGTATAGTCAGAAAATTATTTTCAAATATTTGTCCGAAGAAAAAACTTTTTTGCTTGAAGGGAAATAAACCTATACTAGTGATAAATTTCGAGAAAACGATTAACCGGTATTTAACCGGCATTTAACCGGCATTAATTCAATAAAATATTGTTTTTTGTTCAAACAAAGGTTACGAAATTTGAAATCTGTACGCAAAATTACCCCACAACACATGCAGTATGTGTACCCAAGTTTAAGGTATTTTTGCAACCCTTGTCAACAAACGGCACCCCAAACTTTTTTTCGGAATTTATGCGAAATACGTATTCTGCAAAATTTCCCGGTCCATGACAAACTTTTGTTTCTTTGTTCTTCTTTTTTTGCGGAAAACTCATTCTGCCAGAACCCCCGGTGCCGGTAATTAAAATTTGCGGACCCATTATGCTAAACAAATCAAACAAAAATCAAAATGAATTATCGAAATAATTGAAGAATATCTCAGGTATAAAGTGTAAATCATCTCTAGTCGTACTCAATGTGATGAATGTAACATTTTATTTAAGTTTGATTTTGTTTTTTCAATCCTAATGACGTTTAAAAAATTAATCAATAGAATGTTCGTCGTGAAATTTTCTAAAACATTTAAAAAAGATTTCATGATAACTGCGCAATGTGTAGACATTATTTTATATATTTTTATCCCAAATGAATTGGCCTAAAACCTTGTCAGAGTGTGAAAATTCAAATTGATAACAAATTGCAAGATAACTGTGTTAGTAGGGAAAAATTGTAAGATAACTTCGCAATGCGTAGGCGTTCATGCTAAAATGTAATTGGTGAAGTTTTAATACTAATACGAAAACATGACGAAACATTACATTTCTGCAAGATATCTGCGTGTAAGATAATTGCACAAGTGGTGTAGGAAAAAAATGTGACACTGCCTTGAGTGCCGGTGATGCCTTGAGTGCCGCTGTTTTGGGAAAATCAAAAGCGGCACTCAAGGCATCAGGGACTGTACCCGATTTTTTATTAGCAAACTTCGAGAAAACGAATCCACTTGAAAATTTATAAAACATATCATCAACTTAGAACGCTGAAAGGGAAACTTTAATTTGGTGAAAGCACTAAGTTTCGAAAGCTTCCGTTTTACTTTAGATCAAAAAATACGTGAATCATAAAAATCATTCATTGTTTTTATTATTAAGTTAAATATACCATAATTACTCGTTTTAGATATTTGTTTTTTTGAATTAACTTCGGTTGTACTTTAAAAGTTCATAATACTCTCTATTAGGGCGCTTTTTTAGATGTCGTCTATTTCACGTAAAATTTAGAAATCAGCCGTGAAAAAATGACAAATCTTGGAAGTTGCTTGGATTTACGTTCAAATGTTGAAATTGTATTACGTCAGAAATCTAGTCATAACTGTTAGAAATTTTATTCTACACGTGTTTTGAGTAACGGTATTAATTTGATTTTTGACATGAGTTTGACATTTTTCGGTGAGTTAAAGCAGTTTTCTTTGGTAGTTTATTTCTTTTGGAAAATATCACAATCCCTAAACTTTGACACTCTATTACGTAATTGAAAAAAGGTTGCGCAATACACTTTGATTATGTAAAAAATATAACCACGTTAACGGGCGTAATATACCGGTTGTATATACTGTAATGGATGCTCTATATTTGAAACAAAACAGTTACGTAAAATAGAACTTAATAATAATGGAACAAACTGGATATAATTCATTATCATAAATTTGATGATATTTTAGAGACTTTTGGTTAGAACAAAATTAGATAATAATTTGAATTAAAAGGCACGTCAACTTCTACGCAAACGTGCAATTCGGCAACTGGCGTTTAATACTGTGGTTTTTTCGATCGCCGCGGAGAAATTGTGATAGAAATGCAAATTGACGAGAAAATGTCACTGTCCTATGTATGATGTGACAAAAAGCTTATTTTTTGCCAAGTTGACGTCATCAAAATGCAAATTTTACGTTAAATAATAATTCTTGGATCACTAAAGTAAATAAATAGAAATAAACCGGTAAGGTCCGAAAAAATCAAAAAATGTCTAAAAAGGGCCTCGAAAAAGTGTCCGACAAAATACCGGTTAAAAATAGGTACTTCGAGAAAGAATTCAAAAAAGGACCAAAAAAATCGGAACGGAGAGCCCAAAAAATAAGCAAAATAGACCAAAAAATTGTCCAAAAAGTGATTAACGTTTTTTTAAGGATAGTAGGGTCGATTTGTATACAAAAACGTGTCAAAAATGAAACCGTATAATACACAATTTGTGGATAGAGCACATATTCGAATTTGAAAATGACATTGTAGATGCCCCATTAGGGCCCTAATCGAAGAATAGACTGTAATTTATAGTCTGCAAATCTCAAAAACCAAAATATCCACTCTGAAGAAACCCAATTTTCGACTTCTCAAAAAATAAAACCTAGGAAAACACGGTTAACCGCTACATTGGTCAAGTTGTCAAATGGAGTTTTTCGCTAATCAAGTTTATCACTAATCAACTTAGGTGTCGCTCGAGTGCCCACCCTGTGTCGGACCTATTTAATCTTGAAATTTTTTTACGCGGCGTCGATCAGAGAGAAAAAAAAATGAAATTATTTTTTGTGAGTATTTTAGGTGTTAAATGTTCTTTGCGAGGTTTGTTGAAAAATTTTGTTGTCACCAAATTGATTTATCGAAAATATAGGATATGCACCAGAAGGGACCGGTGGTTCTGGCGAGACAAATATCGCCGATATTTCAGATGAAGTGGTACCCCCAAAGGTTAAACCCCCAAAATGTCAGCCGGTTAATAGTGCTTTTGGTGAAGTAGGATATAAATTGCACGCAATGACACTAGGAGCCGAAATACCGACTATAGTCGGCCAATCAGATTCCTGTGCACAAGAAAGTGGTTTTGATTTTTTTTCGATTTGAATAACTGTCTGTTGAGTGACGCAATTTCTAAATTTTTTGTCCCTTTTTTTCAGCATACTTAATTTCTCAGTACTTGCAGTATACAGCGTATACTAATAGTATAATACATCACCTGCGCAGTTATCTTCCAGGCAGTTACCTTTGAAAAATGCAATACAGTCCTTAACCATTTATCGGACGTTTTTCGGTTCTCGAAAATAGCGTCCGATAAATGAGCATCGTCACAAAAGAGGTAATTTTTTAGAATGACCCTATTTTGGCCAAAAAAGCGTCCGATAAATGGTTAAGGACTGTATTTCATTTTGCGCAATGTAAGATGATGTAGGATGATTGACTGAAAGACTAGCCAATCATCTTATATCATCTTTTTTAAACTGAAATTCAAAGATACAGTCCTTGATTCCTTAACGGGCGCTTCCATTACGGCCATTTTATTTCAATTTTTCCCAAATTAAGCCCATGAGGGGCCTAATTCCATAACGGCCGTTTACCCCATAACGGCCGCTTTTTTTCGAGTACCGAAAACGGCCGTTATGGAATCAAGGACTGTAACTGGCCAGGAAAGCAATTCCTTGAGTGACGGAATGTTCGAGGTTTGAGTGGGGCACTCAAGGGACTGAGGACTGTAGTTCACATTAAAACCTAAATAAAGATTGTGCGGAAACGGCAGGTTGCTATACTTTTAATGTTGAAGAATCAAAATGTGAACTCGTAATAAAATCTAAATGGTGGGAAGATTCGCAAACTGATTGGTCGGGAAATGAGGAAACATGGAAAATGTGTTCGGATTCCACTTCATTCAAAGAAGAATTTGTAAAAGTCAGCCAAGTCAAATGTACTTTCCGGGCTCCTGATTGGACGCCCGAATCCCTCAGAAGCGAATTTTTAAACGCAAACTGGTTAAACACAAACACACCAATTGATCAATGGATAATTAATAAACAAAACAAAAAGTCAACTTCTCAAATAGTCAACATGCTTGTCGAAATTTGGAATGCCGAAACATTTGAAGTTTTGACTGATTTTAAGATTTTAACTTGGATTAGAACTCCGGAAAAATCGAGACGTCGGCGATCGGGCATTTCGGAAAAAGATTTTTCAATTGACGCAAAAATGATTGAGTCGCTTCAAACTGAGCTTAATCTTCCAAGAAAAGTTAAATTTATTGAAACTTTAAGCATCACAGGGAAAGTTCGAAATTTTTTGATTTGAAGACGGTCGTCCAAGGCCTCCTACTGGTTTAGTCTCATGAAAATCGGCTGCGCGTTTCTAGTATACCGTGTCGGCATAATTTAAAATGATATTGGCCAATGGGAGCACCCCATTGCAAGAAAAAAAGAAGAAAATTGCTCTATTCTAGAACCGCTCAGCCGATTTTCATGAGGCTAAACCTGTAGGCCCGAGGTCCTAACCTGTAGGCCTCCTAGAAGTTAACTGAAAGATAAAAGCATTTCGAACTTTTTTTTATAGAAAAAGTAATTGTTACAAAAGGAGGTGAAGAAATTGGGGAGTGTTCAACCGAGGAGTGCACATGTTTCAACGGCGCAACTAAGGACGCGACAGGCGTATGTGTTGTTGAGAGCTGTAAACTTGAAAGTATTGAGAAAAATATTGAAAGCGTTTTTGATAACGTTAACCGAGTTCTCGATAATACACAAGGCATCGATCGCGTTGAAAGAAACAAACGAAGGTGATAATTATTCACGTACAGTTCTTACTCCCAATAGGGACGTCTTTTTATTCTTGACAATAGCGTCTTTAATTGGCCTTAAATAAATATCCATTTTGAACGTTTTGGAGATTTTTTGTTAAGCACTTTCTTATTGGGATAAATCGAGCTACTGTTAGTGAGGGCTGCAGTTTTTTGATATAAAACCGTTGTTAAAATTTTTTTAGCAACAACATGCGAATGTTAAAAGCTGTGCAAGATCGTAAACGTCGAAAATGTGCTGAAACAACGAAAACATCTTTGGTATGTGATAAAATCTGCTTATAAATTATGGTTGACTTATTTTATGAATTAATTTGTGATTTATTTAATCATATATTTTATTATATATTTTATAATATATTTTATGATTTATTACTATACAAAACCGCATGATATGCATTCTAGTTCTTATAATTGAACAAAAACTATTGATATAAAATGCCCCAGCTAAGCAGTTGGGGCGTTATGAACTGGTAAAACCCAACGTCCTTTTTTCGTTGCGCAGCTAAATGCCCAATATGCAACTGCTAAAACCCAACTCTTCTTTTTTTTCCGGCTAAATCGGCGAGCGTGTAACTGCTAAAACCGACAGTGATGGGTCACGCTGACTCTCAGAGCTGCCCTCTAATGGCAGATTATATTACTGAGCGTTAGAAAAAAACGGAANATATCCAAATGAAATGACGTAGAAAGGTAATTAATGTTATTAATAAAAAATTATGAAAAAAATGCACAAAAAAATATGAAAAAAATGCAAAAAAAAAATTATGAAAAAAAATGCAAAAAAAAATATTCAAAACGTTCAATAAATAAATAAAATAAAGTTTAAAGTCTTCCAGGAGTGAGTTGTTTGAATGTGTGCTGGGTGGGGGGCCCGGCTCAAATATCAAAATNTATATAGCCTATATAATATAGGGGTCCGCGAACACCGCTTCTAATGCGTTCTGGTTATGGTATGTAATAATGAAGTAGACAACTTTTGGGTAATTTTTTACGCTAATTTCGGAAATAACATACAAATTAAAAGCAAATATTTTTTGAAATACAACATCTCATGGCTCATCATTAAAATACAACAACAAAAACGCAAAAAGTCGTTCCCGTTGTTCCGTGCCTTTCGGGTCCGTATTTTTGATTGGGTGATTGAATCCGCTTGATTATTTTTTTTAACAGAACGTTATAAGTCACTGGACATTTAGAGGGCTACTATGTTTAACAAGTTTTGACCAAAAAGGGGGGAAAAGCGCCTTTCAATGTTGGATCACGTAAAAATGCGCCAAAACGCGATAAATTGGCTTTCGACTGTAGGTGCGTTGATCGTTCGCATTTTCTTACTGGGGCATCGGATTGGCTATTTCATTTTTTTAATCGAACCGACATGAATTAGCGCACATTTCGTCCAGGCATGGTAAAAATCAAATTCTGACCAGAAAGTGGAGAAAAATGACTTTTAAATTTTAGTCGCCGAAAAAAAGGCCAAAAAAGGGTAAAATCGGGCGGACTCTGACCTCGATTGGATAAATTTTGAAAAAATAATTTATGTTAAACTAAAATTCCTGTACCCCCCAAAGCCCGTAAGAATTCCTCAGTCAAGACAAACACAAACTTTTCCGCGTAATTTAGAATTGGCAAACAAGTGAAAAGGCGAGGGATACAAATTTGTATCCCTGCGGAGAACACGGGTTAAGTAACAGGTCCATTTAAAGTAACATTTTTTTTTTGTTCCATTTTAGAGTTTCCTTTAAGCAGGTAGGCGGAACTCTTACTTTAAGTACGTAGTACGTAGGCGGAAAAGTTAACTATTACTTTAAGCAGGTAGGTGGTGTATATTTCTTTGACTTTACTAATTGAACTGAAAAAATTTATTTGATTTGGTTCATATTTTTTTGCAAGAATTTTTTGTCTTTTTTTGCAGATTAGCTTTTTTTCCGAAAAACGGTCCCATTAAAACACATGCAAGAAAATTGGCCCCGTAAAATCGTTTTATTTGATTTCCACTTCATAATTGATAACTCTATGTTTATTAGAATTGTTTTTAATTTCAATCAAAGTAAACATAATAAAAAGGCACTATTATTCTAGTACTGAATTATTGAAAATTGTCCACTAGGTGTCCAGATTCTTTTTGAAAGTACCCTTATTTGGACCCTACCTTAAAGGAATCTAACATGGTAGTATAGAGCAGTTCGGATGTTGATTTTGATTGGTCGGCTGCGGCTTTTGTATCAATCGAACTCATTATTTGATCATTAACCACCAACGTCAAGTCAGTTATATTTTGCCGAACCATATTCTCTAAGCGTTCCATAGCAAGTTCAAGGTCATCTATTAGTTGAACTTCGGGTGACATTTGCATCATATTTATTGCCTTTTCAATCTCGTCAATTTTGTAATTATTTGCATTGAGTTGAGTACCAAATGAGGCTTTAGATTGGATTAAAGACAATGGACAATTTTTAACATTTTTCTATAATAGAACCNAACTACACATTATGTGTGGTAATGTGATATATTACATTACATCATAATATGAGGTTTTTGTTAATTTTTTGGTTAATTTGAAAAAATTCATTTTTCTAGGACTTTCGCCCGTATGGATACAAATGTTCACAGACTGCACTATGCTGCTTATACACCACCCCATGCGTTAACGCAACGTAGGTTAACTCGACACTTGTTTCTCCTAATTTTTTGTTTGTCGTCACGCAACGTGCGTTAACGCAACGATTTTTTTGGGAGGCAAATCCGTTGCGTTAACGTATTGGGTGGTGTAGTCTATGCAATACGACTTATAATTACATAAAAAATAGGTCGCCGTCTTTTTCGTTAACCGGCAGGTATGAATTTTTCTGCAATATCGCTGTCACAAATACCAGTTCAGGGCCAAGTTTTCATATTGACTGACAGCAGATTACCTTTTCTATATAAAACATATCCCGCTCGGACGGTGTTTAATAGACACTGTTTATAATAAGTATAATTTATAAATATACCATCCAATTCAGGAACTGGTTGAAATTTTTACTCGAGTCTCTTTTCGTCCCGGTTTTGGAGCTTGTCTTACTTTACTACTAAAAACGTCCTTGAAATGGACATTGTATCCCGGAAATTGACTATTTGTTGGGATAAAAGTGTCCCGGAGTTTGACTTCTTTCAAAAAGTGTCTCATAATGAAAATACACGTAATTTGATTATAAGACTAAGCTTAAAAAAAACTGACTTAATCTTATTGCATTTTTT
>SCLG01000160.1:663781-673947 GCA_004367875.1 Oikopleura albicans | reverse complement strand
AAATGAATCCTTACAAAGCCCAGATGCTACGTTAACGATGCAGACTTCCATTTCACACGTCAATTTATCAATTTGATGATGAAATTGATTGTCGAATTGAACTGGTACGAATTTCATCTGAAATTTCTCGTTGACCTGCCGCCGTTTGTGCAATAAACTGGCTATTACATGGGATAAATTATATTAATTGAAAATTTGTTTGGCCTGAAAATAACACCGGAAGCAATCAAAAAAATTCAGATTATACGTTATGTTAATTTCAAAATGCGATTTGAAAAAATGGGGAAGTCCAAATTCTGAATTTCAAGATTTTTTCAAAAAAAAAACTCGTTTTGCCCATTTTTACCTCGAAGAGGTAAAGTTAGGAAAACCCCCCGATTTTAACCGCGGACACCCTAGATGCAAAAGACGATATTTTTTTGTCTGAAAATTTTGAACGAGAAGGAAAACGTCAAATTTATTATGTGACATAGATCAGAAAGTATTTGACATTGCCGTCTTATTTTGATGTGTATCTGACATATCTCACGTAATAACTCGAATCCATCATGTTGCCGCACAAGTACGCCTTTAACAAACAATAAAATCCCTGACTTGAAGTGTTTCAGAAAAACATCCATTTTTGATAACGTCCACGCTGTTTTGGGACAGTTTTCCACCAAATTTACATGATTTGGCAAAGAAATTAACCACATTTTGCAAGCTTTTCACTTCCCAAGTTATTTGAACATAAAGGGGCTTGCCGGCCATTGGATTTCAAAATTACAGGTTCACGTGTTTCTCAGTTTAATCATTTTAGTTCAGTTCCTCTAGTGATCAAAAATTCTCCATTACTTTGTAGTTATAGCCTATAGACTATAGGCTATAGGCTATAGGCTATAGTCTATAGGGATATTAGAGATAAACGGAAATATCGGCACATTTTGAAGCGATATAATATTGCTTAAAAATGTGGCATTTCTTATTATTGTCGAAAAGTGACCCGTGAAATAATGTATTGCACTCCGGGATGCCAAGCGTAAAATGATAAAAAGATTACTCACGCTAGGTTGTATATAAATATAGTATTATTTTTGTGAACCTTCCCTGGTGAACCCGGTGAAGTTTGGGTTATCATGAAACGTCATATGAAAAGCGTCCTGAAAACTTCCATATCCAACCGTGCTATTTAGGGATGGATTTATGACTTGACACCGTGCAATCCCGCAGAAGACGTTTTTCAGCAAAATACCCCGTTCTGCGAGTTACGTTTTTCGCCAAATACTTTTTTTGCGACAAATCACAAATGAACTCAATGAAATGATCGCACCATACGTAGCCGAGTGGTTTTTTCTCGCGAAAAATTTTTCCTGCTATTCCAGCAAACACTTTATATTCGAGGTGCCGCAGTGTCCTTTGAATTTGGGCCGCGTTATTCATGGCCTCCGGAACGATGTGTACCGTGTCACGAGAATTTTCTGTGTTTTCTTGTGTATTTTTTAGCTGGAAATTTCCAATTTGGGGGGGGGAAAAGATTTTATTTTTTAAGTCACGTAGATGATGCAGTTTCAGACCTAGATTTATAAAAACAACACAAATTTCTAAAACAACACCTTTTAGCGCTAGAGAGCAGTTTCGGAGTCTATAATTTCTTGCAAGACGCCTAATATGTATTCAGTTTTATATTTCTATATGAAATTTGTGCTCAACGGGTCGCAAATATTTTTCCTAGTTTCCGCCTCTAAAAAATGAATAACGGCCGCTATTTATGTGACACGCTGAGTAGTTTTATAATGTGTTGCAAAAGTAGTATATTTGCATCCCTTAACTGTTCCAGTGATTTATGGTTCGGTACATTTGCTCCGGCAATAATTGCGTGGTTGAACGGTAACGACACTTGATTAAATGTTTCCGACTCAACGCAGCGTTGAAAAACGTTATCGCTTCTGTTTTGACGTACCTGTCCGTTATCTTTACGCTTTCGAATTCAAATACAAACTCTATATAACTGAAAAGGAACAATTATTTATTACATTGTTATACTACTTCCATTTCTATCATGCATTATGTTCTCCCAAGTCTGTTCCCTTTTCAATGTTATTCTTGTTGACCTTTATACCAAGGCTGTTTTGAAAATATGTTACCCAAATGCACTTTAGTCAAATTATATTTAATCTATTGGAAACTTTTTTTTTACGTTTTTATTTTTTTTCTGGCCTTTTTACACGTTATAAATTGTGAGCGTCTTTTTTGGTACGGGCAATCTTGGTACCGATCTTGGTACCGGAAGCTTCAATTGGTACTATAGCTTCTTTTGGTACTAATAATTTTGGAACTAAAAGGCATTTTGGTACTAAACGTTTTTTGGTACCAAAACTTTCTTTGGTACCAATGCTTATTTTGGTACTGGCTTAGTACCAAAGGAATTTTTAGTACCAAAAGAAGTTTAAGTACCAAAGAAGCTTTTGGTACAAATTGAAGCTGTGGTACCAAAAGATTGCGGGTACAAAAAGAGCGCCCCCTTTAACTAATACCCGAATAATTTAGTCTATTTTGAATGAAATGACGATAAGAAATTTTACCGCGGACAGTCTAGTTTGAACGTTACAGTTAAAAACCTTGATGATAATTGTCTCAAACGCATGCCGCATGTACCTAATTTGACGTCAAAATGCCACCAATCAGCGTTGAATTTGGGCAGACAATTTTGGTCAACATTGAGAAGCGACGAATCTTTAATTATGCCAAAAAATGCCGGGTCAATTTGAATTGATATCGCGGTGGGCTTGCATGAAATTTTCACTGATTTGGCGGTTTTTGGCACTCTTGGTTTCTTTCTCAATCGACTAAGATTTCGGTTACTCGAGGTTATTTTTTCCTTAATTTGAAATGGAAATCTTGTCCAAAAAGGGCTGACATAAAAGTTGCTCGTTGTTTATTAACTCCCAGGGGGAAGTGAGTGTATATAGACATGCAATTTGTTTTTTCGTCGATTTAAGGCATATGGAGGCCCCGTAGGGCCAAACGGGTATGGCTGACCCCCCTCAACTTTTCAAGAAAATTCGATTAACGGTTTTTTTTGCGTAGGTTGAAGATTTTAAACAGCTCTCTGGGGGGCCCTGGCGGCCCAAATCAATTTCTGAATAGTCAGATCGACGTAGTTTGACGAGCTCTACAACTTGGCTCAACCAGTTTTTTTTTTAATTATTGCGAATTATTGCGAATTTTTTAAGTGCATGTTTATTTACACCCATTTTCCCCTTACGGGTTCCCAAAAACTTCTTACCCCTGAGAGTTAAATACATAAAATGACCGTCTGTCGGAGCTGAGATTGTAATGAAAAAATGATGTTTTAAAAATACAAACATTGTCCAAACAATCTCACGACCGACATACAGTATTTTCTCTTTGTGTATAGTGAACTGGCTACGGAACTTTACAAAATGCCCAGAACTTAACAAAATGCCTGGAACTTTACCAGACGGTGCGTAGGCGGAAAAGTTGACTCGAGATGATAAACTTAACAAAATGCCCGGAACTTAAAAAAAAAACTGAATCAAATAAATGAAATTTTTACCAATTTTCGACAGGATTTTTCGGACGTTTGATCAACAAGTTTTATAATCTCGATTCTTTCTCAATTGTCGAAGGTTTTTTTTGTATCATTTATTTAATTTTTCTCTTACATGATGAATTATGAAATCATTCATAGAAGATGTAGTGGAAATTTTCCAGTTTTTTCTTCGAAATTCAAGCTAAATCTAAAAAAAAAGCCTAAATACCTTAAACTTAACAGGTTTCCAAATGTTTTTTGGCATTTCCGCCTACGCACTGTGACCTAAACTTAACAAAATGCCTAGAACTTAACACCTTGAGTGATATAGAATCTATCTAACGTTTTAAAATTTATTATAGATACAAAAAAAAACAATTTGCAAATTGTTATAGTCTACCGCGTGCGATTACATAATTCTGGTTTACGCCAACCCTGTGTTCTAGAATGTTTCTCTAAATTGAGCAGAATTGGACCGAGTAATCGCCGCCGGTTTTCCAAATCAACGAACTTTCCGAAAATAGACGTTAGAAAACATATAATCAACATTTCACTTTGACTACTTTCTCTTTCCTCTTTTGCCGCGTGACGCGTTTTGGAGGTAATTTTGTTTTGTGAGATTCGAATTCAAAAAAAAAACTTATTATATATTTGCCTAGTTTGTGTTGGTTCGATAACTTTTTGTTCAAATATCTTTTGGTTCCGGTTTATTTATGCTAATTGAGGTAGCTATGAGTTTGCTGTTATAACATCAGCACAATCGTTAGGGTAGTAATACTACCGTAGTATCTGAGTTTTCCCGACTACGGTAACAAAATTTGCAAAAATAAGCCAACACTGTTGGCCCAACAGTGAAAATTAAACAAAATTTGTAAAATAATAACTTTTCGCGAGAGAACCAGTAATTGCAAAAAATCTGTTTGTTTGGTCCTTTGACCTAAAACACAGTAATTTGGACTTTATAAGCTACCATCAGTGTTTGCGGCATAATTGTAAAACACCATTTAAAACACCGTGTAATTTCACATAATTACATCACTTTATTACATCACTTAATTACATCACTTAAATACATTACTTAATTACATCACTTAATTACATCACTTAATTACATCACTTAATTACATCACTTAATTACATCACTTAATTACATCACTTTATTACATCACTTAATTACATCACTTTATTACATCACTTAATTAAATCACTTAATTACATCACTTAATTACATTACTTAATTACATCACTTAACTACATCACTTAATTACATCACTTAATTACATCACTTTATTAGGTCACTTTATTAAATCACTTAAATACATCACTTAATTACATCACTTAATTACATCACTTAATTACATCACTTAATTACATCACCTAATTACATCACTTAATTACGTCACTTAATTACGTATATGATATACATGATTGAGCTTTTCACTATTCATAGTATATTTTATTTATCTGATATTTCGGCGTGACGCTATTCTAAAAAAAATTGAAATTAAATGATAAAAATAAAAAATTGTACAGGTTGAGTTCTATGAAAATTGGCCAGGCGTTTCTAATATACCGTTTTGACATTTAAAACGAGAGGAGTAAGGCGGAGCAGCCAAGTTGCAAATAAAAAGGGGCAAATTAGTCTTTATATCATCTTAAAATATGCCGTCCCGATATACCAGAAACGCGCAGCCGAATTTCATGAAACTCAACTGGTATAAGTTGATGACAATTCTAGAATGTTCAGTATCCAAGGGCCCGGATTTAAAGAAAAACTACGTAAATACGCCGTTTCACTTCGACCTTCTAAAATTTCCATCAGCTTGTACAAGGTTTTGTTTTCATGATTTAGTCTCAAAAGTGTTCATTAATGGCGTCATGACGAAATATCCGATAACTAAAATAGAATCTGAACCTATAAGGATCTAAACTTCAAATACTATCTTTGCTTTTGACAGGAACCTTGAAAAAAACGTTTCATCTCGTAACAGGCTAGCTATGACAACATTGCAACGTTTGTTGCCCGAAAGATTATTATGGGCAATTTGGTTTCGTAACGAACGTGCAACCTAACGTGCAAGGGAACGAACATAACCTCCAAGGGCACCGGAAGTCTTATTTAATTATCTTAAATGTTAAATCCGATATTTTACGCAAATGTGGTTGTCTTTTCAACTTTCGTATTCAAATAAACACTTATTATCTAACACTATAAAACGCCAGTTGTACTTTCATATTTTGCCAACTATTACTAAACTGCCGAAAGCCCAAGGAAAATAGTGTCAAAAATGAAACATAAACGTACATTGTTTAGGCATTAAGAAAAATATTTATGTTATAATTTAATTGTTATAAAAATATCATATTATAGAAAATAGTAGTTAAATTATAGCAATAGTTATAGAAATATTATACACCCCCTGTGCACTTATTTGGACAATTTGCAGTTATTTGGACAATTTTTGGCTGGCGAAGTGTCCAAATAAGTGCACAGGGGGTGTATTTAACAATTAAGAAAAATATTTGATTTGATTTTCGTGAAAGTTTTAAATAAAGTGTTTTTATTTTGAAGTTTTTATTTGCGTTTTTATTCATATAATCGAAAAGCGATTACAATATGGTTGAATTTGCGTGAGCGATGAAAGGCAATAGAAAATACGGATGAGGTGACTTGACCGTATTGCGTAATACGTGTTCTTTGTATAAAATGGAAGACAGACAGGATGCGCCGTTATGTTTCAGAGAAAAAGTAAAACATAATTGCCCGAGCGAGAAAAAGTGAAACATAACGTCGTAGTGCGTAGGCGGACTAGTCTGCATTTCATCGAGGTGACACATAATCGTTCGTACGGGAATTATAGTACTATTTTCCGCCGTGTATACATTTTTTTTATCATCTTTTAACTTATTAACTCCCTCTAACCGATCAGGTAGTAAACTACCTTAATCGACTTCCATCATTAATTACAACCAAACCGACAAAGCTTTTTTAAAACGGACTACAGTTTATGAGTCTTGAACCGAAACTACGTTTAAACATTTAGTTGACAGATTTGTAGTACTTGTTATATTAGGCGACATAGGGATCTGAAAAACAGCAATTTTGGCCTAAATTCGGTATTTTTTTACTTTCGTTTGCTATTACATGCAGACGAAGCAACTTTTTTTTACGGGAGTGAAGGAAATCTACCAAAAAATTTTAAACTACATTTGATAGTCATTTTTGCGACAATTTTTTTTTGTATTTTTTGAAAAAATCGCGAAAAACATAAACCNTTTCAATTGTTCACACATTTTGCTAAATTTCAGAAACATTTATTTATTTTTTTGTTTTGAGTTATCATTGTTTCAAAAGCCAATGAATTGGGCTTATTAATGCAATTTTTAAAAGTAATAATTAATAAATTAGGTCACGCGTAATAACTCTTCCAAATAGTAAGGTAGTGCACTGCCTTATCGGTTAGAGGGACTTACGCTCTACGCGTCGGTTAGACGGAGTTAAAGAGGTAATTTTATTCTAATGTAATACACCACCTGAACCGTTATCGGGTCAACATTTTGAGGAAGAGTTTTGACCCGATAACCGGCTTTGACCCTATAAGGGCGTAGGTGGTATGTCTAGAAAATTTTGATCAAACAATTTGACTCGATAACGGCACGAGTTTTGAGTTTATAGAATGTCTCATATGTCTATGTGTTTATTTCACATTTTGTATTGTCCAAATTTCATACAGTATAGGGTATAAGTTATACCCTATACTTAAATTGCGTATCTCAACACTCAGTAATGTTTTTTTTCGACAAAAGCTTTTTGTCAAAATAATCAACACCAGATTTTTCCAGATTTCATCGACGAGTTTTATAATCTCTTTTTTATTATCATTTGAAATACACCGGGTGCGCCGTTATCTGGCCGACATTTTCGCAGAAAATTTTTTTTGTCACGTAATAATGGCCAGATAACGGCGCAGGGCGTAGGCGGACTATCTGAAAAAATTGCGGCTAACAACAGCCAGATAACAGCACGAGCGGGGAATTTCGCAATACCCTACTGTTATTATCTAATGACATACCGACCAGATAACAGTACACGCGGAAAGTTCTACAGGGGGATTAGTTATAAGGCCAAGGTCTAAAAAACTGATTTGACCGAACAACCATTTGAAAAAAATTCAAGCAGTAAAAATTATTTCCGCCAGACGTTCAAAAAGACATGATTTAAAAAATATGCGAGCCGGAGGGTCTTCTTTCAAAAATAGCTTGAAAAGACATGATTTTGAAGAAAAGAATGCTTCTCAAAATAACTGACTTGACCTTAGTGCGAAAAAAAAAACTGACCTAATCTTACTGCAAAGAACTGACTTAGCCAATGGTCCGAATCGGACAACCCCAAGAGATAAATCCGCAGGGCGTTGGTGGGTAATATTCTAATAATAATATCCTAAATAAAAATTTTAGGAATCAAAGTTTATAACAAATTAATATAAACAAAAAAGAATTAAAAAATATTTGTCTGTTTCGAAAATTTCCGGCCAGATAACGGCGCAGTGCGTGGGCGGAGTAGCTGGAAAATTTTTAATTTCCCTTCCGGCCAGATAAAGGGACGAGCGGGAATTCCGGCCAGATAACGGCGCACCCGGTGTATAATGATTTTTTGATTTTTAGTTCATTACTTTGATTTAGATTGAAACTTTTAATATTATATCATGATACGGGTACAAAATGTAGCATTTGCGTATTTTATTCGTGAATTTGGAATTTAAATCTAGAGAAAAAGCCTCTTTGTATTTGAGATAACGCTTTTTTGTTTCAAGTTTTGCAAGGATTTAATCTAAGCACTACCCATTGACGATAACAATTTGTATTTGAAATAACACATTTTTTGGAAAAAAGGTGTTATCTCACATGGTTAGGTGGTGTATGTCAAGAAGCAGAGATCGTTTGCAATAGGAAATGTGGGTTCGAACTAGGTTTTATTAACACTACAATATGTTTCAAGTTCAATGCGTAATTTTTGTATTTAATTAATTTCTATCTAATCTGTCAATCTCGGTTAACCATGGATCTGATTAAAAAGATCAAAAGAACTGAATTGGTAAGCAAAACAAACACAAAAAAATGAAAAAAAAATGGAATGTGCAAATAAATAACATACTGAACAAAATAAGTTTTTTTCAAAGAAATATTGTTGTTTAGTACCTACACCAGGACTCGGCACAATTGGTTTGCTGAGAGCCAAAAAATAACAATTTGGCTCGAATTTTGGCAACGAAAATTTTAATGGTAGCGAGCCAAGCCGAGCTGAGCCAAGGAAATTTTGAGAAGGCCCGAGCCAGGGAAATTTTCAGGGAGCCCGAGCCGAGCCAACCCGAGCCAATTAAATTTTCAGAGTGCTCGAGCCGAGCCCCGGGCTGATAAAAGTAGCAAGCCAAAAAGCTGAAAGCGACCCAAAAAACTAAAGCGAGACAAACATGAGACATGTCTGGCATGGAAATGGCAAAGTTTTTGTTGGTTTTTAAAAAGCTGATTTTAATCGTTTTTCGATACGGCCCAAAAATTTCTTTTTTTGGAACTTAAATTGAGGTAAACCTAAAATATGTTACATGTATAAGCCAATTGTTTTTGGCATGGAACTGGAAAATGTTGAAGCCAAAATCACTCATTCCGAATATGAAGTCGAAAAATGCGAAAAATTGGCCCCCTTGGTCAAGTAAAAATTTTTCTTATGAGGACGAGAGACCCCTTGTTGAAACTGGTTCTGATCACAGTGACGCTTGATTCTAAAAAACAGTCGGCAATGTAGAAAGATTAATAATAAGACCATTTTTAGGTTTACAAGATGCGCCCGCGAAGCGAGTTTGCATAGTATACGATGAACCAAGTGGGTTACGAAATTTCTCAGGCCCATTCTGTTACCCAATAGGTTGATCGTATCCTATGTAGCCTCTCTTCGCGGGACCATTCTGAAACTCAATTAGGTAATAGCATCCTATAGAACTCCGCTTAGCCGGACCATCTTGTAAATCACAAAAGGGGTAAAATTATCATCTTTTCGATATTAAGGAATGTATTTTCGGAATCAATGATCAAAACCTTTTTGAACAAGAGGTCTCTCGTCACCCTAGACAAGTTTTGTGATTTGACTCTTTTTTTGCCCAAAAAGGGGTCAACTTTTTCTATTAACCCACTTCATATAATGTAATGAGTGAAAAATTCTTGCCAAAAAAATTGCTGGAAAATTATGCATCTATGAGCCTAGTTTATTTTTGAAGGAAATTATTGAGCTAGAGCGAGCCGAGTCAAGCCGAGCCAAAACATTTTTGACTTGAAACAAGCCAAGCCGAGCCAAGCCAAAAAAAATTTCTCCACTCAAAAGGCGAGCCGAGCCAAAAAAAAAAGTAGCTAATTGTGCCGAGCTCTGACCTACACTACCCAAAAAAGTACTTTGTATAAGAATACTATATATAAGTATTAAAACGATATGTTAACTCTCAGGGGAAGGACTTTTTGATAACCCATAGGGGGAAATTGTGTGATCGTATGCATACACTTAAAAATTCAAAATAATTCGCAATAATTCTGGTAAAACTGGTGAAGCCAAGTTGTAGAACTCGTCAAACTACGTCGATCTGAC
>SCLG01000160.1:645387-660935 GCA_004367875.1 Oikopleura albicans | reverse complement strand
TCTACAAGTTGTAGACTACAACTTGGTTTTACCAGTTTTTTGAATTATAGCAAATTTTTATAATTTTTCAAGTGCGTGTTTATATACATACATTTCCCCCCTACAGGTTCCCAAAAACTTCTTTGAAAATAATATTAAGCGGCCCAAAGGGGTTACAGTTTCACAGATGACGTTCATGTTAATTTCTTTGGAATGATCAATATGCTTTCCAAAAATGCAAACTTTGTGATAAGTAAGTTCAATTTATTGACCGAGAGATGCCGGTTGAAATGGAATTATCATAATGCAATCTTCTTTGCCGGAACAATCGGTACTACCGTCGGATATGGCGAAACGACACCAGCTACTCAATGTGGAAGAATATTCTGTATATTTTANAGCATTATAGGTAACTAACTTCTGTCGCGCAATTATCAGGCCACTTTAAAAACCAGTTTGCTTATGTGTTTCACAAGATAATCTCATACGATCATGAAATTATCAATGCACGGGGTGCGCTCTAATATTTCATCAAAAAATAAAGAAAATACCTTTACAGCATGAGCGGCGGAAATTGAAAATCAAGAGCACTAATCTTTGGTAGACGGTAGAAAAATTAAGAAGACTACGGAGATTTTAGTTATCTGAAAGTGAGAATTATTCTTAGATTTTAGGCCCTCAAATTTCGGGACTTCTGTATAACTTTCGGTAGTGACGGGTTAACTAAGATTTAAGAGACATTTGAAAACATATACCGTATATATATATATATCTTAAATCATTTCCTTATATGGTATATGATTTACCATATTGGGGAATGATTTGGTCAGTTATATATTGTTTAATTGAATTAATTGATCCCATGGTATCCCAGCTGTATAAAACATTCTGCGTAATTCGTATACGGTCAGCACTTTCTTACTGGCCGAGAACATATATTACCGGATGTTACGCACTTGTTATGTTTAATTTATCAATGATTGATTGGCCCAAATAAACATTGTTACGGGCATGAATATATGGACGGTATTAACAGTCATGCGCATCTGGGGTAGCTAGCTACCCAATTTGCTCTAGCGCGCCAAACAACGAACGGATTTTTTTGATTATTATTTTATTTTGAAGCCCTGTTGTTNTTGTATTACTTGGGTGATTTTCAACCCTAACCCTCGTCCTCAACGGACGCAAACGTATCAACAAATTTCTAAAAAAAAAATTTTTTCTCCGATATAAAAACGTAAAATTATTTTTTGATTTCAAATCCGTTGTCCGTTTTTATTATCACAAGCCGTTCTCTTTATATTTAGAAATATAGTGAAAATGGGTAGCTAGACTGTTTAGGGAGAATTCCGCGCTCATGTCAACTAGGCAAATTTAAGCTTTCGTTTTTTTCTTAATTTTTTATCTTATACTTTCCGCCAAGTCTTAAATTGTGCCGCACAATACAAGTATTTGTCAAAATTTATGTTTGAAATAAACTTCAACTAGGTATACCGTCGTTCGCCTACGTTTTACGTCTTATCTCAATGGAAATAAGCAGTGGGTTATATTCGATTGAAGTGTACTTTGATATCGGAGAAAACCAAAAATTTGTATTTGGCCGAACGGGTACATATTTTGTCCGAATTTCAGTAAGTGCATTATTATTACCGGTGAGTCATAAGTTATGAGTTATACACTACGCGTAGTAGCTACGACGCATAACTTGTTCTCACAATTTCCGGGCATTTATTTGAAACAACTTATTTTAGTATTTTGTGGTTGGTGTCATCCTTTTGATTGTATTTCCATCAATTGCATTTTCTTTTATCGAAGGTACTATTGAACAAAATACACAGGGTGCGCAGTTATCTTGCGAACTTTGTACTCGAAAAGTCGCAAGATAAGCGTTTTTCGCAAGATAACTGCTCAATGCGTAGGCGAAAACGACGAAAAACCCCAAAAAATACACGATTTCGCAAGATAACTGCACGATCGTATTTTTCTAGAATTTTTCGCAAGATAAGAGCACGAGCGGGTAATTGCGCAATACCAAAGTGTTATTATCCAATGAGAGATCGATTGGATGAACTCATCTGCGGGATATATTTTAATTATTACCGTGTTCATTAAGAAATTAGGATCTCAAAGTTTGAGCGCGCTCAGATGGTGCACCAAACGCAAAAATGTTAATGCGCCCAAAAATTTAAAATTTTTATTTTTCGAAAAAAAAATTGAAACAATCTAAAAATTATTTTTTACGGAGAAAATTCAAAAAATATATGAGCGCACTGTATTCGTAATGACCTGAAAAGTACGATGTACATAAAATTAGGGTCTCAAGTTTAAGCGNGCTCAGTTGGTACATCAAACGCAAAAAATTTGAGCGCCGAAAAATATAAAAATTAATTTTTCTTCAAAAAAAAATTTAAAAAGTGAAAAGTGAAAAATGAATTTTGGTACGGACGATTCATCACGCCCTGAAATGAAGTTGAAGGTATTAACTTCAAAACTGAAAAACGACAAAAATAGATCACTGTAACCAGCGGGACAAGCTGCGTCCAATTACAAAATCAGATTTTTTTAAACTTAAAATAAAAAGAATAATTAATATGGATTATATCTTGATAATCTCCAAAAATCTCCCATGTTCATGATTTATTAAGACGAAAATAGGAATTTATTTTGGATCAGAATATTTTTCGCAAGATAACTGCTCAGTGCGTGGGCGTATGACGCGAAAAAAAAATTTATGAGAAGTCGCAAGATAAGCGTACGAGCGGCAATTTTTGCAAGATAACTGCTCGCAAGATAACTGCGCACCCTGTGTATATGCACTCCCTTATCGGTTAAGAAAGTTGGTTCATCTTAACACTTTTTGGATGGAAACGTATCGCAATTTTCAGTTATTTAACCCCAGTTACCGACCCAATACCCAGTTATCTTCGCAAAATTCAATTGTCTTAAAATTATTTGAACAAAAAGTTGTGCAAAAAGTTGTGCAGATAACTGATTAAGTGATGTACTTACACTTAATCGTGGTTAACCAAGTACCTTGCCCATTTACGGTAAATGTTTACCAGTTAGTGACCGAAATAGGGATAAGATACATAATGAGTACGGCTTTAGGTAAATATCCGTACGTTTTGGTCCAAAAGGTGATGAGGGGACACAAATTTGGTAAGATAATATGTGATAGTTAAGAAAAAACTCGTCAAAACTTGGCATGCAATTTCAGATTGGACGTTTGTTGATGCGGTCTATTTTTCATTTGTCTCTTTATCGACAATTGGTTTTGGCGATTTAACTACTAGTCCCGATCCGCCTCTTCGTTATGCAACTTCAGTGGCAAGGTTCAACTTAACTCCCATGGGTCACTTAGTCCAAATTTGGAGTTAACGCCCTAAATGGACTAAAAACGATAAAAACTGGGCTTTATCGAAAATCGCTGAAACACAGGTCTAATTAAATTGTATGCGAAAAAATATAAAACATAAAACGGAACCGATATTTTTTCGTCTTAACATGGCCACAAAGGTGTCTAGTCCAAATTTGGACTAAGTGACCTCTACGGATTATATGCCACTTGTGACCCTTGGGAGTTAAACCCGAAATTTCAAAAAAATTCCAAATTGCTACCATTTTCCCCATTTTTGTTCACCATATTTCATGAGGCACCATAGGGCATTTGATTAGATAACTGGAAATATCGATACCTTTCAGTCTAAAAGTGTTAAGATAAACCAATTTTGTTGAAAATATTGATGTATAGATAACTGGTCAAGGAGTGCAAGTATTTTAAGTCATTTGGACAACTCTGTAATTTCGGCATCCGTTTGAACCTTGCCAGTGTACAATATGACCGAGTGTTTCAGAGACCTTATCGATCCACTGGGCACTTTCGGATTGAGTGGCGAAAATATGACCCTACCAGAATCTTGCAATAAGGTATGATTAAAGGTCAAATGGCATTAAAGCTCTTTGGTGTCATTAAAGGTTACGCTAAAAACAGTGGAACTTATACACCGCCTGTCTACGGAACTTGACAAAACGATGGGGAAAATAGCATTAAGTACCAGGAACTTTGTTAATTTTAGTAGACAGTGCGTACCAGGACTCGGCACGCGGCTCACATAAGCCACGTCTTACCTTAGCTTGGCTAACTTATGAGGGCAAAGCTAAGCCAAAGAAAAGTTCTGGCTATTTAGAGACAAAAAAAAGGGATGCCGAGTCGAATTGCCGACCTCAGAAAATAAAAACAAACTGACTTTGCCATTGTACTCAGAATCAAACAGTAGATTATAGGGGCCGAGGTCAGTTTTACGCCAAGTTTAACGGCTCACGTGATAAATAAGTCTGATGGTCTGTATGGTAAGTTAACACTTCATAATACCTAAAATGGTCATTTACTAATTTTATATTTAACTTTCTGAGGTTAAAACGTTCTAAAATGGCGTTTAAAATTAACGTCAGTAGAATTCCGTGATGTTCTGCCATAGTCTATGGCCCATAGACGTTCTGAAGATCCCATTCAAAATCGGAAGGAAACTACCCCCTGGAAATTAGTCAAAATTTCATTTTACCAAAAAAAAAAAATTTCAAAAAAGAGTCATTAAGGCACTCAAGAGTGTTTTCGAAGTTTGGCCTATTCAGAGGCTTTATGGCTTATTTATCACGTGACCCATTGAACTTGGCGCAAAATTGACCTCGGCTCATATAATCTACTTTTTGATTCTAAGTACAATGGCAAAGTCAGTTTTTTTTCGATTTTCTGAGGTCGGCATCCCTTATTTTTTCACTCCTATGATAAACATTAACTAAGTTAACCAAAACTGTGGCTAAGGTAAGCCAAGTAAAGCCTTACTTAGCAAGAAATAAATTTACGGAGTGTCTTCACCAAAAAAAAAAAGTAAAAGTATTTTCAAAAAGGTTTGTGCTAGCTAAGCTAAGACAAAATTAAATTGTGGCTCGTATTAGGTAAGCTAACCTAAGTCAAACTATACCTGACTTTACCGAGTCCTGGTGCGTACGCGGATATGTTGAAAAATTGCCGAAAAAAAATGTTTTAAGTTATACTGTACCTTATAAGTTATAAGTTAACTGTTTTGTCTTACGTTTTTTATCAGTTCCGCCTTCGCACTACTCACTTAAGTTCACAATTTCCTTACGCAGGTAGTGTTCGCAAGCCTAAGGATGAAAAATTCGTATTACACTTGTAATGTATTGCATTTTAGTCTGAATGGAAACCCGAAATAATATCTTTATTTCATATTTATCATATTGGTGTCTTTATATGGATAACAGTAGGACTAGCTTGGTTGGGAGGACTAATCACGATAATAATAGACGTATTATGGTCTCGCTCACCTGTCGCGTTAAGAAGCAAAAAGACGGTTTTATGGAATTCAAGATTCGTAATGCGAAGTTTCAAGAAAACAAAATCGTCTAGAAATAATCACATACGGCGATTTTCTGATCAGGATTTACCATACTTTTTATGCTTTCAGCTTTTTAGTAATATTTTACAAATTATCAATTTTAGTCAACTCCCAAGGGTCCATTCGTTAAAATTTTAACGAAATTTGAATGGTGCAACTGCAGTCCCGACCTTCCAATTGTGCAACATTCGTTTCCGAAAAACATGCACAATTGGGCAGTCGTGCACAATTGGAGGGTGCACAATTGGAAGGCTAGGAAATTTTTTCAGAATCTATAAAGTCCTTAATCCCATAACGGACGTTTTCGGTTCTCGAAAAAAGCGGCCGTTATGGGGTAAATGGCCGTTTTTTGAGGAAAAAAGCGGCCGTTATGGAAGCGCCCTTATGAAATCAAGGGCTGTAATGTAACCTGATATTGAAACTGACAGAACTTGGGGCAATTGTGTGGTATTTCATTCGGCCCTCAACATTTGTTCAAACGGAAAAACGGGGACGTCGGCACATCAAAGGGACCCTACGGAGGAGGATCTTAATGATATACTTCTGAATCCTGCTCAAAGTCTGACATAATAACATGCAGTCAACGATGCGTCGGCCCAGCCTCAAAAATGCGTTTATAACGAAAAGAAGAGATAATAAGAATATAATATGAAAAAAAAACAACGAACATTGTAGATGAAACTGATTAAAACTTACCTTTAATGCTACGCTAGCGCTGATGTCTCGGAATTTTACATAAATTTAAAGAAAATTTTGCAAAATGTCTGAGAATTTTCCTGAATTTTCCAAAACATTAAAAATCTAGCTAAAAAGCTTCCAATTTTAACAGTCATGTGCATATTGGGTAGCTAGCTACCCATTTTCACTTTATTTCTAAATAAAAAGAGAACGCCTTGTGATAATGAAAAACGGACAATGGATTTGTAATCAAAATTTTTTTAACGTTTTTTATATGGGCAAAAAATATTTTATTAGAAATTTGTTTTTACGTTTGGGGCCGTGGAGGACGAGGGTTAAAGTTGAAAATCACTCCAGTAAGAGAAGAAAAACAGGGCTTCAAAATAAAATAATTATCAAAAAAATCCGTTCATTATTTGGCACGCTAGAGCAAATTGGGTAGCTAGCTACCCCAGATGTGCATGACTGTTAAGGTAATTTCATGCAGAGTTAGGTGAAATGATTTGACTAGACCAAGTGAAATCTCGGGAGCACGATACAAGTACTAACTTTTAATGATCAATTACCATGAGAGGCTAGGTACTGTACTATCCAGCCAGCGGAGACTCTCAGACAATTCAACTCACCATGACCTTGCGTAAAGGCAACAGCACGAAACGTTAACGTAACTAACCATGCGTTAATGCAACGACCATACGGTAACGTAACGCCTCATCGGAGGGCAAATCCGTTGCATTAACGCATGGAGTGGTGTAGTAGTATCTACATTGTATACTATGTATATCAAGACGAACGAAATGAACCCAATGAACTCATTCATGAATTAGTATTTTTGAATAAACTCATTTAATGATTTTCCGCGAATCATTTTGTCATTAATTTTTATTTTAAATATAACTCGATTTCACATTACATAATTTACGCATGGAATCACACACCTGGATGTATTTGACGACTGAACAAAACTTAGTTTACTTTTTATCGAAATAGGTGCTTTTCACATCGCCCTTACTTTAAAACTAAAACAAAAGAAAAACGTCCAAATATAACAAACGAATAAAAAGAATGACGTAGATCTAAAACGTAGACTAAAAATATTAGTCACTAATAATTAGTCACTAATAATAAGTGATTTGAAACTTTTTTTTAACTTTTTTCTGTTTTATGAAAAAAGGTGCAACTACTCCTTCGGCACAGGAGAATTAAACTCAAACCTAGGCAAAATAAACCCTAACTCTCATAGTTACAAATGCAACAACCTGATTTTGATAAATAAAGCATTCGGGCGAAACTGACAACGGCCTACCTCTAAAAATGTCTCCCAGAAAAGACAGGTGCCAACGTTCACCTTTTATAGGGGAATAAAATGATCAAATTATTTATGTCTAATTATTCATGACTAATAAAGTTTAACACCAAATGTGTAAGCAACAGTTGCAATGAATTTTGTTAATATTTTCCATTATCTAGTTATTGTTTACTATCTTATTTTATGATGAATTTTTATAATAAATTACTAGTTCATTTTTTAAGACAGAACAAAATACCGGTTTTTTCATTCAGTTTTTTATTATATTTTTACTTTGTTTTTTGCACGGAAAAAATATCAACAGATTAACGTTCAATATCAAGTGAGCATTTTACTTTTGGATCACTTTCTAGACATATAATTTATACAAAGAAATGGGAGGTATGTTACAGATGTAAATAATCGATATATTTTGAAGCCGCAATTAAAAAGGAAATTTCACATTTGAGAAAATAATTTCCGTAGAACAAAACTGTAAGATACATTTCTTATAAGATATGTGTTTGCCTTTGAGACTGCAATACAAAAATCGTGCCTGTACAATTGACATAAACTACATCGCCTACGCAACTGGCAATAGTTTACAACAAATACAAACATAACAGCGCAGCTAGTGTAGAAGGAGAATAGTTTTGAAATGCTAGACATATGAAACGCCAAAAACATGTTTATGGAATATAGGAATTTTAACCTTTGAACACATATTTCTCACAGTTCTCTGAACAAAAATGTGGACAAATGTCCACACTCTGCATTATCCCCCTTTGTTACTTTAAAGACATCCATGTGCTGTATTTTTTTATCAACCAACTGAGCATGGAGTGTCTTTATATTAGATAATATTAACTCTCAGGGGGAAGGACTTTTTGATAACCCGTAAGGGAAATTGTGTGCACGTATGGACACACTTAAAAATTCACAATAATTCTGGTACAACTGGTAAAACCAAATCGTAGAGCTCGTCAAACTACGTCGATCTGATTATTAAGAAATTGATTTGGGCCACCAGGGCCCCCTAGAGAGCTGTCTGAAGTATCCAACCTACGCAGAAAAAATACCGCCAATGGAATTTTCTCGAAAAGTTGAGAGGGCCAGCAATACCAATTCTGCCCTACGGGACCTCCTTATGACTTAAATCGACGAAAAACCAAATGGTGTGCATATATGCTCACACTTCCCCCTGCGAGTTAATATCGTTTTGTGATGGAAGATTCTTGATGAAAGTTGAATTCATTTCTTTCTGACTAGTTTGGGCACATACGCAATTTTGTATCGAGGGGTCAACAAGTTCATTTTGTTTTTTTTTTCACTCAGACATGATCAATATTGATCAACGGTTATACAATGTCAACGACAAACTGAATGTTCTCCATTATCACCGACGGACGACTTTGTTCGAAGCCGGACATTGCATTTTGTTCAACTTCATTCGTAACATCTGGAAAATTCTAGAAATAATTCAAATAAATTACCAATAACTCACAACAGATCAATTGACTTAGACCAGGGGTCGCCAATTAAGGATGTCTTTCATCTATCGAAAAAATCGACTCTTAGTTGGCCCCTAATTTTATGTACACCGGGTGCGGCTTTATCTGGCCAGCCGTTATGTGGCCAGCGTTCCCGCTCGTCCCTTTATCTGGCTGGATTTTGTGGCACACATTTTCTAGCTACTCCGCCCACGCACTGCGCCGTTATCTGACCGGAAATCCTGATAATGCGTTGATTTTCTCCCGATTAAATGATATTAAAATCTACTATGTTTTGTTTAATTTTCGCTTGTGCGTTTTTAAATTGAATATTTGATATTGCAAAATTCCCCGCTCGTGCTGTTATCTAGCCGACCTATCATTGGACAATAACAAGAGAGTATTGCGCAATTTCCCGCTAGTGCTCTTATCTGCGGTTTTCAGTCGATAATTTTCCAGACAGTCTGCCTACGCCCTGCGCCGTTATCTGGCCATTATTACGTAACAAAATATTTTTTGGCGAAAATGTCGGCCAGGTAACGGCGCACCCGGTGTATAATGAAAAAGGAGCCAAGTAAGGATTGTTTTTTTTTTACTTTTTGAAATCGTAGTGGTTAACCATGGTTTGGCCGGCTCGTTTTTTTTATCAAGCCTATTTTTATTTCATAATGTGTCCGTTTTCGACTGTTTTAGGGACATTTTTTTCGCAAAAAGCTTCCGTATTGGATTCACTCGTGCGTACTGAGAGTAAGGACTGTAATTATTACATAAACCTGTTATAGGAAAACTTTTGTAGGGTGATTGGGGTCAGATAAAGGGGCAGAGAGGGTCTTAAATTAATATTTTTTTGATTGAAGGCCGAACCACCCAAACAACAAGTTTTTTTGACGCGGTACAAATTTTGCGGTGATTTTTATTCCCGTAGTTGATAATACGACTTTGATGTGAAAATCCCGTTTTCAACCAGGTTATAATTATCATATGAATTATTACGAGAAAAAATATTTTAGAAACGGTAAAACAATATAATGGGCGAAATAATTATGAGACTATACAGGTTTAGTCTATAGGCCTTTCAGTTACAAGTCAATTACATAATAGGTGAACATAAATAATGATTAATTTTTGTTTTGTTTTTTTTCGACAAAAAACGTTGTATAGCCGGTTACGGGAAAGTAGGTCATAGGTTCAAAGCGACACACGGCTAATGAATGATGATCAATGTGTTTTCATTTTTTTTTCTACAAAACGTTACTATACGTATGTATGTTAGAAATATACTTGAAATGAATGAAGTAAAAAATGTGTCAAAAAGTCTACTATGTAGTACTCTGCGTCGTGCTTGGCTTCGGGTCAAGTTTATAACCCCGTATAAATGCGTTTTTTTTGGTACAGTATCGTTTTCACCTCGTTAGCTAAGCGTTAATATATCTTATAATTTGTCTTTAATAAAACAAATTGTTTTATTATTATAATTATTTAACAAATTCATATTTCTCAGAGTGGCGCAAGGTTTTTGCCTGGCGCCCACGCGATTTTTAGCTTTTACGAAAGTGGCCTGTATTTTACGAACTATAATTACATTTTTTTCGTTTTTTTCTTGATTGGCCGAAAATGCATCTCCTGTGAAATTTTGGGGTACTAGCGATGACTTTCCTTTTCGCCCGTGAACAGCCTACACTTGGGCGATATGGGATATCGTTTTTAAATAAATCGGGTGATAAAAGATGCTTCGATGATTTATTTCTTTTTTCGTTTCATTGATCGCATGAAATTCATATTATATGTTTTTTTCCAGAAAGTGCTAAATCATTATATCGCGGTTTTCTACAAATGTAAGGAAATAGCGCTGCTACGATAGCGGAAAAAAAACCGTCGGATCAAGTATAAAACCGGGTTTTTTATGAGAAAACATTTTTTTTCGAAAATCGGCTTGTACATTACAAAGTAGTCTGCAAACTGTATTCCAGGCGGTTCATTGAGAATATGGATGGCTCGTAAATAGTATTCAACCACGCTATTTTGAAATCAAGAGTGTTGTTAGTGGCACGGAATTCAGTTACAGACCCCCTACAAACTTGGTCGAAAAGGGGGGACGGTGTTTGAGAAACTAATTTCTTTAGTATTTTCTTTGAGTCTACGAGTAATTAGGTAATTACACGGTATAAATTTCAAATTGTTAAGACTTGTGCGCAATTGGTGACACGAGCACTAGGATCACAATAGGGAAAAGGCTATTGATTAGGGTACATTATGGAAAATGATTAGAATGCGTACAGTATGTCTTGGGGAGATTAACATGTCAATCTCTAAACTCGCTTCAAGATTTAGGTCAGAGGTTACCGGGCGGGTCAACGAGTGCATCGATTTTTTTTTACAATTATGTCTCGTTTTTATCGATTGAAGTTTAATTAAAATATACTTCCATTGCCCAAATAAAAAAAAAGAAAATAACCTGGAACCCATAAGTTACTTTGGAGTTTCTATCATGTAGCCAAATAACATCGAAAACAACGTCTGTCGTAGCTATAATAGTAATTTACTGGCGGGGTATTAACGAAATTAGCGTTGAGACTATTATGATTATTTTTGAGAGATCGTCAGTCATAGTTATGCCCAGAGATGTAAAAGTTCTGTTTTTTTGCGTCAGGTTTCTTAGGTTTATTTTTCTTCCGCCAATGAGCAAGTTTTTTTTTCTTTCTCGTGTCACCCAACTCCCACCCCACCCCACATATACAAATAATTCGACTCATTTTTTAATCTGAGAACGAACGAACGAACGTTCTCAAAAATAGAACGTTTTTTTCGTGCAAAAAATCCTATCACATGAACTGAACGTTCTTTTGTCATCACACGAAAATTGGAGAACCATCACAAAATAGAACGAGCGTTCTGTTCTGTTCTGAAATTTAGAACATAACTTTTACATCTCTGGTTATGCCAGTTATCGTAAAACTTTTTTGCTAAAAAAAAGTATTAACTCNTTTTTTTTTACAATTATGTCTCGTTTTTATCGATTGAAGTTTAATTAAAATATACTTCCATTGCCCAAATAAAAAAAAGAAAATAACCTGGAACCCATAAGTTACTTTGGAGTTTCTATCATGTAGCCAAATAACATCGAAAACAACGTCTGTCGTAGCTATTACTGGCGGGGTATTAACGAAATTAGCGTTGAGACTATTATGATTATTTTTGAGAGATCGTCAGTCATAGTTATGCCCAGAGATGTAAAAGTTCTGTTTTTTTTGCGTCAGGTTTCTTAGGTTTATTTTTCTTCCGCCAATGAGCAAGTTTTTTTTTCTTTCTCGTGTCACCCAACTCCCACCCCACCCCACATATACAAATAATTCGACTCATTTTTTAATCTGAGAACGAACGAACGAACGAACGTTCAAAAATAGAACGTTTTTTTCGTGCAAAAAATCCTATCACATGAACTGAACGTTCTTTTGTCATCACACGAAAATTGGGGAACCATCACTCTCTGGTTATGCCAGTTATCGTAAAACTTTTTTGCTAAAAAAAAGTATTAACTCCTAGGAAAAAGTGCGTGTAAATAGACACGAAAGTTGTTTTTTCGTCGATTTAAGGCATATGGAGGCCCCGTAGGGCAAAACGGGTGTTGGTGACCCCCCCTCAACTTTTCGAGAAAATTCGATTGACGGTGTTTTTTGCGTAGGTTGAAGATTTCAAACAGCTCACTAGGGGGCTCTGGTTGCCCAAATCAATTTCTGAATAGTCAGATCGACGTAGTTTGACGAGCTCTACAATTTGGCTTTACCAGTTTTTTGAATTATTGCGAATTATGGTGATTTTTTAAGTATGTGTATATAAACACGCATTTTTCCCCTACGGGTTCCCAAAAACTCCTTCCCCCTGAGAGTAAAGATAATTGGATAGGACGCTTCGTTAGATATATGAAAGTGACGAAACGTTTTGCTCGAAAAAAGTGTTAAGATAACCCATTCATGTAAAATTTAACTTTAGCACTAAGGGGTTGTAAAATGGGGATTATAGTACTAGACTTTGCGTTATTAAGGCGCTATAACAATTGTCAACAACATTATAATTTTAACATAATAATAATTTGAAAATGTTTTGATAAAACACTTCATTTCAGTCATATAAGTTCATTTGATTTCGTTTGTTCAGTTTTACTCTTTATTTGGTCAGGTCAATCAACTTGGACCGAATAAACACAAAATGTGCACTAATATACACCCCCTGCGCTGTTATCTTGTCACCCGTCATCTAACGGAGCCAACGGGAAAATCTACATGATAAAGGGTCACAAAATAAAAGCGAAGGGGGTGTAATATCAATTCAGTCTATGCGGTACCTGTAACGGGGAGATGTATAATATGTTTCACCAGTATACCAGTTGCATATTTGCGTTCACTAATCTGCATAGTTTTTCGAAATACGCAATACAGTCCTTAACCATTTATCGGACGCTTTTTGGCCCAAATACTTGTCATTCTAATAAAAAAAATGACCTCTTTTGTGACGATGCTCATTTATCGGACGCTATTTTCGAGAACCGAAAACGTACGATAAATGGTTAAGGAGTGTATAACCAATAGACTATATAAACGGCTATACCAATATAATAACGCCAAACATTTTGCAAATTCGAATCGATTAAAACCAACTTTGATTTCTTTTTTATATCGACTGAAATACAATGAACGCGATATTTTTCTTTGTCAGTATATTACCAATATGGTTCGAACTTATGTGATCCAGTGACTAATAACAGTCAATAAACCGCCAGACTAACACATAGTCTGTTCAGAATTTACTTTAACCCGAACACGGGCAACTTTGTCTAAACTACTTTATCTTTGTACATTAAACCAACGCAACCCAGAACGACATTTCTCGGTGGAAACATTTAAAATAACCAGAATGTTGTANTAACGGTTAATACCGGCTTAGTCTCATGAAAATCGGCTGCGCGTTTCTAGAATAGAGCAAGTTTCTTATTTTTTCTTGCAATAGAGTGCCCCTATTGGCCAATATGATCTTAAAATATGCCGACGCGGTATACTAGAAACGCGCAGCCGATTTTTATGAGACTAAACCAGTAATTATAAAAGCTTGAAATTTTTCATAATTTTTTATTTTCAAATTAGTCCGAATAGTTTTACGTTGGTTGAAAAGTTTCCAAAGTTATTTTTTTCTGACGTGACCTTTTGTGATCTAGACGCATAATGTTCAATTCGCCCAAGCAAATATTTTAAACAAATATTTCTAAGAGTATACTGGCGCTTATGTTTTTTCTGGAAGTGACTCCCATATGGAAATATAGTCAATTGTGTGTAAAGTGACAATGCAATTATTCGCAAGATAAATTTTTTTCTTAACTGCTGCGCGCCCGGCTGCGCCTTTTGACGCACTTTTTCAGTTTTTTCTGTCTCATTTCTAAACGGTTTAAGGTATTCTGGATCGGTTTTTTTATTCAAACAATGGTCTCATTCCGCATCATAATGTACCAAGTTTATCTATTTCTGTCAAAAAAAAAAAACGTTTTAAAGCCCACGAAAAAGTGGAAAAATTGTATTTCGGGCGGACCGTTTTTTGACCACGATAACGTTTATTACTTGATCATCGGTATAAAAATTTTCTGTTCCATTCAGTAGGCAGATACCATAGAATTTTTTAAATTATGTTTTTACTCACGTAATAGTCCCGCTGAGGTTCTTTGGCAGTATTTGACATGATTGGGCTTTGCTCATTCAATATCATACGGTAGGAGGGTTGATGATGATTTTGAACCATTGGATCAAAATGCTGAACATTATTATGCGCAGTTGGCGAATGTGCGTAGTTATGCGGCAGGCGGTGGGGCTCTTGAAAATTGCTTTCACTTTTTGTGAGTTCATAGGTAATCAGGGAGTGGAGATAGTCATCAAAGCCGGCTTTTAGACTTTTTGTTTTCGATGGCGGATTCCGCTTCATTTTCGACAACTTCAACTAAATGTACAAAATAAAATGCTGTGCTTATTTTCAAATTGGATTGAAGGGATTTTGGGCTTTTATAGGATCTATTTACCCATTAGAGGGATTTTTGGCCGTTAGAGAGATTTTTGGCTATTATTTAGTTTTTTGGCTATTTTAGGGATTTTGTGGCTATTATAGAATTTTTTTGGCTCTTATAGGGATTTTTTGGCTATAAAAGAGATTTTTGGCTCTTACACAAGGTACGCCGTTATGTTTCCCAAAAATTCGAAAAATAGTGAAACATAACGGCATAGCCTATGCCGCATAGGGCTTAACATATAAAGATATGTATTTGGGGAAAATATTAATTTCTCAAAAAAATTAAACATAACAGCACGGGCGGGAAAATAGTGAAACATAACAGGTGAAACATAACGGCGCACCGGGATTTTTGGCTATTATAGGGATTATTGGCTAACAACAAAAGTGGTTTACTCCGAATCGTGGATATCTACGTATATCTACTTCATTTATGATTAAACTTCTACTCAACTGAAAACTCGACGTTTTTTTAAATGCCTGATAAATTCCATATATGATGCACTTCAACTCTTAAATGACGACTTTGATATGAAAGTTTTAAATTAAGATACTCCTTTCGTTGCTAGAGAACATTTAATATACACCACCTGCGCCGTTATCGCGTCAACATTTCGAGGAAGAATTTTGACCCGATAACGTGTTTTGACC
>SCLG01000160.1:633996-644994 GCA_004367875.1 Oikopleura albicans | reverse complement strand
TTTTGACCCGATAAAGGGTGACCCGATAACGGCGCAGGTGGTGTACTTAAAGGCGTTTTGGCGTAGACAATACTCTTTAGCGCCAAAATGTGTCTCGTCTTTCAAAATTTAGACATTAAATAGGGACTCGTGACGCAAACAATTGAGTTGAAAAAACTTTTTTTTCCTTGCACAAGAAATTTCCACATCTAGACCATAAACAACAACAAACGGCGTGGTTTCTTGACAAAAGCCGGGTAAAAGCCATAGATACTCACTACAACAATGACCACTTGTGGCATAACTTATAATTGGATAATTTCCGTACACCATAGATTATATGGACCATAGTCACAACATAGAACTGCATTAAATACATTCAGTATGTATATAATAATGTACATGTATGTAATACACCACACCTTGCGTCAACCAACGAATGTGTCCCTCAAAAAATCGTTACATTATATATGACGCTAAATACGACCGTATGCACGTATTACAATAAAAATGGTATACATATACATATACATATACATAGAGGAATATACAATTCTGAGATTCTTTATTTAGTACGAAAAATAGACATATTCGATTTTAGTTTATGTGAGTGAAGATATGGGTCAGTAATCTTATATAGTATGCATCGTTACATCTCGACGGGTAAAATATTTTCGGCTTAATATTAAAAACAGTTTAAATCTTGTTGTCAGCGGGACACCTAATTTGTCTCGCGTTTCCAATTTGATTGGCCGCGTTATCATCGCGACGCTTCGCGTCGGTAGCAAGAAGTACCAATTTTTTTTCCAGATTTTTAAACTTTATTTCAAGATTTTTTTAGTAAACAGGTTTTGGATTAGAACATAACGTAACGAAGGATGAAAAAACCTCTTATAACATATAGTTAACACGAAAGAGGAAAAACCACTTACAATCTCTTGTTTTTGTTCCGCTGACAATTAAGTTGGAAGCGCGTACCGCGCTCGCAACTTTATATAATATAAACAATTTGTTTAAAAAATCTTCGAATTCCTCGACTACTAATTAATGTTTTAAATTTTTATGGAAAAGTCTCCTCCCTTTCAGCAGTTTAGATTAACCCCAGTGGGTCACAGGTGTTCGTATAACCCATAACTCATGACTCAAGGGCCATGAGGGGGGATCGTACGAATCCTCCTCACCTTTTTCTCACTCAAGGAAAAAGGTGAGGAGGATTCGTATCGACCGCCATGAGGGACACCGGGTGATGATCATCACAGAAAACTGTTATGACCGTTTATAAAGAATGAAATTACTCGCAAAAAATGCTTTACGGTCCGTAGGGTGTCCGAGGTCCGTAGGGTGTCCCAGGCCCCGGAGCACTCGAGCATGACGGGGTACTAAATTACGGGGTACTCGAGCATGACGAATTCACCTAGAGCTACAAAAAAACGTCTCCAAAGTCATCTAAGGAAGATTTTTGAGAAAAATTTGATAAAAAATTTTTCTCCGATTTTTGTGCCAAAATTTTATCCATGAAATTTCCCTCGACTCGTCTATCAAGGATTTTTCATTTGAGTTAAGTCAAGCATTTGAAAAATAAGGATGATTGACTGAGATTTTTACAACTACGGTTTTAGATTCCGACTCAAATATTAATACATAACGGTAAATTCCAGAAATTTAGGTCAGTTAAACTGACAAAAAAAATGAAAACCGGCAAAACCGGAAATCGGAAAATGTAACCGGGCGGAAAAACCGCCGTGTCAAACTTACCCGGATTTCTTTTTAAAATTTCAAAAATTGTCATTCTGGAAGGTCAAATCTGATATGACTCATATCATATGAGCATCCAGGAACACTATGGCCCATAGTCTATGGGTCATCACTTGTCATATTTTACAATAGGTTGTAAATATTTTGAGCATACACTTAGATATTTCAGCTATTTTTTGTTATGGCGTGTTATTTTTTTTGTTCTTTTTTGGTTTTAAATTAAGATATAAATGACGCTAAATTTCGGTCAATTAAACTCTCATATTCATCACTTATATTCTGGTATTTGATATATCGGTTCAAAATTATTGACACCGCCGGTTCATGAACCCTCAACGTGATAAAGATGTGTCGGACCATGAACTAGCCTCAATCGGAATTGGCCGAAATTAGAACTAACCAGAAATATTAGATTTTTGACTTTCCCAATATGACTAGAGATTCGGTCTGTTCATTTTGCTAGAAAAACATTTTCTCCGAATAACCCTTGTTCCAAAATCCTTTTCGTCGAATAATTTTTTTTTTGCAACAACGATTTCTCTGAAGGACCGCGTATTAGAGCATTATTACTACACAGGATGTGCCTTTAACCGGCCACTTAAAATTTTCAAAAAACTGGCCGGTTAGGTTTTGCCCGATTATTGGGTGGCCGGTTCACCGCTCATCCTGTGTATTAGTTATAGTCTATACAAATAAGGGTCGGTTTCGTGTTTTTAAAAACCGACCTTTATCTGGCGACCCTACACTCATTCGGCCAAAGCGAATTAGATGGGCCCTTATTTGGCAACTCCCCTGTAACAAAACAACGCAAAAAGTGTATTCAGTTTATGGACTTTTTTTTTATTTCTTTTTTTTTTTGCAGACGAAACTTTATACTCGTCTTCAGAGAAGTCTGAGCGGCAAAGCTCGTCACAATGAAACTGAAACCGTTAAAAAGTGAATAATTTATTTAAATGTGGATTATTCAAAAGTTTAAGATTTTGTCTCCGAGAATGAACCCAAGAAGAAAATATGGAAAACAAGCTAAGGCATATTTTACATGTAGAGCTATGAAAGGGCACAATCTCAAAAAAAATAGTCTTAATTTTAATGATATTAAACATGCAACAAACTATATGAGGCCAGGCTACTTTTGCTGACGTATATTAAAACGGCATATAAAATATATATCGATAATGGCCTCTGTCATTTATCGTCGATAATGCATTTTGTCTTGACTGAGGGTATTTTTCAAACTTTGCTGAATTAAGTTTTACTATATGAAGATGTCAAATAAACTAATAACCCCCTGCGCCGTTATCGGGTCAAAATGTTCACTCAAAAACTTCCAGCAACCCCACCTGCGCACTGCGCCTTTATCGGGTCAAAAAAAAAATTGTCGTTAACTCCCAGGGAGAAGTGTGTGTATATAGACACACAACTTGTTCTTTCGTGGATTTAAGGCTTATTGAGGCCCCGTAGGGCAAAACGAATATTGCTGACCCCCCCTCAACTTTTCGAAAAAAATACATTGACGGTATTTTTTGCGTAGGTTGAATATTTCAAACAGTTCTCAAGGGGGCCCTGGTGGCCTAAATCAATTTCTTAATAGTCAGATCGACGTAGTTTGACAAGCTCTACAGCTTGGCTTTACCAGTTTTTTGAATTATGGCGAATTATTGTGATTTTTTAAGTGCGTGTTTATATGCACACACGTTCCCCCTGAGAGTTAAAATACGTTCCAATGCTTTTTTTTTAAATCAATGTTTGACTTCTAAATATTTTCTCTTTTTTCAGAATTTTTTTTGGCAAGTTTTTCTGAAAGAATAACCAATTTTTTTTTATATAAACGGCTGCTTTATCGTGTGATATCATTAGTTCAATGAACGTTTGATACAAAAAACTTTTTTCTAAGGGCAAATTTGAAATAATATATTTTTTAAGTAAAATTTCAAATGCAGAAATATGAAATAAACACATAGTCTATGTGACATAGACATATGAGACGTTCTTAAAAATCCCCGCTCGTGCGGTTATCGGGTCAAAATTTCAATCAAAATTTTCCAGACATTCCGCCTACGCCCTGCGCCGTTATCGTGTCAAAACCCGTTATCGGGTCGAGATTTGTCCTCGAAATGCAGACCCGACAACGGCCCAGGGGGGTTTCTAGATTTTAGGATTTCGCGCTATTTTACGGTATTTTTAACCGTAGAACCCTAACGTTAAATACATACCTTTGTCATATTATTTTTATTGGCTGATTTTGCGGCTGGTGGTCGAAAGCTGCACTTGCCTGACATTTTTTCTTCGTTTCCGTTTAATAATATCCGTTTTCTTCGTTGTCTTTTTTTCTGTGGGAACAAAAATCAGTTTTTGTTTTGTTTCTTCAACTCTTCAAAAAATAATCTCTTGGAAAACTTTTGTCTGTCTCTCTAAACCCGTAAAAGATGAAAATGTTGGCGTTAAGCATGGAGTAGGGGCCATTAAAAAGCATACAGGACGGGCGCTGTAGATGAGACGAGTTGAGGAGAGGTAAGGAGAGATGCTCATGGACGACTCCAGCGTCAAATAGTCAGCGTCTTTCTTTGACCTAGATTTATCGTCTAAACTGAACTCAAATTTAAATATTTGACCTACATGTACAACTCACTCAACCGCCTCAATGCCCATTTCACGCGCACGATGCACCTGACTTTGACCTTAAATCATCAAGTTTTAAGTAAATATTTTGGAAAATATGTTAATGTTTTAAAGGTTAAAGGCTCGGCAAAGCCAGGCATTTTCATTAGCTTGGCTCGGCTTGGCTTTTTACCCTTTTGAAAAATTTTGTCTTGGCTTGGCTTGGCTTTTTTCCCCTCTCGACAAATTTTGGCTTGGATTGGCTTTTTAAATTCTCAAAGAAATTTGGCTTGGCTTGGCTTTTTAAATTCAAAAAGCAAAGCCAAGCCAAGCCATGTGCCAAAAGCCATTCGTGCCGAGCCCTGGTATGGTTCACAAAATTTTACCGGCAATGTCTGAATTAACTGCAAAATGAATACACCCGTTATGCTGTATTAGGTCGCAAAACTATTTTCGAAGATTTTTCGAGAAAGTGGCCGGTCCAAGCCACGCCTATTGGCTCATGATTTTTAAACGCGTCTCCTATTGGCTAGCGTCTTTTAGCCACGCAAATGACTCACCGTGTGACTTGGAAGGTGCAGTTACGGTAACATAACAGATCTATTATAGACCGTGTATAGTAAGAGCAAAAATACTTGAAAAATTAATCCAACAAAAATAACCTAATAATCTTTAAAGTTGACTTTGTTTTTTGTTAAGTTCTGACGCATTTTCGAGTAACCTAATTGCCCAAATTGGGCATTATGTGCGTAATAACACTTATTTTACTAGATTTTTCTCGAATAATTTAAATTATAATTAACTTTTAATGAATTCAGAACGTACGTATATTTTCCGGGCGCCGCCACGCTAATGTTTCAAAAGTATAAACAAAAGCAGACAAGTTAAACTAGATTACTTTCTGTGACATACTTTCCTACTTTTTAACTCGGCCGAGACTTTCCGAAGTCACGATTGCATCAAATGAATAATGATAAACATACAATATTTTAATGAAATACAGTTTTCAGTCCAAGTCACGGATTTAAAGAGTAGAAACTAGGACTAGTGCGGTTGTTTTTTAGAATTATACTTAACTCTCAGGGGGGAAGACTTTTTCATAACCTGTAGGGGAAAATGGTGTGCACGTATGCACACACTTAAAAATTTACAATAATTCGCAATAATTCTGGTAAAACTGGTAAAGCCAAGTTGTAAAGCTTGTCAAACTACGTCAATCGTACTATTAAGAAATTGATTTGGGCCACCAGGGCCCCCTAGAGAGCTGTTTGAAATATCCAATCCACGCGAAAAAAATCCCGCCAATGAAATTTTCTCGAAAAGTTGAGGGGTGGTCAGCAATACCAATTCTGCCCCACGGGGCCTCCTTATGCCTTGAATCGACGAAAAATCAAGCCGTGGGCATATATCCACACACTTCCCCTGCGAGTTAATATGCAAACTTGTCTCAAATGAGTGTACGACAAATAAATTAAACTAACTAACGAACATGACTCCTAATATTGCCTTTACCTCCATAATAAACTGATGTACAACACAAAAACCAATAAAACGATTTAACCCTCTAGACTCTAGACTACTTTTAAATTAGCTTAAGTAAATGAAAAACGGCTCATTGAATAAAGTACTAAAAAAGATAATTACTTAACATATCTTTAAAGTCTAATTCGTTAACTCTCATTGAGAAAATTGTGCATAAATGCACGAAATGCTCTGAAATGCTGTAAAACCTGAAGAATCGAATCGCAAATTGCTAATAGACTGTTCTAGCCAAATTTCATGAAAACAATAAGGAGGTTGGGGACACTATTAAAAAAAAATGAAACTCCGAAAGAAAGTCGTTTCTCGTCCCACACGGGCCAAGTTTAATTTAAATTTGGCCTGTGAGTTCAGAAATGTTTACCAGATCTGGCCAGACTTTATAAAGTGATGATTAAATTTGTTGGTCAACTAATGTTTTGCACAACAATTGGCGACCAAATTTGTGGTCGCCAAAGTACTCATAAACGGCTTTTTTGGCGACCGAAAATGGTCGCAAAAGTAGCCTTCACACCAAGTTCGANTAACGAACATGACTCCTAATATTGCCTTTACCTCCATAATAAACTGATGTACAACACAAAAACCAATAAAACGATTTAACCCTCTAGACTCTAGACTACTTTTAAATTAGCTTAAGTAAATGAAAAACGGCTCATTGAATAAAGTACTAAGAAAGATAATTACTTAACATATATTTAAAGTCTAATTCGTTAACTCTCATTGGGAAAATTGTGCATAAATGCACAAAATGCTCTGAAATGCTGTAAAACCTGAAGAATCGAATCGCAAATTGCTAATAGACTGTTCTAGCCAAATTTCATGAAAACAATAAGGAGGTTGGGGACACTATTAAAAAAAATGAAACTCCGAAAGAAAGTCGTTTCTCGTCCCACACGGGGCCAGTTTAATTTAAATTTGGCCCGTGAGTTCAGAAATGTTTACCAGATCTGGCCAGACTTTATAAAGTAATGATTAAATTTGTTGGTCAACTAATGTTTTGCACAACAATTGGCAACCAAATTTGTGGTCGCCAAAGTACTCATAAACGGCTTTTTTGGCGACCGAAAGTGGTCGCGAAAGTAGCCTTCACACCAAGTTTGATCTCTTACGAAATTAAACCTGGCCTTATTTGACGCCCACTTAAAGGGGAAAAAAGGTGTTAAGTTCCAGGCACTTTGTTAAGTTCCATGAATTTTGTTAAGTTTAGCAGGCAGTGCGTAGGCGGAAATGACGAAAAGCATTTGGAAGACTGTTAAGTTTAAGGAATTTAGGCTTTTTTTTAACTGACAAAACTGTTAAGTTCCGGGTAATAGGCTTTTTTTCTAGTTTCAGTTAGAATTTTCGAAAAAACTTAATAATTTGCACTCTTTTTCCTATGAATGATATCATCATTCATCATGAAAGAGAAAAATGAACATTATGACACAAAAAGATATTTTGTGGAGCATTTTGTGGATCAAACGTCCGAAAAATCCTGTCGAAAAGTAGTAATTTGATCGGGTATTGTTCCGGGAATATTGTTAATTTTAGTAGACAGTGCGTGGGCGGAAAAGTTGACGCGAGTTTAGTTTAAATGGCTTATACGATTTTATACTTGGAATTTTGTACTCCGGCTTATCGATGTTAGACTTTAAGCGAGAAATTATCAATAAAACATTATGGAAGATGGTCGAGTTGGAACTTCAGCAGGAGTGGTGGTTAGAAAAGAAACCAAATGGAATAATGAGTCGTTCTTATTTAATGGACGATTCTTACTTATCTATGCGGCCCCCTAGAGGTTAAATTATTATTGTATGATGAAACAAATGGAGCTTTTACTCTTGGATTTGGTTCATTATGCGTTATTTATTTTATTTTATATCCTTTAAATCACGTGGTTTATTGTTATCTTTATGCCACGGTACCACTTGGCATCGCAAAAGAAGCCAAGCTGCCCACCCCTGGAATATGCCTGAATTGCTACGTATGCAGACTAGTGACTTCAGTTTTACCTGCAACAACCAACAGTGCATATTTCTTGTAACCTAGTTCAAATCTATCCTGTATGGACAGTAATAAAATTCAGATAAACCTAAAAAAAACTTCCGTAGACAGGCGGTGTATAAGCAAATAATTCTTGAATTTGGTTTAAATTAGTACTATATTAAGTTTTTTATTAAATCACATTCACTAATATTTTGATATCTCGTTTTCTTCGAGCGTTATATCTTATTCAAAATAATAGCCAATTAGCCCAGCGTGACAACAGGGGTTAACACGCCGAGTGACGGTCGTGAACTCGTCCTGTCGCGACGCTGCTTTATTTTAATGATCAATAAGACAAACGAGGGTCATTCGTTTTCACTACACCGTTTACTCTGAAAAAATAACGATGAAAAAAGAAAAATAAAATGAGGAAAAGTGAAAATGATTTAATCGTTGAATTGACACGTACAGTTGCTTTCAAATAAAAAATGCGATTTAGACATGAATGTGGACGTTATTTTAATATGGGTCAAAAGCGACTAGTTTTAGACAATGGTTGCGCAATAATGATGTAAGCAGGACATATATTTAACATGAACCAAATTAAAAATATGTGTCACATATGCAACAGACACATAGGCTATACTGGAGGAGTGCTAAGTAAGGGTAGGTTTCGAGTTTTTGGAATACTACTTTTACTTGGCCCTGTCACTTATTTAGAGGGCAGGCCAATTCCGGAACACCCCGTTCCGGAACAGTTACTGTAACGTAAAAAAATAATCGGTCTTTGTAATGTTCCCCTTTTTCCAATTGTGTCCGAGTATTTAACCAGCGATGTGGTTTACTCTGGCGCAATTGGTCAGTCGGAATCTGACAGTTGTGTACAGATGAAATAAACATAAAAGAAGTACTTGACACGGTAATCCAGGGTAGTGTATAATTTAAGGACATTTGTCCGTGAGCGGTAAGCTCATTGAATATAGTTGATAAGTGCCGATGGGCTAATTTATCAAGTATGAAGCGTATAATTGAGAGCCGTTCAGAACAAAGCCTTGACACACGGAGCCATAATAACCCCTATATTTTTATATTACATTACCGGAAAAAAATCCAATTAGGGAACGTTTTTTATTTCTAAAACGTTTTGAAGTCCCATTCGGGAACGAAAAAGTCTAATTCCGGAGATATGATTTCCATACGGTATGGTCCTGGACCATACCGAAAAAAGTTGTGTACAGCTTAAAGGTATTGTAACAGGCTAAAATAATTGCAAGTTAACTGCTCATGCTCAATATCAGGCAGAAACAGGCGCATCCCGTAGACAACCACGGGAAAATGTAATTGATGAAATTTTGCAATACAATGATAAATAACTACGATATCATGACACACTATTATATTCCTGCTATAAACCNATTTCTTATTTTTTTCCAACTAAGTAACGCAGTATTAAAAATACTTAATATTTGTATTTCTATACTTATCAATTACAATAATGGATACTGAAATAAATTTAAAAAATGAAATAAAAAAGTGTTTTGAATGATTTTGGAAAATGCCCCAACGCCCCTAGAGCGTTAGGCGTTGGGTTGGGGCGTAGGGGCAAACCCAAACGCGATTTTTGAGTTTTGCCCCTACGCCAACCCAACGCCAACAGGAAAATTACAATTTTGCCCCAACCCAACGCTAAACCTACGCAAATTTTGCCCAAATTTACAACCCTGGTCCTGGACCATACCGAAAAAAGTTGTGTACAGCTTAAAGGTATTGTAACAGGCTAAAATAATTGCAAGTTAACTGCTCATGCTCAAAAGCTGCAACATATCAGGCAGAAACAGGCGCATCCCGTAGACAACCACGGGAAAATGTAATTGATGAAATTTTGCAATACAATGATAAATAACTACGATATCATGACACACTATTATATTCCTGCTATAAACCGTCTTTTGGTGGTCAGACTGTCGGACTTCCAATAATTTTCCTAAGATTAGTCACGCTATTCTGGCATGACCTCGACATGCAGCATGACTGTACACGTGGTGTACACCATTGTTGAATATGTACCGCTATAGGCTATAGCTATTCTACTAAGTTTTAGAAATTATATCGATAAAACAGGCATGTTAACTCAGGCGTTAAACGCGACAATAAATTCGTTATATGTTTTTATATCTATAACGATATTTTAGGTTGACGTCTAAAAAATACGGAACAAATGTGATTTGAAAATCAGAGTTTTGAGCTAAAACTACGACTTGAACAACTACGTTTTGATTTCACTCCCGTATGTACGTAAAAATTGGTTCATAGGGCTTTAACTCTCAGGGGGAAGGACTTTTTGATAACACGTAGGGGGTAATTGTGTGCACGTATTCACACACTTAAAAATCCACAATAATTCGCAATAACTCCGGTAAAACTGGTAAAACCAAGTTGTAGAGCTCGTCAAACTACGTCGATCTTACTATTAAGAAATTGATTGGGGCCACCAGGGCCCCATAGAGAGGTCTTTGAAATATCCAACCTACGCAAAAAAATACCGCCGATGGAATTTTCTCGAAAAGTTGAGGGGGGTCAGCAATACTAATTCTGCCCTACGGGGCTTCGTTATGCCTTTAATCGACGAAAAACCAAGTCGTGTGCATAAATGTAGCATAAATTAACTCTCGACGAAGAATCTGGACGGGTTTGAATGGGTTGACTCTAATTCATCGGGCCCAGTTTTGTCTGACTAAAGTACCAAATGAGGGTTTTTCACAAAAAAAACCAAGTTTATTTTTGGATAGAGTTTGATGCTATTTGTTTTTTTTCTCAAACGACGGGTGTTCCTGGGAGTTAAGGCATCTGGACTACTGGATGATTCAGGTCTAGTTTTAGAGTTCGAAAATTTAAATTGTGTCAATTGGGCGTGGCGAAGTTAATTCACGTTCATTTTCATTGTCAACTTGTGGCCAAGTCTATTTCTTTTTCTCAAAAACGGCTAAATCTACCAGGAGGCATATTTTTGAAGTGTGACGTCATCAGTTGAACATTATATAATAATTATGCCACAAAATGATCCTTTTCAGTCTATTCTGTTGTCAAAAATGCGGAAAAGTCAAAAAATAAGAACAAAACATCCACATGACGACAAATGAGATATGTTTAGGGTCGCTC
>SCLG01000160.1:603499-614427 GCA_004367875.1 Oikopleura albicans | reverse complement strand
CGATCCAAAGGCTAATCATGTCCAGGAAATTGAAATCTTTGATTTGTCAAGCGTTGGTACTGCTTATGAATGTTTCTCTCCGAATGTAGCAAAAATAACACACAGTCCTTAGTCCTTTATCGGACGTTTTTGGTTCTCAAAAATAGCATCCGAAAAAGGAGCATCGGCACAAAAAGGACCATTTTTTGTATTAGAATGGCCCCATTTTGGCCAAAAAAGCGTTAGATAAATGAGAAATCGTCCAATAACTGAGCGTCCAAATGAGTAAGGACTGTATATATATATTTTTTTGAAATTCATATAAAGTATATAGTATCTAATAATTTTTCCATACTGCAGGCCTTCCACTTTGATTTTTTTGCAAACAAAAATAAAAAAATTTCAAACAAAAAAAATAGGTCGAAATCAGAAAAGATACTCTTAACTCATTGGGAAATACAATAAAACTGGAAAATATATCTTTGAGATACTGGCAGAGCCATTTAACTAGAACCAATAAGTTTGACAAATGTGACCAGGGAGATAATGGATACGACTTTCTTGATGAATTCGACAAATGTGACAGATTTGGATGGAATACCCATTGAAAAAACAGACAATTGGGTTTTACTAATTGTGTCAGTCCTCATAGTACTTGTATCTTTGTTTTGGCTCCATAAAACTTTGGAGGGTTCTTGCGCGACGCTTAAAGATTTCATTTATGGGTATGTTTTATAAATGTATCGCTATTAACGCAACTTCAATTGGATTGGATGGATTCCGATTTTTCCGGTTCGGTCCAATTCGGGTTCAAAACATTTTGGAGGGAGTGCGGTACTTTCGCGACCATTTGTGGTTGCCAATCTTTGTCCAAATATGGTTTCGGGACCCCTCTTCTCTAGAAAAAAAGATCTCGAAACCTTGTTTAAAACACCATTTCGCGACCACGTGGTCGCGAAACAATATTTTGAACAACGATTCGCGACCAAATGGTGTGGCCACAAATGGTCTCGAAAGTACCCTTCACCATTTGGATTGAGTCCACTTTAATTTTTCCCGGGTCCATTTGGGTTGGGTTTTATTACAATTTTTGCCAACCTCTGGTGTATAATATAATATTATAAACATAACTGGTTAGATAGTATGATGTTTGACCGTTGATGTTTGATTATAACCTTTTTGTTCAGCTTAGCAGAAGCAACTGCTGAAGACGGGGCAATAAATGTGGACTACGCAACCGAAACTGCCTTATTCATTTCGGCCCGACCCAAACTGCCTAGGACGCTCAGAAAAAAGAAGAAAATGCCTGAGGGCAGAAAAATTGAAAAAGTGCTCAGAACGCCCCTCTAAAACATCCGAATTTATTAAACCAAAAATAGCTCAACGGGAAAACGTAACATTTTTATTAGTGGGCGTAGAAAAAAAGTTTAAATAGTTTGGTCCATGCCTATTCATTTCATATCAAACGGTTTTACCTTGGATTGCTGGCATTTTTTCGGTCTTAAATATCATTGCGGGCACTTTGGGTATAATTGCAACAACAATGCATCACCTCCTTATACTACAGGTACATTTTGAATACTATCAGATACTAAGACGGTAGAGTCTTCGTTTGAGGCATTGTTTCTTGCGAACAATAATAACCAAACGAAGCCCTAGGTACCAAAAGAAGCATTACAGTCCTCGTCCCCGAAACGGGTGTTTTTTTTTTTTGCAATGACCCCGAAACGGGTGGTTTTTTCAGATTATTATGACAAAAATTATGCCCAAAAACCGACAAAGCAAACGTCTATGACACATTTTTTTAACATGAATAAAAACATTGCAAATAAAAAAAATAAATGTGTCATGGTTATTTTACTATTGACGAAGACTGTATTTTAAGTAATATCGAAAGTCATTTTAAACACTTATATATAGGGTGTCCCAAGTCCGAGGGCAATTTTTTTCCCGCCGGGTTAAGACTTACGGACAAAAATCAAATGAAAGAGCAGGCGAAATGGGATGTATGGGAGAAAAATGGGAGTTTTCGGTACATGGGGTCACCCAATTTCGGGTCATTTAAATATAGCCCTCAAAATCCGACGAAAAAAAAATTGAATTTTTTTTTAACATAAAGCGCCGNCATGTACCGAAAACTCCCATTTTTCTCCCATACATCCCATTTCGCCTGCTCTTTCATTTGATTTTTGTCCGTAAGTCTTAACCCGGCGGGAAAAAAATTGCCCTCGGACTTGGGACACCCTACTTATATAGCAAAAATATGTAATAATGAAGCTTTTTTAACGTTGAAAGTCACTTATGTCCTGAAACGGTTGGTCCCCGGAACGGCTGGTACCCGAAACGGCTGGTTGTCCCCAAAACGGGTGTTTTTTATCAACGTAAACCACCCGTTTCGGGGACCAGCACTGTAGTACTAAAAGATCGTGTTTACCAAAACAAACGCCCCTTATTCAACGTGAGACATCTCGTTAAAAAAACTTTAACATCAAATACGTGATCAACGGGTTACTTCAAATTTGTGCCCTTTGAAAATATCCTGGTACTACGGTGTGTCTGCGAAAAAGCACGTCGCGCTTCTCGTTTTTTCTCTTCTTTTTGAATGGAAAAAACGAGAAGCGCGACGTGCTTTTTCGCAGACACACTGTAAGATTAATGGGTTTGTGCATGTGATATGCGGCATAAACGTCCTATTAGGCGGAAATACGGTATTTATAATTGTCTGCACAAAAACTGTAATCTACCCAGAAAATACAAAAAACGCCGCTCGTTTCACTGATAGGCTCTATAAATTATACACTGCAACCCGGCCCCGTTATCTGGGCGGAATTGGCGCTCGTTTTCTTTCTCTGGCCGAAATTTTGAGCAATAAAGTTCCAGAAATCCCTACTGTATCTTTATATTTTAAAGAATGCACCGTTATCTGGCCATTATGACGAAATGTTGAATGGTGGCCAGATTTTATAACAATAATTTTACTTTGAATATTCTAGATTACTGTAGGCACGACTGCCATCTTATTTATACTTGGGATCATTCTTTTCATCGGTTATTCTTGCATTTCATGTATTTTCGGATGCATTATGTGTTTTGGAGAAAGAGCCGTAGATTCAACAGTAAAAGTTGCCCAAACGACTATAAACACCGCCGAGGAAGCAATTTTTCTTCAAAAACCATCCACGGAAGTCGCAGAAAAAACCGAAGAAGTTGAACGGAATTACTGTTGCAGATTTTTTTCCCATTTCGCCACCCCAATGATCGCATACTTGATTTTATATTCTGTATTTTTGGCGACAGCTTGGCACTATGCTTTTGACGAAATTTTTAACGGTGGGACCAATGCTTCGGAACCTTAACTTTTACTGTGTATAAATTGTATTCTCAAAATGTTTCCTCTAATTGCCCTTTTATAATTGCTTGTTAACTGTACAACGAAATTGTCTTGGATGTAAATTGGCTCAAAAATTGCGTACATTTTATTGAAAATCGTCAAAAGACAATAAGTTAGAATCTATATTATTAGATTAAGTAATGAAAATTTTGCAAAAAACGAATACACCAGATGACTCGTTGTAGGGCTACTAAATGGGTTTTGAAAAATAGCCCTATAACGAGTTTTAGCCCTATAACAGATTTAACGCAAAAGCGTGGGTTAAAGTGGGAAAAACTCGGACTAGCCCTATCACGAAGTTTGTTGTGAAATTTGTGAACCAAAAATTTAGTTTTATGATTCTCGGGTGCTGTTTGAATAGAAAAATTATGACATGTACGGTATGATTCATATATTTTATGATCATTTATTAGGATTCGATATAAAAATTGAATACAATTAGCCCAACAACGAAATTTCGGTTTCTAAAAAAGTAGCCCTATAACGAGATTTTAGCTCTATAACAGGTAGCCCTATAACGAGTCATCTGGTGTATTCCAATAAAAATTAAATAAACGACCTAATAGTATATTGTTATAGTACGAGAAGATAAACCTAAAAATACAAAAATTCAATTTTAACGTAACGGATTCTACGGAAAACCCTAAGTTACTAACTCTAAAATAAATACCCGAACGAGGGAACGCTTTTGCATTACGGCACAACAGGAATAACAAGTTGTCAGTGTGTGTAGGTTATGTAGGTCATAAATTTTGATATAATATAAATTACAAAATCGAGTAAAAATTATTTCTTAATAAAGGCAATATGTTCTGTTGTTAATTTGAGACTTCCACTGTGAAATAATTTCATTTTTATGATATTTCGGCATTACGCGATTTTCAAAGAATTTCCGACTGACAAATAAATACAAAGTATTTTTGAGTTAGCAGACATTCTAGAATATTTAAACATCAACATTGTCATTCAACATGTTTAGTCATAATGTAATGTTTAAATATTCTAGAATGTCTGGTAACTCAAAAACATTTTTTTGTATTTGCCGGTCGCACACTCTTAGAAAATGGCCTAATGCCGAAATGTCAAAAATAAATGAAACGCAACACGGGTTTAAAACGGTGCTCAATTAACGAAATATCATTGTTATTATAACAACCTGATGAGTTATATATTTCAATGCATTTTCAACTTTGGCCAAATAATTTGCATTATGGACGAACAAATTCTCACCAATGTTGTTATCAAAAATAAAAAAAATTATTTTGTTACCCGCTAGCGATCGCTGCAATCGGGCGTAAGTAACTACACAAGTTAAGTACTTAACCGTCCACTAAAAATTTTTCAAAACTGGACGGTTAAGCCGGTAGTGCGTAGGCGATTTTTTTGGGGAAATTTAAAAAAAAAACGAAGTGGACGATTAAGCAAAAATAGCCATTTTATATAAAAACTTGATCTCCTATAACACGTGACTCTCTTCTATGACTGTTATTTCTTACTATTTTATACTTTTTTACTCAATTGACCATTGAAAAAGTTTTAATATTGCTATATGACATTAATTTTTGAGAAACAAAGAAAATTTTCAAAATAATTTACTAAAAAACGGACGGTTAAGCCGGTAGGGCGTAGGCGTTAGCTCTGAAAAAAAAATTAGCTAAAAAGTGGACGGTTAAGCCGGCTCCGGACGGTTAAGTAATGGACGGTTAAGTACTTAAACTTTGTATTGGAATTTATTTATTTAAAAACATCAGTTCAGGTAGATTTTATTAGATTTTATTATTGTCGACTTTTTAGAAGATCATAATTTTATACTAGGCAAAAAAAGAAAGAAATTTCGACAAGACAGACTTGTCCATTGGGCAACAGTTTTTCTTGATAATGTCCGCACATCTCAAATGTTCTCGGGTTTTCAGCTCAAGCATAACCGACTGGAGCATCCATCCTTGATCCTTAAGTATTTCAAGTATTTTTTCTTATTATTATATAGCATGAAATTTTCTACCGGAGCTCGGCCGAGACTGCAAACAAGCCAAGTCAAACCCAAATTAACATGGGACCATTTTTTTTAATTAATGTGAAACTATTTCAACATACTGGAAGTATAAATATGAAAGGCCGATTAATCAATAAATTTCTCATACATTTTCATCACATATCGTTTAAGTTACAGTATACACCACCTAATAGGTTATCTTACCACACTTTATCCTAACAAGGAAGAAAGGAAAAAGCTTTCCCATTTCCTACACTTGACCGTGGTGTCTACTATTTGAACAAAACGAACCGTTTTTTTTTGAAAATTTCCCGAAAAGGTGTTACAATCTTGCAAGAATATTTTAAAATTTTAGAATTAAACTTTGTTTGAAATACTTAACTTGAAATGAATTCAATTGTGCAGGAGCCTTCCTGGTACCAGCTTGCTTCGTACCATTTTTGTCGGCACAGAATGACCCACCCCCACCTCCGCGTCTTCCGTCATAAGCAATGTTGCCAATTCCGCCAGTATATCCTCCCCCTCCACCACATAGCACACCATTCCCACCACCAAATCCGCCAAAAGGACCTCCTACCATCCCGTCTTTGGAACATTTCGCCGATCCATCTGAAGACGCACCCAAAAATCCAGCACCACTTCCATTATTCTCATGGCTCATGCCCAAGTTTGTATTTTTTGTTCCATCAGGTCCATTTCCATATTCATCGGTTTGACCGTCACACCAATAAGGTGCGTGACGCACTGCATGTTTATGTTTACGGAAGTTAAATAAAAAGCTGTTATCTCCTCCTGCGCCACCCGCAATTACTAACGGGTCAAAATGGCCATTTTTGTTTTTGACAACAAATGTACCTCCAGCTCCAGAACTACCGGTAAATTGGCCATTTTCCACTAGTGTATTAGTTGGCGGTTGTCCAATGGCAATATTCAACTTTTCACCCTTGATGAGTTTGAATTTACCACTCATAATAGCACCAGAACCAGTTTTCGGTCTATTTGTCGAACCGCGTGCAGTAATTTTATATATTCCTGTTTTTGGAATAATGAAAATTTGAATTCCGGGCTTTTGCTCATCAACGTCAAATTTGTCTTTATTTCGGGTCCAACCATTGTCGTAAGCTGCAAGACATTCTTCTAATGTGGGACCAATTGGACCAAGCTGTCCACAAGTGGTAAATTCAAAGATCGTAATCGCATTTTCATTAGCTATTATATCTTTTTCGACGTGAATTGCTCTGTCACGAATCACGTTACAGATCGAATCATTGTCGGCGGGTAACTTGCTGCTCCGAAGATAACCACGAATTATATCAACCAACATATTAGGATGTTCGCCAAACTTATAAAAAACGCGGGTTTGAAGGTCTGCCGCAGTTATTTTGGAAAAACAGTCATTGATTAATTCAAGAACTTCATCGTCCCTTAGATCAGAGGTCGGCACTCGGATTCCAACCCGAATTTTACCCGCGGGTTGTAAACGGGTTGGACAACGATTTTCAGGCTTAAAAAGTCGGGTAAAACTCGGATAAAAAACGGGTGAAACTTGGACAAGTACTTGGTTAGTACAGTACTATTTATGGGATGTCATGGACTGCACTAGGTCGGACTGCATTAGGGTGCCGAATATGGACTGCACTCGAAAAATCGGACTGTAAAATGTATACTAGTATGTAGTGCACAAAAAGTATAGTTTACGTCTCAGTTGCTTTCGGTAGAAAACGCAGTACATCCTTTGAACTTTCAGGTTACTTTGGGCTAAAAGTGCAGTCCGATTTTTCGAGTGCAGTCCATATTCGGCACCCTAATGCTGTCCGACCTAGTGCAGTCCATGACATCCCCTATTTATATGTAATTTTTGACCGGTTATAAAAACCGGTAGTTGCCGGATATCGTTTTGGTATACCCCCCTCCCTACGCACTAGGCCGATCCTTTACCCGACTTTTACCCGCGGAATTGGAAGCGGGTTGGACAAGAAAAAAATCCAATGTGCCGACCTCTGCCTTAGATGCATCAACGCCAGACCCAAATCGATTTTTTCTGTTGGAGACAAGTTAGGGAGGTGTGCTGTCAAAACTTCCGTAACCGTCTTGAACATCAATAGAGGAGTTATTAAAATATAATACAAAAAAATCCATCAAGGCATTAACTTATAGCGTTTAAAAAACCGTATGTGCCAAATTCATAGTCTGGCTGAAGGTCAATGTCAATAGTTATGGTCCGGGTAAAAATCGGAAATGATTCACAAAAAATTGGAAACGGTGCTCGCGTCATTCTCAAATTGATATAACGTATGCCCTGTCTCCAGTAAGGGTTTCTTTTTAGCATGTTTCTGTTAACAAACCGAGCCTACCACTGTTAAATAATAATAAAAACATAAATTAAGCGACAAAAATGGGGCTTTTGATTTTTCGGTTACGTTTGTAGTACACAAACTTTGTACACAAACTTTTGTACACAACAGGGCTCCGGTCCTTAAACAGTATGTTAAAAAGTTGTGTTAAAAATTATTGTTATCTGTCGTGTTATTAAAGTGGATCCCATAATGGAACTGTTCACAATGAAAGTCCATTATTATAATTTCTAACTCTTGTCTTGATAGTGCAAGGATAATCTTCTTTGTTTCCAATTTTATCGCAAAATCCTAATTTTGACAAAAATTCAAGAAGTTTGACCAGATCATCATATCCAAAGACCGCGGTGTTAACTTCATGAATCATGTCCAAAAACATTTTCATTGTAGACTTGGCGAACACTTTGAAATCAAGCTCCAAATTGGTCCTCCATTATGGTCCAGTTTTGTCTTTTTGATATTTTCGAGCATTTTCAATCGCCTTTTCAATAAATCTGGACTTATAGGCACAGACCAAAGCGCCTGCAAGCACAAATCCATCACAGCACAAGAACTTTAAATTGGCTTACTATTAATTTCGTCATTAACAAGTCACAGTACAGATTGATATGGCGCATATACCCAGTGATAAAACAAGGTCTCAGATGTTATTTACAGGGCGAGGTAATATAGATGCTAAGCCGTTTTTTGGACACTTATATTAGCTCAGCGCACTCCCGAACCAAAAATGGCTTAGCATCTATATTACCTCACCCTGTACTATATAAACCTAATGTAACATTAGTAATGTTAGTAATGTTTCTCCCGACCATGTATAGGTTTTCTAATCGAATACTCATAACATTTTTATTTGATTAAAAAACTGGCTCTTCTTTAGAAGATCTTCGTATAACACTTGAAGATTACTTGATTACTCAAATTCATTTTAAGGCACATTTTGAGCCGTCAGCGAAATTCGTACAAGAAAATACTAATCTAAAATTTACCACTCTTTACATTAACTCGGGACAGTAAAATGTTTGCAAATTTAAATTTTTCAATTGGTTACCAGCAGTGTTGGGAGCTTTGGTGAAAATTCGTGCGTTGGCCAACTTTTCAGACTTTTCAGACTTTTGCGCACGGAAAAAAATAGAATTCTCTGAAACTCACATATATGATNTGAAACTCAGATATATGATGCAGTTTGATGCGTAGATTACGTTGGTGAAATAAAAAAAGGTCCCTTTATTGTGGAACACTTACAGACGTCACGTGACGTCATAGGTGAGTTTCAGAGAATTCTATTTTTTTCCGTGCGCAAAAGTCTGAAAAGTCTCAAAATGTTTGCAAATTTAAATTTTTCACTTGGTTACCAGCAGTGTTGGGAGCTTTGGGGAAAATTCGAGCGTTGGCCAACTTTTCCAACACTGGTTAGTACCAGTGGTTACCAATACATCAAAGCAAACAAGGTAAATTTAAAAACTAGAATAACGGCAACCACGTTATTATAGCCCACACTACACTGACAGTGTAACACTGTAGAAGAGTGCGATTTTGTACACATTGAAAATATCCTTACATATATACATATATATATATACAGTCCCGACTCACAAAGCGATACACTTTCATTCTGAAAAAAGTGTATCGCATTGAGGGTAGTGTATCGCATTGAGGTAATTGCCTTTTTGGAGTTAAAACTAATATTTTAGTAGGTTTTTTATGTAAAACGTTCTGTTAGTCAATTTAAATAAGTTATAAAGCCTATATTAAATCCTCAAAATTCTACTCGTGCAACATTGTGCTAAATATAAGACTTTCGGTCACGGGTATTGATAAATTTGCAATACTGGAAAATTTGCAATACTGGTCAATACTATTATGGAACGCAAAATATTCTTGAAATAAAAAAATCTAACTTTTGGTCAAATACAAAAACGTTAGTTCTAGAAATGCCTCCTTCTGAAAAATTATTTCATTCGATTTTCATTTCGATTTTGAAGAAAGACAAATCAAAAAAAAGTGTATCGCATTGGGGAAACTGGACTTGAAAGAAAAAAGTGTATCGCTTTGGGGGAATGACGTCATTTTGTATCGCTTTCGGGTGTATCGCATTGTGAGTCCGGACTGTACACCAGTTGTACAGTTATCTTTCGCAAACCATCGCGAAAATGACGAAAGATAACTGAAAATAGGCAGACAAATGAAAGATAAGTGTACATTGTGTAGCCGTATGGTTGAAATTGNAAACAACTCGAAAATTGCGTTTTTTCACCCGGGGCCGGACAAACGTCCGGGGGTCGTGCTTGGGGGTTAATCAATAAATTTCTCATACATTTTCATCACATATCGTTTAAGTTACAGTATACACCACCTAATAGGTTATCTTACCACACTTTATCCTAACAAAGAGGGAACGAAAAGACTTTCCCATTTCCTACACTTGACCGTGCTTTCTACTATTTGAAGAGAACGAACCGTTTTTTTTTAAATTTCTCAAAAAGGTGTTACAATTTTGCAAGAATATTTTAAAATTTTAGAATTAAACTTTGTTTGAAATACCAGGTTGCCGAGACATATAAATTTACTGTTTATCTAACCAAAAAACCTAAATTGGGTTATCTTACCAGACAAAAAAAAGTTTAAAAGTGTTTCCGCCTACGTACTTACAGGTTATCTTACCCAAGATATGTTATCTTACCGCTTTTTTAGCGTTTGTAAAGATAAAATAACCTCTTAGGTGGTGTATGTAAGAACCTGTATATGTAACAAACCTTTCCGCACAATTTACAGGCCAACGATTTTTTTACATAACGAGTATCCAAATCACAAGCGGAAGAATAGTTGACCAAGAATATTATCCAATAATTCATCGATCTATAAAAAATATGTAAAATCTTAATTTTATGTCACTCGTATTTTATTTCAGAATCAGCATGAAAAAATTAAACCGAACTTCAAAAATGCCCGTTTTCAATCTAGAAGCCCAGGGCGCGCCGTAACTGGGTAGATTTTACCCCGAAAATTTGCCAACGAAGCTTTATTTGTTTTAAATTTTGGTTGAAGATTGTTCTAGTTTTTAATTTATTATACTTAAAGTTAAGGATCGGTCAGTCGTGTTGTGTACAAACTGAAATCAAAAATCCGCAATGTCCATTTTTGTCACACAGTTGATGTGTTAATTACAATTTAAGGCATTGGCTAATGTTCAAGTTCATTTGGCCATAAAATT
>SCLG01000160.1:564403-577091 GCA_004367875.1 Oikopleura albicans | reverse complement strand
TAGGGTCGTCGCCTGGGATACAAGCTACACGAAATAGTGGCCTGAGCGACTTGATTTTTTACACAGAGTAGAATATACCCGATAATATTTGTGTAGAAAAAAATTTGGACCCATCCGACCTAACCGGTTTGAGTTAAACCGGTTTTTCGATTTATCCGGTTTCCTCGATATTATCATAATTATTAACCGTGTGAATTCAATTCGTACATATATATTGTAGCTTGACACTATCTTGCATAATATTTACAAGTCAATACAAAAAATGATTAACTTACCGGTTATTTTGACCAAAATGAGGTAAAAATGGCGGTTTTACGTTTTTTTTTGTTGCTCAATCACTCTCAAAACTTCGATTACCCCTAAAAGTAATCTTACACGGTGAATTAAAGCAACTTCAAAATGGGGTAAAAATCCCAGGCGACGACCCTACCTATAGGCTTCAATTTACGGTGTGTCCAACTAAGACTGTTACGTTTTTGCTGTTGTTTAGGGTTACATAAAGCAAAAAATGTAACAGTCTAGGTTGGACATCCTGTAGGTTCACTGGTATATCTACAATTTGAACTAAGACTAGTCTTAGACAAAATCGGTAAACCAATAGTATACTATAGTACTGTACAATTCAGCAATTCGTGTTTGAATACGTTTTTTATTGCATAAAACTGTATTATACAAATGACATCATGAATACGCATGATTTACTCGTGGTTTGTTTTTTATCATTGAAACGGGAAAATATGAGGAACACGAAATAAAACATTATCGGAGCATAAATCATGTAAAAGAATGCCGTAATTAAACGCAATTTTTTTGCATGTTTTTCGAATTTATTTGCTTTCCGGAAAATGAACATTTCTTTCGTTATATTGCAGAAAAATGTCACGATATCCAAATACTGATTATTTATGTAAAATATGTACATGTATTTCGTGTTTAATATTGTCAGAATATTAATCATCAAGATTTTATCAAAATTGGACATTCAAAAAAAATGTTTTTTTCACAGGGGTACTAAACTTTCGACAAACACTAGTTTTCTTGAATTAATTCTCACGAAAATAAAAGGTTTCCAATTGGACTAGCCGAATTTCAGTACTATCACAAGTGGTACTGTCCATGTATTTATACGAACCTTATCTGTTCGGCATTCGAGTGTCCAACTTTAATTTCGACACGTTTGTGATAAATAGTTTTAACTATTAATGTTTAATATCAAAATTGTTTGTTCAAATAATCTATTGAACCCGAAATTTTGGGCTGCGCTTAACCCCGATGTGCCGCCGCAAATTAACGTGGCTCGCACCGTTAAACCACTTCTTTTAAATGGTTGTTTCGGCTTATAAAGTATTTAGATCTGATGCTTAAACTTGCCCAAAAATTTACGCGTTTGGGCCCTTGGGAGTTACAAACCTGATAATCTAAAGGAGATCAAGGGTGAGACCACTATATCATTACGACTGAAGGTTACCAGCCGTTACGTTTTACTGATGACGCCAACAAAATATAAATTATTTTAAAATCAAGTTTCTATTCGGTTTTATTTTGGAAATGTGTATTTAATTATAGACGGGCATATCTTTGGCCTTCCGTGTTCCGATATAAATTGAACTCGACCCTAGTACTTAAACGTTAAATTCGCTCGGAGTACTTGACCGATAGGTAGTCCCAACCACAAAGTCCACATTTATCATTATCATCCATCAAAAAATTTTATCCACAAAAGTCCACTTTTGTCCACATAGCGAACTTTGAAGCTTAAGAAAATGTTTAGAAACATAAAATGTAAACTTAACTCTCAGGGGGGAGGAGTTTTTTGGGCACCCGTAGGGGGGAATGTGTGAATATAAACACGCAGTTAAAAAAAATCACATTAATTCGCTATAATTCAACAAAACCGGTATAGCCAAGTTGTAGAGCTCCTCAAACTACGTCGATCTGACTATTCAGAAATTGATTTCGGTCACCAGGGCCCCCTCGAGAGCTGTTTGAAATCTCCAACCTACGCAAAAAATACCGTCAATGTATTTTTTTTCGAAACGTTGAGGGGGGTCAGCAATACCCGTTTTGCCCTACGAGGCCTCCATATGCTTTAAATCGACGATAAAAACAAGTTGTGTGTCTATATACACCCACTTTCCCCTAGGAGTTAAAACAGAGGACGTGAAAATTTGGATACAGATGCAAAAGCATCAAAAATCCCACTTAAACCTTTGATTAAAACAATGTGTGATAATAGATAATGAAGATTGATTACAGTACCAAAAAATTATTTTTGTTTTCTGAAAAATTTAACGTCAGGACCTGTCACTTTGGTTCGTCAGCAAACAGCCGGAAATGTCGTGCAATTATTTTTTCTAACAGTCTGCATATTAATTTTTACACAGATTTATTTCGCAATAGTCGTTTGCATAACGTGAAGAATCAAAAAGATTGGTGATAGATTTCGGCGCACAAGTGGCGCGCCATGGCGCAGGGAAAAACGTGTCAGGATTTGATTTTTTATATGAAAAGTTGAGCGCACGAGCGGAAAAAATGGGAACGGGAATTTCATTATGCGTTATTAATGGAAAGTTTTTTGCTGATCATAATTTATGGTCTTATCAAATATAGAATATGAAAAGTTTGGTTATTTTCTTACCTAAATAAACAAGATCGACGTAAAAAACGTTCATGTGACTGTTTTTGATACACTAGGTTAGCCGTTAGGCGCCTAGCCCTGTTTGCCCATTTTCAATAAACTATGGAACCGGATGCAGATTGCTATATATAGTATTATTATTATGTTTTATCAGTGAAAACTTTTCACGTAACAAAATAACCAAGCTTTTGATTTTTTATTAATAATAGTATTAACTATGGTCTGCGAGAAATTTTCGAAAAATGTTACATGCCTTGTTTGAAAATTGTTGCGTTACATTATGTTATAAGTTTTTTAACGTTTATTTTAATCGCCAACAAATGAATTCGATGGATTGTCGTTAGATCATCAATCTTTTTAGATGGGACAAAAAGACTCAATTAACACAAAAAATTATTCTAAAATAAAAAAAAATTAGAGATTTTTTGGAAATTCTAAAACTTTCGGAGAATTTAGAGAAATCATTCAATAAGTTCCACAACATATTTTAAATACTTAAAAGTCACACAATTTCATTTTTCATATCGTACGTATATATACGACCTTATTTCCTTCTAATTTCCTTCGACTGACTTGAAATTTATAATATTTCTGAATAATCAACGGTATATTACACGTAAATATTATAAACTTGAAGTCACTCGAAGGAAATCAGATTCACAATTTCACCTGTATCCCTTATTTTACTGATTTAAATTCTCTTCGTAAATCCCTCTCGTCCTATATACGAACTCAAACATATTTTCAATGCAAGATACCGAAGCCAAAAATACCCTAAAGAGTAGGCTGATTCAATTGGTTCTAGTTTAGCCTATTTTTCGAGTTCAACGTTTTTATTATGTGATAATTACAATTGTTGCTGATGCAATTTTTGGATATCATGTACAGGATGCCCGAGATCAAATCGGTGTATGAGCCATAGTATGAGCTTGGCCCGCTTTTTCATAATAAGGGCCACTTTCTCATGATAAGGGGCACTTTTTTGACGAAAAAGTTTTTTTTCTCATAATAAGGGCCAAAATTGGCACTTTTGGCCAATAAATAGGCATTTATCTCTCATAATAGGGGCCATTATGGAATTCGCACCATATCTTGTAAGCCTAAGCGAAAAAAATCATAAAAAAGTTATGGAACCTTGAGTGTAGTACTTTACCGGCATTGAAAGTGAATGCGTCAAAAGCGAAACAGCTTATTCTCGCTGTGATTGAAAAGTACTACACAAGCTTGTATTATTTTATATTTTTGATAAATTATAAATATAAGTTTTAATAATATTTTATAATAATTTAAAGTTGATTTACTAATATTTTNCTCACCTAAATAGGTAACACCCAAATAGGTAACAACGTTTTTTTTTCAAAGTTCAAGTACCAAAATAGGTAACAATGTTTTTAGGTCAAGATTTTTTCATGAGAAACAAAAAATATTTTTTTATTCAATACCAACACTAAAATGTGTTTCCCGTTCTCGATACATACAAGGTACTATTATGTATATACAACATCAAAAAAACCATTTTAATTAATAAATTATTATTAATAATTTCCATAATAATAAATTATTACAAATGTACTATGCCGCAAACTGCGAAATGACTGTTAAAATGGATTGTTTGGTTAAATTATGTGTAATTTCGCGGGGTTGCTCTGTCATGGGACTGGTTATACGCGCATGCTCAGCCCCGCGATTTATCATATCCATAATAATTTATTAATAATAAGACTTAAAAAAAATCATTAAAATTATATAATTATTTTTTGTATAACAATCCAATCAAATTGGAGGAATAATCAGCTCAATTAATGATAAAAATTGCTAGTAAGCAGGGTACTGTACTTTCGTAGCTGCAAGACACTACACCGAGCCCAGTCACTCTGAATTTAACTAAGCTCAAATGTACTACACCGAGCGTCGCATGTTTCGCGTGGNGGTTAGGGTTAGGTGCATACCGTCCTAGGGACAAAGTAATTTATATACGTATAATATTAAGGTTAGGGTTAGGTGCATACCGCCCTAGGGACAAAGTAATTTACATACGTATAATACTAAGGTTAAGGTTAGGGTTAGGTGCGTGAAACGTTTTTTGACGAAACCATTTTTTGACGAAGAAAATCTTAGTTCAATGTTTTTTTTGAGAAATTTCATTTCGTCAATGACAAACGTCAATTTTTTGACGAAAAACACCTAAATTGAACAGTCTAAAATCTTTAAATAAGTTTCGTCAAATTTTGACGAAACGCAATTTTTTTTTCGACGAAACACACATTTTTTTTGACGAAACGCGTTTTTAGACGAAATATTTTTGACGAAACACTACATAACCGTTTCGCGTGGGGGTTCCGCGTCCGGTGGTGCGATTCCATAATAAAGTTCGCCCCTCAGGCAATAAGTTCTCATTATGACTGAAAATATATTTTTACTCATAACAGGGGCCAAAATCCGGTGTGAAGGGTGGCCCTTATTATGAGAGATTTTAGTTTTGTCTATCATTCGTGCTACATTTTTCTATTTTTTTCTTTTTTAATCTTTTTGAACACGAATCATAATTACGCTTCAAAACGTTAATAACAAGTTATAAAAAAGTAAGAAAAATACATAAAAAATTGAGTGAATAACTTAACAGACTGCCTGAAAAAAAGTCAACTTTATTATANTAATAAGGACCACCATTTCTCATAATAAGGGCCACCCCATAATAAGGGCCACTTTTTCAGGAGACAAAAGTGGCCCTAATCATGAGGGGGAGTGTACTCCATTATGAGAATGGGTCGATCATGCTGTTCAGCCCTCTCCCTCTTAAATGCCGCACTCGAGCCGCCGAAAACGCGGCACTTAAGAGGGCGTTTGGCTCGATGGGTCATTTTTTGATAAAAAATTTAATTGGCTCAAAAATATTTGTTTTTTAGCCTTAAAGCGAGCTTTTAGAGAAAATAAAATTAAAAAAGGGCACAAAGGAGTGATTTTTTAAATGAAAAAAAATGCGGCACTTTAAAATGTTTTTTCAAATAAAAAACAACGCGGCACTTAAGGAAGGGCTCAGAAACGTGTGTCATATTAGGCACGTGCTTTTTGAGTATCCAAGTTTCAGAAAATCATTCCACATTTCTGTGGTTTTGTTTAAGTGAGAAACATCAGTATTGTCGAATCTATACAATGTACTTTCAATTATGTACCCGATGTGGAATTTAGAGAAAAATAATTACTAATGCACGAGAAAAGAGGGGTTGTTTCATCACGTTTTCTGAACTAGCTGAAAAGCTTTAGATTTTAGTTTCTTAAATCTCATAATGACGACCGGCATTTTAACGAACGACTAAGATTTATCGTCTTAAACCTAAACCTGCCATAATAAAAAAGACAGCTAAGGAGGAAATTTTTGACAGTTTATTTCCAAATATGGGTATTAATAATACCGTATTATGTTGAAAAACAATTCAAGGTTTATTATAAGTTTTTTTCAGGTTACATTTTATGGGCGAATATATTTATGAAACGTGCTTTCGGCTATCGAAATCGTTTCCATTTATTCTTTAGAAAAATGTAGTAAAATATTGAGTCGGCAGATTTCTTTGATAACTGGTTCATAACCATGAAACTTACCTGTTATGAGCCCTACACAAAAGTTATAGGGTATACATTGTACCGTATTAGTTGTACGGGTTTATCCGGCCAGTTTTTCACGGCGAAAATGAGCGGTTTAACCTGTAGGAGACGTAGTATATGTATTCGTGGAAAAAATAGACAAACTACACAGGGTACGCCGTTAACCGGCACCAAAAAATTTTAACCGGCGCATCCTATGTATTAAAAAATTCAATTCTAACTTTTCGTATTAATAGAAGAAAAAAATTTCCTTGGTAAATTTTGGTAATTTGCAATTACGAGACAAGATAAATATGGCATAATTTAATGACACAGATGAAAGGAAAAAGCCGCACTTGGCCCGAGTCACGGAATTCAACGTCTATGAATGACTGACAGAATTGAATTTACGCGTTCCTCGTTTTGATCATTTTAGACGTTTTTCTCGCGTGACGGTTGGTGAATTTTTTTCCCGTGAGAGTTCTAATTTATCTTAAGTGCAAAAAAAAAAAATCATGAAAATCATTCGATTTTTTTTAATATTATAACATGCATATTTCACTCACGATTAATTTTCTAAACTTTGGTTATTTTAGTTCCCCTATTGGACTCACGGGTTGAGATTGCAGACCCGCACCCAAATAAACTATTTGAAAAAAGTTTTAAAAATGGAGTTAAAAGTCTAAAAATTTTTAATAACTCTCAGGGGGAAGGAATAAATTGGTAACCCGTAGGTGAAAATGTTTGTTACATGCATCCATATGCCTTAAATCGACGAAAAAACAAGTCGTGTCTATATATACACGCACTTCCCCCTGGGAGTTAAACTAGACTTTGAATGAGTAAAAAAACTGTTAATTAATGAGTGCGTTGGGTACCTTAAATTAGAGACGCAAGTTACGCTCTCAAAACGTTTTCCACTACGACGAATCCATCTTGACCAATAAAAAATTGTTAGATGTCCCCAAAGTCATTTCAGGAAGGTTTTTGACAAAAAAAAATTGAGAACATTTTTTTCTGATTTATGTTCCAAAATTTCCTCCATGAAATTTTGGTTTGACGCGTCTATCAGCGTCTTTTGATTTTAGGCCGTTTTCATGAGATATGAGGGCAAATAGTCAGTTGTGTGACGATCGTCACACAGTGACCCTCAAGAGTTAAATTAAATTATGAAAAGTCCGTTATAAAGATATCTATGCTCAAAAACCTGGTTTTAAAATATGTCTTCAGCCTTACGCAGCCGTCATTTTTCCTGATCTAACAATTCTCCAAGATTTTAACTTCTTCACTTTTCATCTGCTGCATTGAATAATTAAATAATACAATGAGATTTAAAGAAAAAAAAATCCCTGCTGTGAAACATTCTAATATTATGTCAGCCCAATCTCTTTTGTATTTGATGAGTTTGTTGAAAATGCTCACGAACGCGCTTTTAAAGACGAGAAAAATTTCTTGTTGTTCGAATGGCCCAATTTCCAACGGCACCGCAGTTTTTCAGGGAAAACATTTCTAGAAGAAAACGCAAAGTTCACTGCGGATGGCGTAGGCGGAAAGTAAATTTTCATCAAACAAGCAGGATAACTACGCAGTGCCTACACAGAAAGTATCCTGATAACTGTAAGATAACTAGTCAGTGCCTACGCCGATATAAAGTATGTATTATATATACAGTTGATGTGCACACAACGTACCTGCACACAACGCACCAGTGCGCACACAAGACACCACTTTTTCGCCACGTAGTCGTTTGCACACAACGCTATAGGCCGTTTTTGTCCAAAACTGAATTATGGGTCATTTTTGAAAAGAGTAAAAAAGTCCAATCTCATGACAGTTTTGTTAGAAAAAAGGCTTTTAGCTCAAACTACAGCACAAAAATTAACTTCGAATTATCCTGCTTACTAATTTTAACCGGAACTTCAAAATAATCAACTCTTTCACAAACTCTATACCTTTCTTGTCGGAAAGGGGAATACTTCCAATAAATTAAAGTACCCTCCGAAAAATTAAATGCTTAAATTTGCCTAAATGTCTGAAAACTATCAAACGAATATCGAGCATATACTTTGTAATACATTAGGTGATCGGTGTGCGCACAACGCAACAGTGTGCACACAACGGGCCAATACGCGCACAACGCACCAATTTTTTGAGAAACGAAAGTGGTGCGTTGTGTGCGCATCACCTGTAGGGGGTGGATCATGGGCCGCTGAAAAAATGTGAACTTGAACGAAACAAGTTGTCAATTTGATAATCCGACTCTCGGATAATTCGGACCTCACGATTTTTTTCTAATTATCGAGAAGTGTCTTAATCGCCACATACAGGCGCTAGAGAGCAATTCATAATTTTCGATACCGTAGTCATATATCTTGAATACATCAGATGCGCACGATTTTTTCACTCTAGAAGGGTCCTATTTCCAGTCAAAGTTGAATAAGTCAATTTTTGGCCAATTTCACATGGTCCACCCCCGAATTATATACACGAATTGCTCCGTTAACGGGCCATAAAATGTTTTCAAAAATTGGCCTGTTACAGGTATTTGGCCGGTTAACGGCTCAATGCGTAGTCGTTAAATAATGTTATCTTTTTGAAAAAAGATCAAATTATGACTACTGCTCTAATTGAACTAGTAAGTTCTAAATTCCTGCTTTCTTTGTTAAAAAAATACTTTTGCTGGATTAGAACGGTAATCCTACCTGGATAGCATGTCAAATTGTCATTATTGAGGATGACAAATTGATATTATGATCGACCTAATCTTTTTCTATTATAAAGTTATGAATTTAACTCAACATGTAAAAAGGCTTTATAAACTGCTTGTCTTTCAAGGGTGAAGGGTACTTTCGCGACCATTTTTGGTCGCGTAAAAAACCCGTTTATGAATACTTTGGCTGCCACTGTTTTTATGAAGAAACAATGGTCGCGAAACTTTGTTTGAAACAGAATTTCGCGACCATATTTTGAATAACGATTCTTACTCTTACACGGATTTTTTTTCGCGACCACAAATAGCCCACTCTCTTTTAAGGACCGGTCAGTAGTGATGCATCAGTTTTTTTTTTCGGCTGACCGCTCGAAATTCAATCTCTCCACTTTTGTACATTTTATCTACGCCAGTTACTTGCCGCCAGTAAATACGTATTGTTCTCTAGTTTGTTGGTCAATTTTGTTTCCCGCGAGATTATATAGAATTCTACATCTTCCGCAGGATACGTAACGAAGAGCTTTTGATTATAATTATAATTTCTGTCATAAAATTGGTTGTCCTGTTGTACATATGTTTTACCTTTTTCAGTCCTACTTTAGCCTCAATAGTCGTAATATCATATACACATTAGACAATAATAAACACGCCTTCTTTTATTATTTTTTTCGTTGCTTTTTGTATCATGTTGAAAAATATAATTCATAATTGGTAAAAAGAAATATATTTTGTTGACAAATTCAATATTTCAGACTGAAATTTTCAGTATTAATTCAGATGGTCGATGTGCGGAATCCGAATTGCGACCATCGAATAGCCATCGACCTTGGGAAATTCCGAGTTATCTCCAACACTGAACTATACCGCATAACCTGAACAAGTTTGATATATCGCAGTGATTTTCAAACGCGAAAAAATAAATAATGGTACCACTTTTTGGTAACGTTGCTTGACAGCGCGGCTGAGGCCTATGTGATTGTTTTTTTTAGCGCGCTCGGCCAATCACCGAGAAGCAAATTACCGAAAGGCGCTTTCCTTCTTTATAATATCTGTATTACAGTCTTTCCCCCTCTAAGTACCGCAATTAAGGAGAAGTATGCATTTCCACTAAAAAAATTTTCGTGTTTTAAAATCAGGACGATATACGAAAAATTAAGTGAAATGCAACCATATTTTTTTTATTTTTTCTCCCTTAACTGTCATGATCCACTCAAAACGAGTAAGCGGTGTGGTCCATTCTGGACACATCTGTCCAGAACTTCATTTCACCATTGCACTAAAACTAGTAAATAAATTTCAGAATTTTCAACGGATCATGAAACTTCTGACTGTCGCCTTCAAAATTTATAAATACACTTTATTGATATAATACAGTCCTTAACCATTAATCGGACGCTCATTTATCGGACGCTTTTCCTGCCAAAATGGGGTCATTCTAATAAAAAATGACCTTTTTGTGACGATGCTCATTTATCGGACGATATTTTCGAGAACCGAAAACGTCCGATAAATGGTTAAGGACTGTATAGCTAAAATGATCTTTTTTTCTAAGTTTTTAACACATGAGCGAAACAAGATAGTGTATTTTATTAAAAATTTTTGCTCAATTGATATATTCTAGCTTTTGCAATGATGAAAGTACTGGGAGGTACGATAAAAAAACCTTTTTGCGAATTTGGTACGTTATTAGCACATTCATATAAAATCTGATAGAATTAAATCTTCACAATATGAAATTTGATTTCAACCAACATTTCCACACTATTTCCATAANAGTTTATAGTTATTATAATATCGTTTTCACAACAAAATCTTCTATTAACATGAGCACAAATTATCTCGATAATCTTAGGTACAATTAGTCCAATATGAGTCCTGGGGGTTAAAGAAGAAATATAACAAAGTATAAAAAAAAACGTAATTTCCTTGGTAGATTTATAATCCGTTTGCCGTTTGGTTATATCATGAACCGTTTGCGAGTTAATTCGAAAAAACGTGCCATCTGGACAGATGTGTCCAGAATGGACCATGACAGTTAACCTTGATTCTGAACCTCAATATAAGACCGCCTGTAACACACTTTATAGGGCCCTGCGGACTTAGATTTGTAAAAAAATTTGCAACCGGTCGAGAATGTAACAAATTTGTGAGATTAAAGTTAAAATCAAGTTTCATAACGTTTTGATACGTATTTAGGCGGATTGTCAAAATACTTTCCTATGTTTTATTTTTGGATAATTGTATGAATGAAGATTGAAAGAAGAAGAAAAAAACTGGTGTTCTAGCGACGGTTATTTTCGGGCTTTCGGGCGCCATTTGGCGGAGGAGGAGGACAAACGAAAATGCCCGCGGGGGTTAACGCGCTAAACACCGACAAAACTTTTCTTCTTCATTCTTTCAACGTTCAAGTTTGTGTGAAGAAATCGGCAGGAATTTGTAATGATTTCCGTATCATTACTGTTCCTGATACGCGAAACATGGGGGAATGCGGCATTTCCAAGTAAGAGATAAAACTGGAACAGAGAAAAAGTATCAAATCAGGGAAGAACAGAAACAAATACCATAATCAGAAATTTTGATTAAAATAAAAATAATCATTTGAGAATAAAAGAGTGAATTATTATTGAGGTCAAGGATCGGCACAATTGGCTCGTTTTGGCTCGCTCAGAGTTTAACATTTCAATTTGGCTCGGCTAGGGCGACGAAAATTTTAACGATAGCGAGTCGACCCGAGCCAAGAAAATTTTCAGAGGGCCCGAGCATAGCCGAGCCACGGGCTCATAAAAATAGCGAGCCGAACCATCAATGACAAGCTAGACAAGCTATTATTGATTAAACTTGAGACAGTTCTAACCCCCTTTTTCCTCGAAGAATGTGACTTATGCTTTTCACAAAATAATTCGAAGTCAATAAACCATTTTTACTTTAACTTACATTACTTCAAATATATTTGCGAAGGTTAACTCCTAGGGGTCCATTTGATCAAATTGGATCAAAGCGCCTTAAATGGACCGAAAATGATTGTTAACCCGGCTTAATCAAAAATCGCTGAAACACGGGTCTAGTGAAACTTTATAAGTAACATTGTAAAACATACATCGAAATTGACTTTTTTGTAATTTAATATAGCCGCCAGGGCGTTTCGATACCCCAACGAATTATATGCCACTTGTGACCATTGGGAGTTAACTAATCTCGCAGCATATCTCGATATTTGCTAAACTCAAAAAGTCTTATTTTTTAATATTAAATGGTTTTAAAAACGTAAATGCAGCAATTTGTTAGAATAAAAAATAAAAAATTAATTGAAGTATAAAAAACACACCATTTTTAATCGTCATACTAAGAAGACAATCGCCAAATACGGACAATTTATCGAATCTGTCGAAAAATCTTCAATAAAATTAAAGGCTACATTTAATATTTTAACGCATAACTTTTAATTTTAGAACCACTTGGTTTCAAAGAAGGAGATTATGATTTTCCCGAAACCCAAACCGAGAAAGACGCCGGTTGGTCACTCTCCGATCGATGTGGTAAAGGGGCGATTGCTGGTGGTCATAATGACCAGCGGAGTGACGTCAACTGTCCAAATGTACTTTTGATAAACACTGATGACATGGCATGGGCAGATCTTTCCATAAACAATCCCTCAAAGCTTATCCCGACACCCAACTTGGACAGGCCAGAGTTTGAAATTAATTCGAATTGGTGAAGATTAATTCGAATTGGTAGAATCACGTAGTGTTTTTTTGCTT